>JADLZN010009517.1:0-244403 GCA_018155175.1 Sinocyclocheilus anophthalmus | reverse complement strand
AGTGTCAAGTGTTAACAAGTTTGTGGTCATTATAAGATGTGTTAAAACAAATTTACTCTCACAGCGTAGAGGATACAGCGTCTTCTCAACATGATGTTAACCACACGGGAATTTTAATGTTTGTGGGGGCGGGCAAGTTGGCAATGTAGAACGTGGGCAGACATTATGCAAATGTGTTACTTCGTGAGTATAGTCCTAAACAGAATAAGATTTGAATTCCTGACAACTCGTTTAGGCGATTGCGAGCAGACTCTTTTTTTTTTATAGACAATAACTTTACTTATCGTGCACTGTCGTCTTCACAGCTTTGCAGATAATTTATGTTCACATACAGCTACATGACACACTGCATGAAAAGGAATATTCGAAAAGGCATAATAGGGGCCAATTTTAAGAATCACCAAACTTTGCGCATTCGGAGTGTCTTCAAGGCATGGTGAGGACACACATCGTCAAAGGTAAGTAACTTTAACGAATGTGACGGCATCCAATGTTAAGGGTGTCGGCTAGTAAAAAAAAAAACAGTTTATCCGTCATTATAAGTGAATCAGGAGACATGGATGGGTGTGTGACCTGAGTGGAGGCGGGGCTAATTTGCGTATTAATAGATCCGCGTATAGTAAATGAGGCAAAGGTGTAGAGTTACATTCAAGCTATTTTAAGGCAGGAGAAAATTATTTTCACAAGAAAAAAAAACATTTAAATATGTAATTTTAATGACCAAAGAAAATTTTTTAAGGGATAAAATAGTTGACCTACAGGGGGAGTCAATTAACATGTCTTTGTCTTTTGAGAGGGAGTGCGAATATTTTACTCTGCTTTTGCTGTTTTAAAAACCAGCAAACCCTCATACTTTGAACCCAAAACACAATTTGTATGATGTTCTAGTTCTAATCACATGATTCAGTAACTTGGTTTCTCTGGATGGATGAAAACAGTGACAAATTTCTGGACAGGAGAAATCATAAAATTCATTGCCCTGGAGACATAAAGAATCAGTCCACAGAAATCCTACTCAAAGACCCAGCGCCACAATTCTGCTGCACATGTATACAGGTAGGAACTCATGCATGAAGCTCAGGATGGCTTTAACACCCCCAGAGTGTGGGCGCTTGAGAACACTTCCACTCGATTTCGCAATTAGGACTGCGGGGGTAGGCAGCCACCGCAAGTGACGGCGTTCTGCTTGGGGCGACTCCAATTCATCGACACAACTCTTTAGACTTGTCACTGAAAAAGACAAGGAAGTTATTTTAAAAACTATTTTTGCAAAAAACAAACTACAAATCAGTTCCTTTACGGTACTGTAGGGCTGCACACAAGTTTAAATGGTAGAGCACGATTATTGACTTTTTTTACATTTTCATCGAATTATTGCATTTAAAACACCACAAATCAAGAGGACGCTCACTTGCATGTGTTTTGCTCACCAGATTTTAGTTCAGCACCCAGCGCAAAAACAACCACATGAAAGAAAAACAGGACTTTTCACAGGATTGATCAATAGCGATCGCTTTAAAAAGTGTTGCAGGCGTTTTCAGCGCATCGGCTTTTCATAATGTTAGGAGCGTGTCTATTGCACTTAGGGCTGTCAAAATGGCTGAAAAAAAAAATTTGAATTTTGTACTTAAATATTATAAAAAATTTGAATTATATTCGAATTTAAAACGCATAATTTCAGTTAGGGTGAAGAAAAACATTTGGCTTCTCTCCTGAGGCCACAATAGGGCGCATCCATTTCGAAAGCAATAATGCACCATGACTATCTGACGGAAAAAAAGGCATGTTTACAAATAAGGTTTTACTAAACCAAGTATAAATAAGTTGCTTAAAACTAAAACAAAACAGCATAATGTATGTGTATGCATAGTTAAAACAAAAGGGGGCGGGGGGGAAAGCCAATCCACAGAGTACATTTTTATTTTAAAAACATGGAGGCAGTGTGGGATGTGTAAAAAACTCGACAAAAGGTCTCGATATATGTTTTTTCAGCGTTAACTTGCATTTAATTTACCGGCTTCTAAACATGCGGCTCGATTTTGGCGAGACGAGAGGTGAAAGTAATAGATGCAATCTAGAAAAATGTGGTTGGAAACAAAAATTTATGATTCTGTGTGAACGGCTGGTTTTGGTTTGATTGTAAAACAAGAATCTTAGCATGATGTAATAGCTATATTTTAATGAAACACGCAGTGGCTTCAATTGGATAGGCTAACAAAAACATTATAATACAACGACACTACATCATCATCGCATCTCGTGCGCCGCTGATAAGGCTGCCTCCTTAACGCACACTTAAAATTCGAATGCAATGTTTTTGCAATCGAATGTGGATTTTTATTTTAAATTTGACGAATATTTTAAATTCGAATTTTTTTTTGACAGCCCTACTATGCACATAGTTTCCAGGTTAGGAAGATTAAGTAAACCACTGTGCGAATGCATTGATTAAGAAAAAAAACTCTGAATGGGGTTTAAATCTGATTAAAACGCTTGAAATAAGGCAAAACCATGAAAAACTTGCGGGAGGTTGTTACCAAGGCAAGATAATGCAAAAATGCCACATTATAATGAAAGGTTTCAGGGATAAATAAAAAAAAAACCCCCCACACCAAGTGGACAAATAAACTCTTGAATTATCTATTAAAATTAAATTTCAACTTGCAAGCCATAAATTTTTTTTTAAATATAAAATGTATCAGTAACGGTACATTTTATTTAAGGTGTCCCTTGTTACAGTGTTAAGTACAAAATTGCAATATCGGAGTAATCTTATTTTAATACATGTAATACAGATGGTTAGGGGGTTACTTGACAGCTAAACCATTTACTTTTATGGAAACGTAAGGTGTATAAAGGGCTGGACTTTGCAATGCTCTCTTGGAGGTCTTCCCAAGCCACTCTATTAATTTACAATTAATCCAAAATGCCGCTGCATGATTAATCTTTAATGAGCGGAAAAGAACGCACGTCACATCTCTGTTCATCAATCTGCACTGGCTACAGTAGCTGCTCGCATTAAATTCAAGGCAGTAATGTTTGCCTACAAAACCACCACTAAAATTTTACCTAAATTCATTACTTCAGACTCATGTGCCCTCTAGAAGCTTGCGTTCTGCAAGTGAATGACGTTTGCATGTGCATGCATTGCATGTAGGCAAAGGCAACTCTTTTCACAGACTGTTTCTATAGTTATTAAAAGTGTAAATCTAGCAAAGGCTTTTTTTCTTTTTTTTTTTAAGATTAAATGGATAGTTCACCCAAAAAGGAAAATTACTCCCAAACCTCATGTTGTTCTAAACCGTAAGGGGAACTCCGTTAATCTTCGGGAATTCAAATTAAGAGATTTTGATGAATTTCTGAGGAGCTCTTGATCGGGTGGGTATTCGAGATCGGATACTTTTTAGGAACAGACCCGAATTGCCCGATACCATCGAGTAGTATCGAAAAAATGTCTTGCCGGTTCGGTACCAAATTCGCTAACTACAAGGGGTTCATCTATCAAGGCGCCAGAGTGTGAGCAAATAAAGACCTGCGCAATAGTCAGTGTGTTCGACTAGAGAGGCAGAGCAGATCGATCAATTCCGCGAGAGCCGAGTCCCCCCGAAAAGCGGAGCAGTCTGCTTTCTTTAGCTCTCGTGGTACTGTAATATACCGATCGGTCTGCACAGTCAGTCCGTGTCAAGTCAAACACACCTACTAGTTTACACCGGTTAAACTCAGAGATGTGGCGCACACGTGAGACTGTAGTGTGAATGCATCCCAGCCCCCATAGATGTAAGGCTACATTACACTGGCGCATTTGTTTTAAAATGAAAACGATCCTCATCATACTGGCGTTTCCACTGCGTTTCAAGCCGGCTTGGCTTTCCACTATCTCCGACAAATGACAAGCGAAAGATTTCCGGTTCATAAGTTCCATGGCGAGTAGCGCGGAGCAGATGTCCGTTCATACTAAACCGTTTACACGACGAAAAAGGCGGTGTTATGTGACCATTCATGCAAAAAAACTGTGAATCATGCTACATAAAAAAGACAATAAATAATATTTATATTCCGCTTTTACTCAAAACTCACTTTAAACCAACATCGAGTGTTGTAAATCCCTTCCCGATGCGTTCTAAAACAGGGCCGGATTTACGCATAGCATTCTAGGCCTCGACCTATGTTAGATCGTCCCGGGGGGGCCCAAAACCAATGAAACCTAAAGCTGCTATCGGAATATAAAAAATATCAAATTTGTGTTCTGAAGATGAACGGAGGTCTTTTGGGTTTAGAACGACATGAGGGTGAGAATATTGACAGAAATTTAAATTTTTTGGTTGAACCTAACCGTTAAATGCACATCTATAACACAATGTTGTGTGTTATATTACTTATAACTTCTGCTTCTAAAACCCCCAAAAATTTGGAAAGGGTCCGTCGATAAACAGAGTGATCTACAAGTGGTATATGTTTTCTTAGCCCCTGTAATATTGATGTTTAAATTAAAATGTTAGTTCACCCAAAAAATTAAAATTAGCCCATAAATTACTCTCCCTCAACGCATCCTAGGTGTATATGACTTTATTCTTTCAGACGAATACAGTCGGAGTTATATTAAAATTGTCTGTGATCTTCCCAAGCGGTTTACTGGCAGTCCAGCGGGTGTTGCAGCATCGTCCAAAAAGAAGTGACAATAAAGCGCTACAATCCATAATCCATAGTACTCCCACGGCTCCGGGGGGGTGAACAAGGCCTTTAAATATTACATTTTAATTATAACCTAGTTAAGTGTAATAATCAATTTAACTCGCTGCGCTCATGTGGTAAACGGAAAGCAGCTCAAGGGAGGGACGTATGAGATCGTTTGCATTGCGCATGCGATGCTCAGGTGGACGAACGCAGAAGAGCAGGGGGAGAGGTCAAAAAACAAACCAAGGGTCACTAATTGAATGTCCAAAAAGAGGATTTGTTAAAGAAGAAGTCGGGGAGGGATTTCGATAAGGCCTGTAACAAATGTGGTTTTCACCGAGACTCCAACTGGGGCATGCGACAACGCCGACATTTTACGCATCCTTCCGGAGCTGCTTCCGTGTACCACTGTTGGCGCAAGCTAGAGTAAAGTTGGTCATCCAACTTATGGATATGGATATTTTTCCTTTGTTCACCCCCCGGAAGCCATGTGAGGCACTTTTTATTATGGATGGATGTGCTTTTTTTCACTTCTTTTGGACTGATGCACTGTAGCACCCGCTGACTGCCATTAAACAGCTGGGAAGATCAAAAACTATTTTTAATATAACTCCGACTGGATTCATCTGAAAGAAGGAAGTCATATAAGCCTAGGATGGCTTGAGGGGCGAGTAATTTATGGGCTAATTTTCATTTTGGGTGAACTAACCCTTTAAAGCGTAATTCAGAAAGACATTCAATTGCAGTTATTGAAATCAACATAAGAAAACGCCGAGCTGAGAGTAGACAGTGAGTCTCACCGGATGGTTTGTGCTGAATCTGATCTGAGGGTGCTTCTCTCCTGAGGTCCCTCCTCCTCCTGAATCTTACTGATGACCTTCATACCAGCCAGCTGCAGTCCTGAGTCTGAGCTGCTCTTCTTCATGATGTCCACCACCTCCCCCATCTTCTCTAAGGAGCTCTTCTTACCCTGCACCTTTGGACTGCTGAACACTGCAGAGAACAGAAAACACTTGCTTAGAGGAAGAAATGTACATCTACTTGCTCTAAACACTTCACTGCTTTTATCGAATAACCAATTTTACAAAGAAACTGATGGCTCGATAAAATATATGTTGCTGGATGGATGTGGCTGTATTTTGTTCAGAGAGTTTTACAAAACTCAGAATAGCAATTAGCATGAAAAATTCTTTAACTGGACACATACTATTATTATTTTTTTTTTAAGATTTATCATGTCTGATAAATCATCTGCTAACTGTCTGCTGAATTTACACATGGAGGCACTATTCTTAGCACTGGTCAGGATGGATCCATCACAGTTTTTTTTTTTATTATTAAATGCAACACTTTCTCACTGTGAAGTGTAAAGGCAGTTGTAAATGGTTAACAATATTTAAGGAAGACAGACTATTTTCAATTCAGTATGCAAATATAACTATGCAAATATCAGTCATCATCAAAGTCAATAGAATCAAATCCTGAGAACTGAAATGCTGCCCAGTGGACGATTCAAACACCCCATATGAAGAACACTTATTAGCTACATTACAAACAGTTATCAGCCAAAACCTTTTGCTGCCTAATGCTCAGAACACATTCTGTGAAATGCATCACTTCCTGTTGCAGAGGGGAAAAATCTAGTGCATCAATAATCATGTCATTCAGCAAAAGTCATGTTGGATAAAAGTATCGGTTAAATGAATGAATGCAAATGTACAAGTGCAAAATTCTGTGTCATTTTTTCTTGATTTTGTTTTCTGATTTAATACAAATATATCAAAATTGACCAATTCCTTAATTTTTTTGGCAAACAAAGCACTGCACAACTACTGTTTAAATTAAACCGTGAACTAAAAATGATGTGAAAATTGCTTGAAAATGTTTTAAACACCATGCTGGATTACGTGCAGTAGACAAAATTACGCCACTCGTTCACACAGACATGCATATTTCCTATTTAAATAGCAGTCTATGCAGTTTAATATTTACAGACATTAGTCCATATCGATCTGATTATGTGTGCAGCCCTACTTCTGATTTATTCATCCTAAACTTTGCCAAATTCTGTAATTATACTATAAATTCCATTTTTATGACTGGATTCCACCAATCTGCATGCAGTGTTGTAGAAAATTTGCCTTTACCAGCCCTACCAATATACAAACATGCACATCGGTGATGGGCAATTTCAGTGAACTCTGACTCAAGCCTAAACAACACCCGTAAACCCTCTGGGGTCTGAGGGTGTTTTTGGCCCTGGAGAAGTTTTGACATGTCCAGACGTTTGTGCTTTTTTCAGTTGCTAATAAAATTTTAATGGCTAAGTTTAGTAGCACCATAATCTGCACAAACTGGGCTACAATAATATGTTGGCAGCATGTATGTATGCGATTGTGTTTTTGAGAAAATGTTTTTGCGTGCTTAGTGAAAAACTACAATTTTAAAGTCACTGAATAAAGGCCATAAAACACATACAGAACATATGTTCACAGGACTATTGAGAACAGATATTGAAGTCTAGAGTTTTTGCATCAAAATGATGTGAAAATCATCTTGTTTACTCACTCACAGAAAACAATTATATTGATTTAAATTTTCTAAGACATTTTTTGTGTAGAAAAGGAATATGCGAGGGGGTGTGAATGGTCATGGATAATGCTGTGATTCACACTTGAGAAGACAAATGCCTGCATAATGAGCTGCATAATGAGACATTCAGTCAGGTGTGTGACTGAGAGGAAATTGCTACAAGAAAGAATGTGAGGAAAAAAATAAATGTATATATTTTTTGTTTGTAGTTTATTTAGAATATATACAACTATCACATCATTTTGGGAGTGTGTGCATAACATGGTCTTAGCTGTGGTCCAGGCTCTTGTGCGTGGCAGGAATCTCAGAGCCTGTGGAACGTGTCAACGTCAGTCTCTGGTTTCCATGACAAAGTGGGCTGCTTATTTGCTTTGGCTATCTTTGCAACAGGTTCTTTTGCACTGGTATTCTCACATCTGAAATAAAAAAGCAAACAAGCTGTTTACACAAACTACATTATTAAAATTAATGGGTTAACTTGATGCCTAGTACTAATTTATCTAAACAAGAAACACAATTCCACATAGCAAAAATATTTACCACGAAGTAACTAAATCCAATGGAAAGAACAATCTGTAAAATAGGGGAATGCCCAACTTCCTCCTAGAAATTCGGAATGGGAGGTTGAAAAAAAAACTGAAGGGAGGGGCCCCATTCCTTTGGAGAGATTAGACCAGGTGAAGGCAAGGGTGGTGTATTCCCCCCAGTACATTAGTAAAGTCTGCATACTTCATGAAGAAAACCAATGCAATTTAATTTTAAACCACTATAAAACCACAAATAATATTACACATATTCTGGATATACAATTACTTACTCTACTTACTCAGTATGATTTTCCAGCAAGCTCAAAACTGAACGACGTGCGTGTGCTTTTCTTGTGCAAGATGCCGGTGATGCAGCCATAGTCCTAAACGAAAATTAAAATTGTTTCAAACATTTCAGCGTCATTACTGCATAAGACATGGGTATAACACATTCAGAATATTTACACCAGAGCAGATCTTCATGAACATAAGCTTAGTTACATTCATAAACACAATCATGCTTTGCATGTAGGCCTATACAATCCAAAAACTATCATTATAAACATGTATGGCTATATTCATGAACAGAGAATATCCTATCACAGTAAAGTTTTGACTAATCATTCTTACTGACATTAGGCTAGTGACATTATAACTCATATTACTTTTATATCATATTTCTGTCTGTTATAGAACATAAAATAAACATCCTGGCATCGTGACATTTAGATGTTGTGAATGAAACTTCATAATGTTTCACGTGATTATACATTTAGTCAGGAATTATAGTTTGGAAAAAGTTTAATTTGTAAAATGTGTACAAGTTATGTGAAAATTAATACAAGTAGGTTAATAAAAAAGATTTACTTTTTTTTTTTTTCCTGAGGTAATCCAAAGCTTCTTGAGTTGAATTCTGTCTTATTCCTCTCAGCGCGACTCGAACAGTAAAACTTTAGGTCTCGCTGGTTTGTTTGCTGTGATGTGGGCGTTTACACGCCGCGCGCTTCACGTGGACGATTATAATATCAATAGCGCTCAGCGCGTGGACGTGGTCACATTAGAGATAATGAAGGGAGAGGTGAAAAACTGGACATCGCGTTGGTTTAATATGGATTACTTTATCACAGAATATTAGCTTTCGATAAGACTTGCTTAGTTTAAAAATAGACATGTCAAACTTTCTATAGATATATCTCTCATGTCTCTTTGTCGAGTATTTGCTGAGTTACAGTTCATTTTAATGACGCGTCTCTAAATAAAGATCACACAGACCAAGGCAGCAGACAGCGCACCCTATTTGTTTTCTTTATTTTACAAAAAAAAAAAAAAGTTTTGTTGATATTTATTGTGGTAACCAAAATATTAAAAGTAGACCTTTACAGATTTCGATTAATGTTAGTGCTTCTTATCATGTAAAGATCACACTGCAAGTGTAATTAAGTTAATTTCGGTGTGTTGTGATGCACTTAAGTTTGAGGGAGAAGAGATGCCTCAGAAAACGCGTATCCGCGTTAATCGACCTCAGAGGGTTAAAGACAAGTTCTTGTTTGCTCAGCAAATATAGCATTATGAACAAAACAAGGAGTTCCACTAACAGTCACATCCACAGGAGAGCAGCAACATGTATAAAACAAAGGCTTGCCTTTCATCTTCTCCTCCAGGTCATCAGGATACTTTGTCTCATCTTCAGTGGGAAGTTCACTCTCGGTCTCGCTGCCCGTGTCTGCTGGGATCTCTTTCTTAGCTTTCTTGGACACAGAGCCCATGGTGCAGGAAGAGGCTGAGGAAGAGGACGATGCCGTAGCTGAGGACAACGATGAAGATGATGAAGCTCCTTGGCCTCCGAGCGAGCTATCCATCAGCATTTCCTCGTCCTCGAGGCCAGCACCTCCACAGTTCAGGTAGTGCTTGGTGAAAGTGTGGGAGCAGAGCAGGTCACCCAGACAAGACGCCTGCAAATTCTGTTTCAGGTAGTGGAGGACTTTCCGCGCCACTTCACTCGAGAGGGACAGCTGGATGAGAGTCGACTCGTCAAGCTCTACCATCTGAAAGATACCAGGAGAGAGAGGAAAAGATAACATGAATAATCCCAAACATGCTCGTTTAGTAGAGGGAATTAGTCATTGCCTAGTTCATTTGGAGCATGTAGATTGACATTGCCAATGTGAGGAGATATATTCTTCATATTTTTTTTCTGTCAATGTCAAATATTAATACTGATATCTAAGTAACAGGGTGGCCAATGACCATAATAATACAAATAAATATTCCAAATAATTTATACTAGGGATCCACAATATTGGATTTTGCCGATATCCAATATGCCGATAATTTTCAACTCATTTTGGCCGATAACCAATTTATTTCCTTTTGTTTGGAAACAACACCAGGTCTCGAAAACTTTGAATGAAAAATTATAAAATAAAAATCTACTATCAATCACTGCATTTTTTATCCCAGGAAAAGATTGCCGTGTTAACCCTAAAATTTTTATTTTAGATGTAACATGTAGATTGTCTAAAAAGCAAAAAAGAGTTCTGAGAAATGTTCACATTCTGAAAATTTAGGCTTATGGCTCATCACTGTTTACTCTTCAGACACCGAAAGTGTCATTCGGTGGGCTTTCACAGGAAAAAGGACAGCGATCCAAAACAGTGAATATAATCATCATTCAGACAAAACTTTGATTTGAAGAATGAGCCAGCATGCGGTACGTGATCTATCATCTTGCACAACATGAGCACATGTGAGGTAATTGTAGTCCTTTTCGGCAAGGACGGATCTGCACAAGTTGTCATAAACGGCGATTCGCTATTTACATTTAAAAACGCATTATCGGCCGATTTGAATCAGTCCGATAATAATGCGCATTCCTTAAGTTATACAAATATATAACACAAAACATTTGGGGTCAGTAAGGTGAGGTTCTTTTTTTTTTTTTTACGGTCTGGAAGGCGCATGTCAAACAATAATGGATTAACTTGGGACAAAGTTAAAAAAAGGAAAAAGAAAAAAAAACAAGTAAATACAATAATGTGAAATGATAATATTGTAATTCCAAAAAAAAAACTATTTTCTAAGTTGTAATATATATTAAAATATAATTTCATACTTTGATCCAAGGTCGAATTTTCCAAAGCGGCCATTACTTCAGTCTCCTGCTGCTTCATGCATGCTTTCAATGATGATCGTCGAGCTCAGACAAATTTCTAGTATTACCAATGTTGAAAACATGGTTGTGCTGCTAATATTTTGGAACAAAACGTGATGCAAGTGAATTTCAGGACTTAGTTGATGAATATAACGTTCAAAGAAATAAAACTTTGATCAATTTAATGCATCCTTGCTGATTAAACTTACCTCTAAAAAATCTTACCTCAAAACTGGTGTTCAAACTATTACAGCAAAAACATAAATAAACAAACTTAATTTTCTTTAAGATTTTTTCCCCCCTTTCTTTCCATTGATACTGGAAATACATGAAATATGACCACAATCTTCTCACAAGTTTCATGAGATTTAGGATTTGGATGTTTTTTGTTTGTTTAAAATTTCTTTCTTAAAAACATTGTCGGGGGGAGGAACTATTTTTTTATTAATTTTTTTAATATCTAACTTGCTTAAATTTTTATTTTGCTGGTCTTTTCTAGCCAATGTGAAGAGTGTAGGAGAGATGGTGAGTACCGGCTCATCGAGGCTCTGTCGCAGGATGTTGTTGATCTCCTGCTGCTGCTTGGGTTCCAACTTCTTGATGAAAAACAGCACTTCCCACCATTCAGCACGGCTCAGGGTGCCTGTGTCATCCTGAGAGCCCTCCATCAGGTAAGGCAATGAGTACAGCCCACCGGGGGGCTTTGAGAAGAACGTCTGACTCACTGTCATGTTCACAAACACAGAAGAAAACACTGCTTGTTTCATATAAAGTGATGGACACGCATATAAAACACTCACGCACGATCATGTGGTTGAGTGTGAGAGTTACCAGTAGTGAGTTTGAGTGTCTCAGTGAGGGACGAGGCCTTCTCCTGAGTCTCTTTCTCCGCCTGTCCTCCGCTGCCGTTGCCCAGAATTTCAATCATGTGCCAGTGCACCCAGTAGGTCCTGGACAGGGAGTTCCAGTACACCTGCAAAAGCCAGAACATGACAGACATCAAGGTTTGTACAGGCAGTATATCCATAAACAGTGTACTTAAGGCCTAAGTATATCTTAGTTTTCAACAAATGTGTAGTGAAAGGAGACGCTTCTAACCGCCAAACTCAGGAGGTCGTTTTATTTTCTATTTGCAACGCTTACCAAAAATTTTAACGTGTCTACATAGAGATGTGTGATTTTTAGCAATACATATTATAAACCATAGTAAATATGCAAAATAAATCACATTTAACTTAGGGCTGGTAATCTAACATGTTACTTAGATTAATTAAGGTGAAAATGAATGCCCCGCCCCATACCTACGTGGGTCATCTGACATTTCATACAGATGATTTATGACACACTGATTTGGGAATGTGCAAACAACCACTGCGTGATGGAGGGCCTATGCAGGGACCGTAGTTTAGGAAGGCCCTACACTAAACAAGATAGGGGGCAAAAAATGCCTGTTTGAGCATTTGTCTCATATTAATCTTATACAAAACAGATCGGAAGGTCGAGAGTAAAGAGTTAAAATGAAGTATATTGTAATTGTTTGCTACGTGTTGACCAAACACGACAAATGATAAAGACAAACGCAGAAATGTTTGTCTCAAAGCAACACAACAGCGGCATTTCATTCTTAATGCACATTTTGAAGGATTGAGGTGAACATTTGGCTGGGTTGACCATTGGCCATATGCGGGTGGATTGAGCGGCGTCACAGGGGACCGACGGTGTGAAATACAAGGTACGCGAGAGCGATTCAAAAGCATGAAGAGCTGTCTGTTCATTAGCTATGGCGGTACTTTGTGTCACACTTCGGACGATGCTGATGGTGAGATCCGTTCAAGGGCAATACAAGCTAATGAGTAAAATGGCCCATTCATAAAGAAAACCATTTATTGTCCTGAATGAAAACGCCATTTGAAGAATTCAACCTGATATGAATAAAGGATCGATGACTTAATCATAAGACATTTCCACCACCTACTGGCCAGTTATAGTTTTATTATTAGGTATCATTTCATTAAAGAAATGAATTTCATATTCATCATAGAATAATAAAATTAATAAGATTTAATTAAAGGTATAGTTTCACCCACCCAGAAGGGCCCCTTCATGGTCCAAAAAGAGTCAGTAGTATAAGAGTAATTTTTTTTTTGTATTCTTTCCAAAGAGTGAAACTGTCATATTATTCTAGATTTAGGGCTGGCGAGAATTCGAAACGATATTATCGCGGATAATTTTCTCGATTAAAAAAGCTTAAGAAGAGGTCGATAACATGTTCGATATAACGTTTATGGGCGCCAAAAAGCGACACGAAACCAGGAGCGCCACAGCTGAATCGACCACACTGACCATTATCCACGAAGTCCGAGACAGTTCAAACTGCCGCGCGGCGCGAGCTCGCTAGAGCAGATGCGTTTACTCGGTCACGCGAGCTCGAAGCAGCGCTGTGAGATACAGTGTGAAGCACTTGAACTCAGCGAGGAACACAAATGACTGTGATTTAAACTAGTTTAAAGCCAAACAGGAGAAACACTGTGTGCAAAAAACGAGACGGGCAGAAGGCTTTTCAAATCTACACATCGCCATCATTTCCCATGGATTTACTGTAGTAACACTCACTGCACCATGGTATTGTGGCACAAATGTGGGATATTCACATTGAATTTTATTACAGGAGTAAAGGTATATAATTGTAGTATGTATTTGTGATTAAGCATGTGTGCATTTATACTGAATGTTTTTAGACTACTGTTTTTCATACAGGCTACTTAACCAGATAGTTATATTTTTACCATTGTATTGAGGTGCTATATGTGTGGTTTTAACATGATTTAAATGTATGCTACTATGGAAGACCAATGCTTAATTAAAAAAAAGAAAAAAAAGAAAACGAAAACGGTCAGAATAAATGTAACCATATAAAACTGAGGTTGCTACAATTTTTACAGATGTTACTGATTTTGATAATGAACAAAAATTAACCTCCGCATCCTAACTCAAGCTACTATCAAACTATACTAAGAGACAAAAAAGTGATATTATTAATAATATTATCAGGCAACCCAAACCTGCTTCTTGATTTAAAACAATATCACTCATTAGAACATGCAGAAACTAAGAAATAAATTTTTCTATTTAGATATTTATTTTAAGGGAAAAAATTTAATGGTATGGTTTCTACAACGTCACTGTGGAGCACATATCGGGCTTTAAAATCGAAAGAAATAAGAGTTATCGTGATAATTATCGAATCGACTGATATGAAAAAAATTATCGTGTGGATAATTTTTTTTTGGCATATCGCCACGCCCTATTCTAGATTCATTACATGTGAAGTAAAACATTTCAAAAGTTTTTTGTTTTTGTTTTAATTTTGATGATTAGGGCTTACAACTCATGAAAGTCAAAAATCCAGTATCTTAAAATATTAGAATATTTCCTAAGATCAATCAAAAAAAAATAAAAGTATTTGCAAAACAGAAAATTTCAAGTTCTTTAAAGTATGTTAATTTATGCACTCAATACTTGGTCGGGCTCCTTTAGCACAAATGACAGCATCAGTGGGGTGGGGAATATGAAAGCGATCAGCCTGTGGCACTGCTGAGGGACTATTGAGCCTTCAGCTCATCTGTAATGTTGGGTCAAACCGTGTCTCCTCTTTTCTTGAAAAATATCCCCAGATTCCCATATTGGGGTTCGGTCCGGCATTGTTGACTGGGGCCAAAGCAAGCCACAGGTAATCTAACGGTCAGAAAAAACGGGAAAGCTTGGTCAGGCAGAGGAGGCAGAAAGTGCGCCAAAAATCCCTGGTAGATGGCTGCCCATTGACTTTGGGACTGATAAAACACAATGGAACAACACAAGCATGAGTCACAGGGGGAGGGGGGAGGAACCCCAATAATCTCACTTGACTTCGGAAAACTTCCACACTGGGAAGTCAAGCAGCGTGATTTCCGTGTGCTTCTCAGTATTCCTCCAGACCTCAGATCGTATTCTAAATGAACTGCAGAAAAATTTCCTTTAATCTGAAAAAGGGGGACTTGGGACACTGAGCAACAGTCCAAGTTCTTTTTCTCCTAGACCAGGTAAGATGGCTTTTGACGTTGTTTTTATGTTTAGAAGTGGCTGGTAGTCCTTTCCTGACGAGTTCTGAGGCGTGGTGACCTCTTGATGCACTGACTTCCAGCTTCAGGGCACTCCTTGTTGAAAAGCTCTCCAAGTGTTGAATCGGGCCTTTTGCTGACAGTATTCTCAAGCTTGAAGGCATCCCCGTGCTTGTGCCACCTTTCCAACCCAAATTCTTCTTTCCAGTCAACTTTGGCAATTTAATATGCTTTGATACAGCACCTTGAGAAAAACAGCCCCAACCCTTCGGTTTATGGACCTTCTGTGCACGTTACCCTCTTTGTGGGAGGGTGTCCAATGATTGTCGTTGGGACCATTGCCAAGCAAGCAGTTGCCCCAGTACTGTGCGTTTCAAAGAACAAGAGATACTCAGATTATATTCTGTAGGCGATGTCTTTTGTAATGACCAACCTCAAATGTAAAAATTCTAATCATTTTGAGTACTGGATTTTTGAACTTAAAGCTCTATCATCAAAATTAATAACAAAAGAAAAAAAGTCCCTGTGCAAATGTTTTTGAGCTTTACAATAGGACTTCTACAAATCTGAGAAATATGAAAGTTGTCACTTTGTGCAAAAAAAAATAAAAACAAAATTTTTCCCAAATTTATGTATATTTTTGAATTCAGTTTAGCGCAGAGCAGGCATATGTAGACAAGTATAAAATGATATCAAGGAAAATATTTTTCTTGCTGTAAAGCTATCTGTTTTTGATGCTTTTAACATACTAACGATCTACCTTTTAACATGAAACGCTTTGCGGCGAAGTTCGATATGGGTGCGTGTCGTCAGAGCCAATACGCAGGGGTGATGCCTGACCTAACGCGAATTCCCAATTTGCGAATTAATTACAAACGGATCTAAAGTAAATCGCCCCCCCAAAGGTCAGGATTAATTAAGTAGATAAAAAAAATTTTAAAGCGCGTAACCAGCCCTACATTAACTACTAAAAGGGAAAAAACATGGGCAGGTGGTTGCACAAACCCTGGCCATGCCTAACACTTAAAGCTGCGCAGGAAAAACAGTGCTAGCTAGCTTGGGATCCATGTTGGTTGGATTGTTATGGGAAAAAATTATATTTGTAGTAACGATATCGCCCTGTGTTTGGCAGAATTGGTCGTGTACATAAAGTGGACCGTGAGGAATCAACGGATGGCATTATAGTCCGTTGGCTATTGAAACTTGATATGGAAAGTTATGGTACGGTCCTCTATGATATGCAGTTGTCCTTTTTCCAAGGGGAGTTTGGTCCTAGATAAACTTTTTTGAAATAGTTATATAATTCATGCTGGGTCGGGCAGTAGGTACTTGCAAAAGAAAAAACCAATCCAAACAGCAAAATAGTCTCAACATTAACAAAAAAAAAAAAAAAAAAAAAAAAAAAAAAAGAAAAAAAAAAAAAAAAGAAACAAAAAAAAAAAAAAAAAAAAAAAAAAAAAAAAGATTGAGGATATTTACAGGGCCCAAAGGCAGTGGTTTTGTAGTAGTTTTCTACAAAAAAACAATTTTACAAAAATATTTCATCGGGTTGAGAAGCGCGTCTTCTATGAATAAGAAAAGGTAAGATCAGTATTTTTAGTAGGCACCATACATTTACATTTTTAAAATACCCAGTGTTATTTTATGTATAGAGGCACAATTAAAAACTAACGGCAAAGGTGCCCCAGTGCGTACAATCATTTAGGGTAAAAATAAATAACCAACAGGCTAAACAAAAACTGAGACCAACCACTCTCGAAAGGACAAGAAAGAAAAAATAAGAAAATAAAAAAAAACATCAATGTGAGAAAAAACGAAAAGCAACTTTGTCAAGATCAATCTGTGAGGACTACAGAGTAATACTGTAATTAAAATAGTAGCAATAGTTTGTAAAAAGGAGCCCAAGAAGTGTGAAAGTCTAAGATATTAAGGCAAAAGCTATTCTAACGCTGCTGGGCACACCACTGAAAAAATGCTCCCGGGTTAAACACTCAAATTTTAATCTTGTCTAGGTAAGGTTTAAAATCATTGGTTGGATGACCTTCTGACCTTGGGGTTGTTGTACATGGTAAAAGATCAGTGAAAATAAGAGAGTGCCAAAATTGTCGTAAAACTGTTATATAACAAAGAAAATAGTAATTTAAAACGACCCTGTAAAAATTGGAAGCCAATGTAAAGTAGCGAAAAATAGGTCGTTATATGCTGGCGTTTATCTAATGTATGCGTAAGGGCCAAGTGGTGGTTGTAAAAGTGACTGGAGGGGGTTCAGGGTTCCCTCTTGAAGTCTAGACAGTATTGTATTTGCTGACAATGCATAGCTACAAAAAAAAAAAAAAATAAGAAACTATGACAATCAAACTGCGCTATGCATGAGCAGAAGCAGAACACAAATCAGTTAGTAATTTCAAAGTCTTTTCTTGCCATCTACAAAATTTTTTTTCCAATTATAATTGTTTATTATGAAATGCTTTTAACAGGCTGATTAATAATGCTTGTCATTAAAAAAGTAGTCACAAACTTGGTTTATTTGTGTTTGCTGCATTTTCATTTTCTGCAGTGTTTTAGTGAAAGTATAAAAAATTCTGCTACTGGTGTTAAAATAACTGTGATATCTATTTTAGCGCCTCACGTCTTTAGAGGGCGAGAGAAGCAACAAACACAGAGCGGAAAGGGCTTGAAAGGTTTTGGTTTTATATAAAAAAATTAGAGGATATAACTTGTGTTGTGTACAGCTTGATTGTTTTGACACTGACGCTGCTCGCTTTAAAGGGTTACTCCACCCAAAAATGAAAATTCTAATTACTCACCTCATGTCGTTCCAAACCCGTAAGCCCTCCGTTCATCTTCGCAACACCCAACTATTTGATGCATCTGCGGCCCTCTCTGACCCTCCATTAGACCGCAATGTCCCGTAAAACCCCCCATCAACATGCCGAAAGTAGCAGGCGTGCTCTTTGAGACTATGCCCGATCACATCTCATCCTACCCAATATGGAGTCTCTGCCATCTATGGTGTCCGGGGCCCCCTGTGTATCCCCCTTCGCACCTTGTGCCGACCCCACCGTTCTTTTTCTTGCTGCTTCCCCTCTCCTCCTTCTTTCCTCCCCCCCCACCTCCTTTCCAACCACCCACATTGTTTCACCAACGTATCTCACCAGCCCGTCACAGGCCCCCCCCCCCCGTCCCCACCCCACACTCTTCTGTCCCCCCCCAGCAGCAACCCACCTTGTGGGGGATGTAAAGGGATAGCGAAAATGCGGACACAGACGGAGCTCATTCAAGAATGCATTAAAAAAATATCGTAATTTGTGTTCCCCGACAGGCATTGAAAGGGGGAGGTTCTAGGGTTTGTTTGTTGTAACGTTGTTACTAACGACATTAGGTGTTGAGTAAGTAATGCAGACCAGAATTTGCATTTTGGGGGTGGACTTTGAGTAATTCCTTGTTTAACCTAGAAAGTGTTAATTAAAATGGTCATCCTGTGGTCTGCTGGTTCTGACAAAGCATCCCTTGTCGGTCTAGCATCCAAAGACACGTATTATATAACGCACACAACCAATTTCCTTGTCACTATATACACCGTCTATTCAAGAGCCCACTCAGTTCATCACATAATTACACTAAACAACCAGGTCAATGTTCAGCTGAATAATCAAATGTACATAGCCATACCAGTTGAAACATTCACCCAAGGGGGAAAACAATTATTTAAGGACGGGGGACAGAATAATTTTAGACTTTATTTGGAATAGTAAAGGGACCACGTGATTAAATGTTCTACAATTGCAAAGAAAAAGGGGGAAGGTCCCTGCCAGCCTGCAAGGACTACTATATTGCGCCAACTGAGAAATTTGGATGTGTTGCTGTGAGTGAACCTACATACTGCCAAAATGGAAACAATTGGAAATCGATGCAAAGCCCACTCCCAGTTGTCACTTTTAGGTAGATATACAATTTCAATTAGGCATGATATCATGTAAATACATAACTCATTGTGGACAAATGTGGTTAGATGGATGGTTATAAAATGATGAGGAAAGTTATCAAAACTAAGGAGCATCAGATGAGAAGTATTAAGTGGCATGATGTATGATCTACGATTCTACCCTGATCAGATGCGATTAAAAGTTATTTTCAATAATAACCTGCTTTACTGTTGGTTCTATTCAGAAGGGGGAAATTCAGGATTTTCTGTAATTTAATGATCAAATTTTTTGGTCGAAGAAAAAGGATTTTATAGATTTTTGAACAAGTTAGAAGCACTTTATGCTATGAAACTCAGAAGAGTAACAAGTTATGTATTCTATTCGTCTTTGATAAATTGGTATTGTAGAATGTGTATAATTTACTATGTGATATCTGATATAGTATTTAACTTTATATAAAATTTATCAAAGGGGAGTATCATTAATAATTCGTTGTATTATTAATATGTATAATCTGGCTATATGACTAAATGTAAATGTAAATGTAATACAAATACTTGTGAAAAATTATTAATATCTGGTTCATTTACCTGCATTCAAGATATTAGAGGCCATTCTACTGAGTATATCCAAGAAAAGTGGGAAAAGGAAATGCAAATGTGTAATCCAGCTGAAGAATGGCGGAACTTATGGCATTCACAGTGTGTGGACTAATCAGTCAAGGGCTCTAAGGGAATTTTGTTGGAAAAATACAATTAGTTTCTTTATTATGCCCAAAGTGAAAGCAAAACAAAAACGAATGACAAATCAGGGCTCCCGTTGGAGGCAGTGTGGGACATTATTGGCTGATCATGTACATGTCTTCTGGACTTGTCCAGTCTTGAACCTGTTTTGGTCAGAAATAAATTCTAGCATAGAGGAAATGTTGGAAATTGAGATTGAAAAAACAGCTTATAGGCTATTCTATTTCTTGGCCACATACCTGATTCTGTTAAGAAAAGGAATAAATATTTACTCCGGATTCTACTAGCAGCAGCAAAAAAAGCGATTACTCGTCTATGGAATATATATATATATGTGGAATATGTATATTATTCATTAATGTAAATGTATGTAACTAGGATCAACGGCTGCTTGATAGTACGCCTACAGAAATGAGTATTATGTTTATGAATGTATGACCCCAAATATTCACGTATACATTGTAGCGTCTGGACCAATCAAACACACAATATATATTTTGTTAGCTATATTTAACAAATACTCTGTAACACCCCTCAGTTAAAAAGCCATATGAGGGTCTATGGACCCTTCCCCCGAAATGTGTAACACCTCAGGAAAGCAGAACAGGCCCCTGGTCCCCATGGCAACTAATGCTGATACTAGGGATGCACCGATCCGATATTCATATTGGGTATCGGCTCCGATAGTGTCATTTTTCTCGGATTGGTTATCGGTCAGAGAGAGCCGATCCAAACCCGATAATTTTATTTTATTTTTTTTCCGATTGTGCGAATTATTCTGTGTTACTTCTGAAGCCATACGATAGCTTAATGTGAGCTACATATGAATATTTAAGTCCTTACATTAAAGTTCATACTCTTTCTTCGCTGTGGCTGTCCAGTATTCAGATTCAGCCTTAAAAACCCTAGGTAGCATTCGTTACAGAAGTCAGCTCGGGTGTAAGCTCTCTCTGAGTCATCGGTGTTCCCATTCATACTTAGATAGTAATACATGTCTAGGATTTTGCAAAAAAGGACTTTATTTCTTTGCGGAGTTTAATGTGATTTTGTACCTTGACTATTTGGTGTGTCTTGTCACGGAACAAAAACACGGCTTGGGAGTATGAAAAAGACTATCAATTTGTTTTTTTAACGGCCACAGTAAACTGAAACTTAAAAATTGTGAAAAGAAAGGCTCAATAACGTTTGCCAGATATAATACACTCCGCATCAATTTTCTCTTCCCTTTGTGCTTTGCACTTTTTAACACAAAGAGGCTTCGTGCTCATAGACTGTCAACCATCTACATTGCGAGTAAATCACTCACATATACCACTAAATCTTCATTCTGGGCAACTAAATGATGTCTAATATTACTCGCCAGTGTGCGAGTTGGAGCCGAGTAAGAGATAGTCAACCCGATACTATTTTCATTACAGATACACCTCTGATGAGCGCTTCAAGTTCACTCCCAAGCAATGCGGATCTGTATTGTTTCAGTTATTGAATGGGACCTGTTTGTGTGTATTTGGCGTATGTGTTTCTAGTGGGAAGGCTACGTGGACTCGCCGTGACGCTTTCTCTCACCTTGTGCGCAAAGAGCGGAGGGCCTTACATAACATGGCTCAGAATTTGATGCGATCATTGGTAACGATATACTTTGTTGTATTTTCCGTGTCAAAATAAACGGATGTTCCTTTGGAATCTTCAGCTTTTAAGAAATGCGGGTTTTCCTGTAGTCGCTTGGAAATAATGCACAAGCCTTGCAATCTCATTGGCTGGTGCTCACCTAGTATCTTCCCTGTTTTGGTTTCAGCAAATCAGTTCAAGCGAACGCACGCAACCTGATTAATTTTCATGAATCCAGTAGCTCATTAATCTTTAGTGCGTTTTTATATTGTTCTTATTTGTAGAATTTGTATAATAATAATAATATCTCATCAGTATCATTGTTAGTTTTTTTTTTACAGGAACACTGAATGACCAAAAAAAAGCACAGTTCGAGTTACCAAGTTTTATTCTAAGACTCAACTTTTATTATTAAGATATATACCTTTGAAATTTATCATATTATAGTGCTTGACTGACGGATATAAGAGTGTCGTTCACGATATTTAAAAAAGCTGTACATTTTACACAATAAATATTACAATATATATATATATATAAATAACCGTTGAGGGTTGACTGTATAAAAACACTTCATGCTGCACTGTATTTGTTTTGTCCTACCGTATCTATCATATGTTGTTGCCTTATTAAAAAATATGCTATACATTTAAAATAAAAGTATTTTAATTTTATAGTATATACTTATATATAAATACATTCATGAATTTTTTTAATGAATGGATTTTATAATAACACAAATAGCAATGTGTAACATTTTACCACTTTTATTTGTTCCCCACAAAATAATATTTTTTTCACGAAATGTTTGGATTTCTAAAATTATTGTGCACTTGATTTTTCTAGAATAACTTTTTTTTTTTTTTACCTTTTCTGTCACCACCGTATTAGATAACCCAAATTATGTACTAACTATTGTTAGATACATTTTTAGTCATAGATTATAAATATACAGGAGGCCTATATTTTTTTATATTTGTTTATTTTATTTTTCTTTATAATGAAGTAGTCTGTATCTAGTCGATTGTGAAAGAATGATTATCAGTTCCACACACAGAAGTATATAGATAAATTCTATATAAGTTTATTATATATAAACTTTTATTTAAATGAGGGGAAAAAACTTAACTGGTATCGGATCGGAATCGGTATCAGCCAATACTGAACCCTAGGTATCAGAATCGGTATCAGAGGCAAAAAAGGCGGATCGGAGCATCCCTAAGCTGATAACCCTCGTTTTATGACCCTGGGCGGAATGTGAGAAGGAGACTCTCATGTTTCCATAGAGAGAGATCACGCACAGTAGGATTGTTATAATAATAATTCAATTAATATTTTAGACTATTTTATGCATGCTTATGACGGAACCCATTCCTGTCATTCTGCCTATATGTAATCCTACCATGTTTAGTATCTATGAATTTGCCTTCTTATGATCTAAACGAGCGTGTATATTATATGTTGGTACATAGGCAATATCTTAGTGTCCTGAGAATCTTTAGTATTCTCGATTCAAGTTCCAGATGCAAAGTACCATGTTTCCACACAAAGAGTCATAAAAAAATCCCCGGTATCTCCAAACTCCCACTTGGGATTTCGGCCTTTCTCATTGGACAAGCCCATCTTGAAAGGCGTGAATCTTCTCAGACCTTAAAGGCCTCACACCAGTGACCCGCCCCTAGTCGGTGGTTGCGTTGAATTCTGAGAAGATGAAGATGTGAGCTAACGTTCCAGGACACCTTAAGTGTGTGCCAGGACTATCGGCCTGAACTTTTCCATCACCAAGGAGTCTCGGACTCAAAACTGTTTCTTTTTCATCAACCAACTTCAGCAAAGATCCACATGAGCTTTCAGATTGCATCAAGCTTTTCTTTCAGACAGACGAGATGTGCAAGTCTTCAAACTTAGTCTTATTAATTAGTTATCATTTGCACCTTTTTACAAAGGTGAGTTTGAACTAAGAATCTGATGTTCCCTTCAGGCTGTAAATCTGCTGAATATGCAAATGGTTCCATAACTTCATTCTTTATTTCTCTCCTCTTTACTGCTTAAACTTTAACCCTTTCCTATACCAACTGTATGTGTGTGTGTTTGTGTATGTTAGACCAGTTTAAGTGTTTATGTAGTATGTTAGACCAGTTTAAGTGTTCATGTAGTTAATAAAACCTTACTTGTATCACACCTGACGTGTTCATTGTTTACTCATAACTGGAGTCACTTAATCATGCCAGATGTATGGCTACAAGATCTGTGGTAGAATTGTACAGTAAGAAAGTTATTTCCTTTAACCAGGAAATTAACGTTTTAGAATTGACAGACAGTTGACCCTGAGAGGTCAAGTAAATATCTACAGCGGATCTAAATATTTATAATTAATTATAACTAGTTATGATTAATTATTCATATTTCCCCATGAGCTAATTCGCTACAACTGGCTGTACAAATATTTGTGTACAGGTGCATCTCAATAAATTAATGTTGTGGAAAAGTTCATTTTATTTCAGTAATTCAACTCAAATTGTGGAACTCGTGTATTAAATAAATTCAATGCAACAGACTGAAGTATAGTTTTTAAGTCTTTGGTTCTTTTAATTGATTTTGGCTCACATTTAACAAAAAACCCACCAATTCACTATCTCAACAAATGAGAATATGGTGACATGTCAATCAGCTAATCAACTTAAAACACCTGCAAAAGTTTCCTGAGCCTTCAAAATGGTCTCTCAAGTTTGGTTCACTAGGCTACACAATCATGGGGAAGATGCTGATCTGACAGTTGTCCAGAAGAAAATCACTGACACCCTTCACAAGGAGGATAAGCCACAAACAATCATTGCCAAAGAAGCTAGCTGTTCAAAGAGTGCTGTATCCAAGCATATTCATAAAAAGTTGAGTGGAAGGAAAAAGTGTAAAAGAAAAAGATGCACAACCAACCGAGAGAAACGCAGCCTTATGAGGATTGTCAAGCAAAAATCGATTCAAGAATTTGAGTGAAAAATTCACAAGGAATGGACTGAGGCTGGGTCAAGGCATCAAGAGCCACCACAGACAGACGTGTCAAGGAATTTGGCTACTGTTGTTGTATTCCTCTTGTTAAGCCACTGCTGCACCACAGACAACGTCAGAGGCGTCTTACCTTGGCTAACGAGAAGAAGAACTGGACTGTTGCCCAAAGTCCTCTTTTCAGATGAGAGCAAAAGTTTTGTATTTCATTTGGAAACCAAGGTCCTAGAGTCTGGAGGACGGGTGGAGAAGCTCATAGCCCAAGTTAAGTGTTAAGTTTCCACAGTCTGTGATCTGGGGTGCAATTGTCATCTGCTGGTGTTGGTCCATTGTTTTTTTTGAAAACCAAAGTCACTGCACCGTTTACCAAGAAATTTTGGAAGCACTTCATGCTTCTTTCTGCTGAACAGCTTTTTGAAGATGCTGATTTAATCTTCCAGCAGGATTTGGCACCTGCCCACTGCCAAAAGCACCAAAAGCTGGTTAAATAACCATGTTCTGGGCTGTGTGTGTGCTCGACTGGCCAGAAATACTCACCAGGACTGAACCCCATAGAGCATATATGGGGTATTGTCAGAGGAAAATGAGAAACAAGAGGACCAAAAAAAATGAGATGAGTGAGGCCACTTCAAAGAAACCTGGTGTGCTTCCATATCACACTCAGCAGTGCCACAAATGATCACCCTCATGCTACGACAAATTTAGCAGTAGTAATTTAAGCAAAAGGAGGCCTAACCAAGTATTGAGTACATGTACAGTAAATGAACATACTTTCCAGAAGGCCAACAATTCCCTAAAAATGTTTTTTTTTTATTGGTTTTAAGTATTCTAATTTGTTTCCTGTTTGGCCGATGTGTTCGAGGCGGGACTTTTATTTTGACGGCACTGACAGCAGCAGTTCTCCCTCTTGTTCGCCGTTGTCATTAACAGTTCTGTCTAATACAGACAGAAATCTGTCTAATAATCAGATAGAACTGTTAAACAAAAGAATTAAAATGTATACAAAAAAGTATTATAACGATTGCTGGGATTTATTAGTAATGAAAGGCATAATATTCTACTACTTATTGTTTGACCGTCAGCATCAGGCAAATACACATTTACTACTAATTTAACAAATCTTTGAATACAAATTATGCATTAGACTATATGAAGGTGTAATTTTACAAAGTTGCAAACTAGTCGGATCCAGTTGTGAGATCTTGTGAAGTGTGCATTTGTATCCTGCATGATCAGGATCTGTTTCTCTGAGATGACGGGTCGGTCAGTGAGAATTGAATGCTGATAGGAGGAGTTCAGCTTTCCTGGAGATGCTAAGCGATCGACAAACATTAAATTCGTGATTTCAAATAATGCTGCACTTTATGCATTTGCCCACTGCCATATTAATATCATTTTCACTGTGTGCTGTATGTAAAAAATGAGTGTTACCTTGGCTTTATTTGAAAAAAATATGATTCCCAAATCCCAATGCGCACAAACTTCCCAGAATACTGAGTGCTCCGTTGATTACAGCGTTTACTTCCTTTTTTCATTATATTTTTATAAAATATTTCATATATATTTGTGACAAAAATACTTTGGCATCTAATAGTAATACCGTATGGTTAACCCCTTACACGGGGGTGAACCGTTTCAAATGATTTCAACTTGGAATAATTTAAATAATAAATAAAAAGTATATCGGCACGCCCTGCTTTTCAACGATTTCCTCTGGCATCGGCTGTCAATAAAGAACAATATCATTTTATCGACCACTAGACTGAGTATTTGATGAATGGCATTTGCAACATTGTACAACCCGCAGTACTTTTTCATCTCTTTTGTGCCTGGGTCTGTAATACGAAACGGTTGAAATGACACCCCACTTACAGCTTTGTTAAACGATGGGCAGTAAGGCGGAACATTTTGCATCCTTCCTTAATAGCAAGGCGAACTCTATTATACGCTAACATTTAGTGCGTAGTCCTTATGCTTCCTGTCACTGTTTGAATAAGACGCAATCTAGCGGATCGATTATATATATATATATATATAAAGTATATATATAATTATATATATAAAAAAAATAAATACATTTATTAATAATTACTAATATATTATATCCTATATATAATATGTATATATATATATATTGTATATATATATATTATATATATTATATATATATATATTATATATATATCTAATATATATATATATCAGATTATTAGTGTTTTTGAGAATCGATCCGTATGCCAAACAATATATTGGGAGTATTCCGTGTATCGATATTTTCTTACGCCCTCGACTTTATAATGGTAACATAAGTGAGATATCATAACCCAAAAAATTAGGTTTACACGTTTGCTATTACCAGTTTGCATAAAATTGATTGTTTTCGCCATACTGCACTTTTGTGGTTTTTCTGCATGTTAAGAGGAGAAAACGATTTCTACCTGCTGCAGAAAACAGCATCTGATTTCTATATTTAAGCAGCATAAACATGAATGTAATTCAAACTGATAGTTTAAACCATTACAATTTTAATAGCCAGTTTTTATTTAATAAAAATAATTTAATGATATGACAGCAGATCACAATGCAATTATCTGTCCAAAGTAAAGAAGCGTGGAATTATTGCCATATTTTGTCAGTGTTTGTAAACCATACATAACCTAAAGTTCTTCAGTGTCTACTAGGGTTGCACGATTAATCGAATGCAATTGTGATGCACATCTCGTCAGTAAAGCCGGTACTGTGATTAGTAGTAAATCTCCATCACATGCTTTCAGATGGAGCATCATTTACTACACAGAGCCGTAGTTCACTTAAAAGCTATGCAAAATCGCGTTCATAATCGCAGGTGATTTAATCGCGCGATTATGAAATTGAAGATATCGTTCTGCGATAATGAAAGCTGTTTGCGCAGCTTCTCAGTGAAATATGGCTCTGTGTAGTAAATGCCGCACCATCTGAAAGCACATGAAAATTACACATTAATAACATGTTTTACTCCAAACTCACTTAATAACGTCAGTTGAGTGTTTGAAATAAATTCTTCTGTGAGATGATGTGGCTTCTTAGACAGAATGCACGTAACATATTTCATAGTATTCTAAGCAGTGGATTCAAGCATGAGGTTGAATTATAACGATTATAAAGGAAATTTAATAAGAAGAAGAACTCTGCTAAACCCATATATTGTCCTAGCGGTATCTTAGTTAGTCAAACTGAATCAAAGAAAGCTTTAAATCTTCTGTTATTCAGCATGCAGCGGATCGGGGATTTCCGAGATTTCTTTTCTGCAGGGCATATTGGGAGTTCAGCGCGAACGAGCGCCCTCTGGCCATTTGGATGGAGATTTACTACTGAAATTCACAACCAGTGCTTCACTGACAAGATGCGCAGATGTACAATCGCCAGCCTTTGCGGATTTCTATTTCGATTTATCGTGCAGCCCTAAAATGAGAGCAGCATATAAAGTGTTTGGTACTGAGCTCCATGAATGCACACAGCACTAACCTGCACCGGCGGCGAGCCGTCGTTACTGTAACGAAACTCTCCTTCATCCCCGGCGCTGACCTCCTCATAGTCCTCCAGCATACGGACCATCATGCCACTCTTCAGGTTGTCCTGCACATACTCCACATAAGCTGAACGAGAAGTGAAGTCAGAACGCGTCTTGAAACCGTTTGCCGTTTTCTTCTTCTTTGGTGGCGTGACCGCAGCCATTGCTGTAGTGGCCATGAAGGAAGACGAAGCTGAGAAGCGCGGCTGAAAGATGGAGCGGACGGTGTGTTTCTGGATTTCGTTATTTATTTCCACAACCCCTCTGCTTGAGCTTGTGGAGGTCAGGGGCAGCTGCCGGTTGCGGTCCCAGCCCATGACGCGCACCAGCTCTGAGATGAGGTTGGCCATGGCCATGGTGAACTCGAACTCCCGCTGCACACGAGCGTGCTCTGATTGGCAAGCTGCTGTGGAGGAGGAGGGGCCAACATCCT
Organism: Sinocyclocheilus anophthalmus; assembly: GCA_018155175.1. Lineage (NCBI taxonomy): Eukaryota > Metazoa > Chordata > Actinopteri > Cypriniformes > Cyprinidae > Sinocyclocheilus > Sinocyclocheilus anophthalmus. Next base: position 216,099 of record JADLZN010009517.1, on the reverse strand, counting down.
GACGCTCAGAGGTGGACTCCACCCCTGCCGTGTTCAGCTTGTCCATCAATGAAGTGACGCACAAGTAACGCTTCACCAGAGAGAAAAGCAGCTTGCCTGGAATCTACAACAGACAAACAAATTCTTAATTTCTTACACAAAAACATTTGTACAGTGTCAATGACAAATAGAGTCCAAGCAACAGATCTTAGAAATGTAATCTTTGGATATAAATTTCAAATCCGTGTTATTTTAGCATCTATTATTTTAGATACGATTATAGCTTTTCTATTTTTGTATTTTCCATTTTTTATTTGGTTAACATAAAATGTAATTTTTGTCATTTTTTAGTCATCGGTTTTTTTAATGTCTATATAGCTTTTATTCATTTTAATAATTTATTGATATTAATTTTAGTATTATTCAACTAAGTGAAAATGAGAAATGTTGCTTTGGAAACTAGCTGAAATTAAATGATTTGTTAAGTTTTCTTATATCTAATATTTTAAGTTAAATATAATAAGAATTATTCAAACAAAAATGCTTCACTGCTTGTTTTAAGAAATAATAATGAAATATGATGCCAAACTACTTTTCAATTTCCTCCCACAGAGGACTTTTCTTCTCTTATAATATCGACATTTTAAATTTTCACAACTATATCACGTTTTTAACTTCTCATTTTTAATTAAGATAATTAATGTATGAATTGCAGTTTAAGTAGTATATTTAAAATTATAACGGGTTAAGTTCACCCAAAATGAAAAATTCTGTCATTATTTACGAATCCCCATGAGGGTGAGTAATTATGATCAATTTTCCAGTTTAGGGGCCTATCCCTTTAAAAAAATTAGGGACGCACCGAAATGAAAATTCTTGGCCGAAACCGAACAAAATGAAACACTGGGCAGAAGGCCGAATACCGAACACAGTTTTTCAAATTTATCCCCCATGTAGGCCTATTTTGCCTTTTTTTTCACCATTGCATAAATTAAAAAACCAAAATGTGCTTTTTACTGTTTTGTCCCGCTTTTCAAATAAAAAATCAATTACAAATACTAATTTTATATTATACTATATTTACTTAACACTGAACATTTTTTTTAACATTCTAGACATTATACCAGCTAAGCACGATTTAACTTAAAATTAATAAGTTAGTAAAAAAAAATTTTGGCCATTTTTGAGACTTGAATCAGGCATGTATTTTTACTGTACAAATAAAGGCAGCCTTGCTGAGCAGAAAAATAATTATTTCAAAACATTAGAATATATTACAGATCCCAATTTGAACACTATGTGTGAATGTTATAATAAATGATTTAATAGAGCTGTTGTAGGGTAATTAATATTATCATTATTATTGTCTTTTTATTTAATTTTACAGAACAACAGTAAAAAATTACATTATCATATATGAATGTTGATGGAGTTGTTGCTTTTTTCTCTGCTTTTATTTTGGCAGAAACCAGCAGGAAGATCTCAGTGCTTCTTTTTGTTGACAACAGCATGCAGATTTATGATTACGAATTTGGGAAGATGTTTGTCACACGTATCGCATTGTCACATGTTAGGGGTGTGCGATATATATCGTCTGCGATAATATCGGAACTGTTGTTTTAACGATGTGCGATTTGACATTATCGAGTATTTTGAAAAAACCATTCAAAACATCCCTACAGAGCGCACACATACATCACGTGAAGTCTAGACTAGTATGTGTGCATTTAGTGTGTGTTCTTTCACTGCAAGATTCAATCTATTATAATGCATTTAGAATGATCACAAATTCAAGGCATGATGGCAGAAAATGCCTACATTATACCACTTCATATAGTTATTCAAATTCACACGAAGAGTGCCGTTTTTCTCAAAAAATTACCATGATTACAAATATGACATTGAATTCAATAAACAATAAGTTAATTAAGAGTTGGTGTCTTACGTTTTAGACACCATATGAGTTGTTTTTGCCTATTTAGCCAAACAAAAAATCACCCAGAATACCGCACAGGCGTTGTGTGTCTCGGAGCCATGACGGCGATTGCGTTCTTGAGATCAACACGTTTAAAATGATTTGTTTCAATCGCAATGGACTCCCTTATTAACAGTGATTTGATGCCACTGATGGAGGCAGGGTTTTCATTTCACATTTCGGCTTTTTCTTTCTTTCGATTTTTTTCATGTTTTAAATCATTTCAAAATATCAGTATTTAATGTTTTATGTTTAATATATCAAAACATTATTTATGCATTTGTAATTGCAGGCTAAATGCATTAATGTCCTGCATTAAACAGTGTGTAAATACATCTAAATGCCACTTCAGATGCAGATTCTGTGTTGATTTAATTTGCTCGGTAACAGCCCAAATGTCTTATTATTCTAATTCCTGATTAAATGTAAGAATTTGACTCAAAAGAGAATGCACACTTATAGAAAAATGGCTTCATAAAGGTAAAATGCCCATAAAAGAGAAAAATCAATTTAAACTTATTTGAAAAGATTCACCTTGTTCTTTTCAGTTCAGAAACTGTTAACCACACCAGAATTATGAAGAATATTTTGAAGTAACATTAGGGAAGTACAGCGTCCTAGCGGTGCAGTCCTAATGGTACCATGCAGCCAATAACCCATCAGCAAAATGGGTCTACATAGCGTCATCGATAAAGAATCCACCAGAAAAAAATATAGAGACATATCTATTTTTTGTTCAAATATAGCACACCAATAGTCACAATGCCTTTAAAAAAAATACACAAAAACGTTGTTACTGAGAAACTGACGAGTAAACACAGGTTCCGCTTGGACTTTGAACCCCTGGGCGCCGCCGAGCTCGTTGCAGCGCTTGTCAGAATACAGCAATTTGTGCGTGCATTAGAAATAGAAACATTCTGCATTTATTACTAGTTTGAGGCCCCATTTGCAATTGTCAATCAAATACAGAGATAACACTGACGAGTGTATCAGCCACCTCTTCTCATCGGGAGACATGATGATGCAAGTACTAGACTTGTGTAACGGTAGGCGGTAATGCGATATATCACGGTAATGAATATGCACGATATTGTTATCGTGGGCACTTCTAAATACCGTGAATAAATATATATTACAAATTATTCAGAATTTAGAATGCATTTTAAGAATACTTTTCCCGTCAAAATGGTCAAAATGCACAACACCGCTGTATGCTGCATGAAAGACGCGTGCGCACTCTGATGTAAACAAGCGCGGACGAAAAGCACACGGCGGAACATGAAAGCGCACTTTCACTCGCTGACAGCAGATGGCGCTAAACTGCAATAATAATAATAATAATAATGTTAAATAATTCATTTAAATGCAGCCGTTACCCCGAAAACCCTGTAAACAAAGCAGCTGCACTACTTTCTGTTTCTGAATCGTGTTTAAATTATTTAAACAGCCATTCAGATTTGTGTATTTGCTATGATGTTCATCACAGCGCCAAATACTTAAATATTTAGACTTAATAGGCTATTTATTTAAAAACTTTTTTACATTTTAACCTGGACTACAACATGCCCTAGATATTGTTTGAAAGTGTTTTGATTCTTTATTGTTCGGTCACACTTTACATTAGGGCTTCATTAGTTAATTCATTAGTTAAAACAAACTGCCAATGAAAAAAATCTTCTGAACATTCATTAATCTTAGGTAATTACAATACTTAACACGTTAAAATCGAAAGTTGCAACTGTGTTATTTAATGAGCTAACATGAACTAAGACTTGTATTTTTTAACAAAGATTAATAACTTCTGTAGCAAATGTAGCTATTGCTCGTTGTGAATGTTGATGCATTAACTAAGGTTAACTAATGAGGTTTTATTGTAAAGTGATTCCTATTGGTCTTTATAGTTCTTTTGCAATTTAATCTGTGTAAAACTTTTAACTTTATACATTTTTTCTGTATTGCTTTATTGCATTTAAAAGTTCAGTTATTTTTGTTATAAGAAAAAAAAGTTATTAAACCCGTTATACTTTATTATGACAACACTATTTTTTTTTAAAACAATTTCAAGATCGTGATCATACGTTATACCGTGATAAAAAGCATTAGCCCATTAATCGCAACATGAGGAATTTGGATACCGGCATACATTAGCAGTAATAAACAGTCTATCGCTGTCGGTGCTTCCGCTTTGTATGATTCCTGTGGTCTTCTCTGATGGTTTTAATACTTTTCACTGACCGACCTGTTTTGCTGCATTAGTGGCGTGTGCCTCTATTTGACAAAGCAGTAGCATTGTTCGGTACTTATGACCATTCGGGGCATCCTAAAAAAAAATGGATATAAAAAGAAATAACAAAAGAGCTTAGTGTCACTAGCCCACAAGTCAACAATAACACGTCTAAAATTGATTACATTAGATACATTTTAGCAAAACCTTGCACATTGCCTACAATGGGACACAACAGGTGCATTACCAATATGAAGGCTTATAAGACCACCTTGTTTTGTCAAAATAGAAAAATGACTGTGCATGCATCTCAAGCACTTGCATGGTAGTAGGCATTTGGTGTGTGTATGGAGCTGCGGTCTCATAAATATCAAAAAATTTATGAGATTCAAATGGGTTAGCACGCTGACAGCAGAAACAAGGTAACCTGACTAGGTTTTGGCGAGTTATTCAGACTAGAGGGAAAGGAAGATGAGCACCTGTGGAGTAGGTGCCCTCAAAGAGACGCAGTGTCCTCAGAGGAGGTTTTTGGTTGGCGTCTCTGCAAAAAAAGCCCAGCAGTGGTTTGGTAGCGGTTGTCAAAGTCCACTGTGCTGCTCGATGCCATCCGCTGGCTGAGGGACAGCAGCACCTAGGCAGATCCCTAAAGACAACAACATGAGGCATTTCAACACTGACAGATTTTACAGACCTCTTTATTTCCTGTATTCATTTACTTCTCCTACAAATTTACTTCAATTATACATTTATTTCAAGCATTATCTGGGAAGTCATATCCATGAACACCCATTAAAGTATAGAATATCACAAGCCTTCCCCCCACCTCTTTTTAAAAAAAAAAAAAAACAAAGACGCAAAAAAAGGACAAAACGAAGCAATATCGGTTTATTGCGTTTAAAAATATGGGTTTGACACATCAGTATGGGTGTATTTAAACCATTGTTTTTCCCCATTTAAAAACAAATAGGCAAAAAGCTTGATTTTTCATATATTCATGGGTAAAAAGAAAAAACAGTTTGAATATTTGATTTACAAATGGCTGGGCTGTTTCTAAAAATGAGTGAATTCAATAAGATTTCACCACTGTTGGTCACAATAATTAGGCTTGTCTAATTCTACATATTAGCATTTCATCGAGAGGCTTGATTGTTTGACTGGTGTTAAGCAACTGGATAGAAGCTATGATGCAAAACATATTAGACAAATAAGACAAAACATTCACTTCACCCACAGCAAAATGCACTGACCAGGTCAGCAACTTTTGTGCTGATCCTTCACTATTCTTAGAAAGCACTTTCTGCAAATCATCCAGTCAAAATGCATTCATCTACTTTCTGCTGAAGTGTGAAACGTACAGTACAGAATAATGTAGTTATGCTACTTAAAGTTTTACTACATTCAACTGATCATAGTAATTTGGATGTTAAAATACGATCTCCTAAACCAGTTTAACATGCAGTGTCAACTATAAGGAAATAAAAAAGTGCAAACACTGTGGTGCTATCTAAACATTGCGCTGTTTATCTGAGCGGCTGGTCTATCGTGCCAAATTCTTTTTACAACCAATGGCAGACAAAAACCGGTTTCAAAATAATCACAATTCAGTTTACACCGTGGTAGTTATTTTTTGTTTGAATATTCAAATATCTCAATACTTTTGAATTTGCTTTGAAATGGTTAACGAGAGGAACTTTTTTTTCTATGTTGCTTCATTTTATATTGCCAGCAAATTTAAATGCAAAAATATTGAGGTGTTTTTAATATTCTATAAATCTAGATATAATATAATGTAACTGTCATAATGTACCATATGCTTTTATATATTATGTCTGTATTTATAGAATATTCAAACACCTAAATACTTTTGCTTTTTTTGTATACATTCAAATACTTTTGAATTTTCTTTGAAACGGGTATAAAAAATATATTCAAAAATATTGAGGGTGGATGCTTGATATTCCAAATAAATAATATAAAATTTTTTTACTCAAAATACTTTAATTTGTTTTAATAGGTAAGCAAGGTTATATTCTATGAATATTAACTGTTGTTACGTGTAGGGCTGTCACGATTCGCGATTCTACAACTATTGCACGATTTAAAAAAAGTTTTGAATAATTTTTGCGATTGCGCAGTCTGTATCCTAACGGAAACAAAAATAACGGACGTGGGTATTTCACAGTCCGAGCAATCCATAACCAAAACACTTATAGACCTGTTTCCAAGGCATCATGATATTATTTAAAACCGTTTAAAACTGTGTTGTGAGTGGGGTTATTATACGTTCATCTGCGGGAACGCAACTATGTGACACATTCATCAGATAGTCAGGACATTTATAAATCTACGTAAACACAGGAGAATACATCGCGGTTTCTAAATAAAAGCTCAAACCCTCACTCTGGAGTTTACACGTTTTGATGTCAAATATAGTAAAGGGGTACTATATGATGCTTTTTTAAAGATCAATATTTTGTGTATTTGTTGTAACAGAATATTTTGACATGCTTTAATGTTCAAAAAAAACACATTCTTTTTCAAATACTGTAAATTATTGTAAGTCCTCTATGCCCCGCATCTCTCAAACGCTTAGTTTTCTACAAAGTCCCTCCTTAATGACAAGCGCAGTCTGCTCTGATTGGAAAAGCTGACCCAGTTCATTGTGATTGGCCGAACACCGTAAGCACATGTCGGAAATGTAACGCCCCTTACCATAAAATCGCAAGCTTCAGCTTTCAAAATAAATGTAAAGAGAGCAGAGCCCGAATCGTATTTAAAGGGGAACAGAGTCGTGTGATAGACACAGTGATGAAGCTGGTATGTGGTTGCAGTACACAAGCCACGGTTAAGACAGCGACGTAACCCTGTGATGTGCTGCTCTCTCTCTCTTTTCTGTATGTCTCTTATCTCTCTCACACACACACACACAAGTACACACACACACACGATGCTCAAAATTCCGCATTTGAACAGTCAATAGCAAAATACTTAAACTAATAACAAAACAAAACAGTAGCTGATTCAGAAGCAACAGATTGTCATAGCAAAGTCAGAATTACCTCCTCCCTAGGTTCACGAAACGGTCGTCCATTTAAAAATGCAATTGCTGTTCTGTTGTAAATAAATATTAACCAATGATTCCTCATTGCATCTATACTTTCGGAAGGCCAAATAAAGTGCTTTTGCTTTACAGTGTCACACACAGTGTCTCCCTGACATGGCTGCATAAACACTAACTGCGGTTACTGAAACCACGCCTTCTTTTTTTGTGTGAACATTTGGGCGGCATTAGCAAATATTTCCACAAGGGACGAGGTAGATATGTTGGGGGTGTGTTAGAACGAGCCGTTTTAGGAGGTGTGGCACGAGTCAGTAACTTTAATACGAATATCTCTGTGGTTTGAATCTTAAGTCTTGCAAACGTCAGGGATCTATCTATGCACAACAGCTTGACCACTACAAGAGAAAGGAAAACTTGAATTATCGCATTTCATAGACCCTTTAAAATTACAGTGGCTAGAGCATTTGTCATAGAATGTCCAACTATTAAAGGGGGGATTAAGTGGACATTTGAAGTCAAGGATGCTTGGTACAATATTAAACAAGCATTAGGAGTGCACACAGTATGTGTAAAAAAACACATCGTCAGGCGTTGGTGCCCCCTGCGGCCTTTGTTGAATGCGTACGTACTGTACAGTAGCTTATTCATTCAGCTCTATTATATATTATTTATAATTATATATAGATCAGTTGGTGGCTCCGATTACATTATATACCAGTATTCAACAGTTTTGTCATAAAACATATGATTTTTGCTTTTGATACTTTATTTGCTAATTATTATTGCCTCATTGCATTACTCTATGTATTTAAGTAAATTTAAGGCTATTGTTCACTTAGCTACATCTATTTTATTCCCACAAAATGCCATTAGTTAATTCTAAGGATTTGATTCTTAGTTAGAACAGAACTGTTGTTTGGATATGTTTTCATTCTTACACTATAATACTGAACTTGGATTTCAGTGATTTGGACTATGAGATGCACACTTGCTTGTTGCTTCTGTTAATAATCAAGAACGTTAATAATACATTTAATTACTTGATTCTAGTGGACTCTAAAAAACAGTTCATTTATTTATATGTGGAAAACCCAACTTGTTGGGTGTTTAATTTGAAAACAGATTTTTTTTCACTATGTAGGTAGTTGCACTCAAGCTGTAATGAAAAGAAGACACAGAGCATGTGGTATATGACACTTAAGACATGATGACTTTCTCAGACTTCTGTACTATTTTGTTTTTATTAGGTTTGTGACATTATGTACTTTTTTTATGGTACCACTACTGAATGACAAAGTTGCGAAGTTTATCAAAGTTCTATAAAAATTGGTGAGGTTTTGGGGGAAATGAATCGTTTGTTAGATAAATCAGATAGATTAATTGAAATAAAAATAGTCGTTAGTGACAGCCCTACTTACTTATTTCATATTGCCAGAAAAATCTAATATAAATCTATTATATGGTGATATATCACTATTATGTCATGAATGTAACATTACTGATCACATGTGCAGGATCCCTCTGGCGGCTTAACATAAGCCACATGCCTGTGGTCTCTGCTACGCTGAAGTAAATGACAAAAATGCCAGTTCTCAGGAACAAGAGATAAATAAGTACATCCTGTGAAAGAGTATGAATAAGAGCTAAAAGAATTAGAGGAGGAACTGGAAGCCCCCCTTCGTAAGGGAGTCCATTTTCCTCTTCCAAAAAAAAAAAAACCCCACCAAAAAAAACCAGAATAAAACAGTAAAGTAACGTCTGATAACTTTGCCTCGATGAGTCCGATTTATTACAACAACTTTTTGTTTTAATTTTAGTAGGGATGCACCGATACCACCTTTTCCAGTACTCGCCCGATACGATACTTTTATTTTTGGTACTTGCCGATACATAGTACCGATAGCAATATTTTTATTGCATTTGTATATTTTTTTAAATATTGGGTACAGAAACCAAAAGGGTATGTATAATGTTAGTTGGTTAACTTCATTTATCAAATAGATAGACAAACCTAAATTTATTCAGACACCTTCAAAATCTCTCACATTATCACAGTTTATTCGCTATAGTTAGAAAATGGTAATAAAATATGACAAGAATATCAGTTACACGGTGTCAGAACAAATTCATCTTGATGATGCTAGATAATTTTGATAGAAAGGTATGTGATAGATTACAATCAACCAAACATAATTCAGACAGCTGTTAGTATGACAGTATTTACACAACTACCAATACTTTGTTGGACAACCCTTAGCCTCAATGACAGCCTGTAGTCTCCTGGGCATGCTGTCACCCAGCTTCATGAAAACCTCAACTTCAGTTTATTTCCCACAGACTCGGTCTGAATAATTTTTGGACACAAATTTGTATCAGTTTTACTGGGAGTCCACTTATGAAGAATTTTTGGGAGATTTGCACAGTTGACTTTATTTTTTATTTACCAAAATGCCCATCTACAAATTGGAGACATTCAGGATTTAAAACTATGCAAATGATAATTCGTGAACGATTTGTTCTTTGCATGCGTCACTTGACTAACGAACTAAAGACTCAGAAGGTAAACTAATCTTTTTTTTTTTTTTTTATAATTTATCTGATTCCCTAATTCGGAATATGAACAAAGATTGCTTATGTAAACATGCATGAGGAATTTGGCTTTTGAAACTATAACATTTGAACTGACTTGAATAATGATTAGTTTATTCATTTTGCTGACCTCGATCAAATGATACAGTCACTAAAATGATCAGACTTCCCAGCACTAGCAAATGATGTGAAAGTGATATGTTCAAAATATTTATATAGAATATATCTATATTAATAAATAGATTAAAATATAGAAGATAAATATTAGGTTATTCACGAATTTGCCTTCTGGGCAGACCAGAAAACAAGACAACCATTCTGAAAAAAAAACTTTTAAAAGCAGTTAAGTTTTAGTGATATATATATATATAATATCATGTTATGTCATATGTTTTTTTCTATATATATTACAGAATATTTGGTGGCTATTAATGCAATTAAAACATTTAATCTGTCAGAATGTAAATGTATGTGAACATGTCTTAAAACACAATGATGAATATTTTAATTAAATTCTTTCAAAATGGTCTCATCTGCCTATTGTGGATAAAATTAACAGTTATAAATTATTAAAAATAATTCTGAAATGAAGACCGTTATATTTAATTTATAATTTCTTGTAAATCGAATCATTCCCAATCATGAACATACTGAAATGGATTAACTGTAGCTGTTGCATATAATTTGTGTAGGAATGTGATCCTACAACCACACTGCAGACTGTAAGTGTACGATACGTGTTTGTGATTCACAGCAACAGCCGGCTGGACTGTGGCTCATGTCCTTATCAGCGGAGCGCTGGAGTGGACTGTGCGCCCAGAGGGGAAGAGAGGAAGAGATAAAGTCTCTCTGTCACCGGCTGTGTGGAGGCCAGCATACAGAGCCCTGTGGTGCCTGTCAGCGACTGGCATGCCGACCCCACCCCGCCGCACTGGCCACCAGTGTTTAATCCATGTTGGGAGCGTTAACATTCAGCGACCTCACGGGTGACAAATCTGCCATGCGAGCCTTCTCCCCTGGGGCGGGCGGCACCCTGAGTGTCAGCTCGGCTCACGGAAGCTCAAACACACATACGCGTGCATACGTCACGGGCCAGCCGACCGGGCTGCGGCCACGGGCGCCTGGGGAGAGTTGTCCTCTGTGACTGTGGAGGTGGCAAGCGTGTTAGTGCTGGTCATTACAACATGCAAACGCACACAGACATGTGCATCAGGGTTAAAGACGGAGCATGTTTTTCGGCAAAAAATGAGTGCAGCATGCAAGTTGTTTATGCTAAAGCATGTTTATGCACAGATGGAACAAGAATATTAAAAATATACACAAATTATGCAACGCAAACAATGAATATGTAAACACGCAAAGCGCACATTTAAATGGAGTGATCATAAAAATCTACACTCATAAGTAGAGAGAATAAGCATTCAACAGACAGACGAAGGGAGGAGCTGTCAGTGGTGCTACTGTCAGCGTGAAGGATAAGAGGGATGCGCGCGGGGTCAAGGCAGAATCGGCGTTGAGCCCCAGGAGCGGTACGATGACACGGAGCATACACATCTCAATAACAACACTGACACTGTCAAATCTCCAGCCATCACAGCACTGTTAGAGGCCGCTCAAATCCAGCTCTTTAATTATTAATCCCTTCCTCCAGAGTTTCAGGAAGAGCTCGTGCACATATATCACTATCAAGGGTTCGCTCTTCTGTCATACTCGCAGCACAAACTCCCTGACAGTTTCTTAAAGCCCATGAGGCACACAGCGGGACTCACACACACATATGCGCACATTCGCTTCAATGTAGCTGTCCAGGGAAACTTTCCGAGTGAAGTGAAACAAAGGTGAGGGACAAAGAAAACCCAGACAGACAAAAATCTAACACAGAGACCAGGACTGTCAATCAATTAAAACATTTAAGTAAATTAAGTACATATTATGTCCACTAAATAATCAAATGCATTGCATATTTAAATATTTGGTAAGGAAAGCCCCAAATTACAGTAATTTAAGATAAACAAAAGGACATTTCAGCCCCCCCCAAAAAATGAAACTCCTGTCATTGTTTACTCAACCTAACCAGTATGACTTTCTTTTTATTGTGGTATAATAATATCAAATATGATGGATTTTGAGAAATATATGAAGTATTTATATTTTGTCCATAAAGTAGAACTCCGTGGTAACCAAAACTATTTGTGTACCACTATTCTGCAAAATATCTTATAGAGTATACAGGTTAGGAACGGCATGAGGGTGAAAAAATAATTTTCATTTTTGGGCAAAATATCACTCCAAGGCATTTAAATGTAATTGTAATATATTATTGTTGGATGTTGTATGCAAATGTTCTCTTCGATGTATTGTTTATTTTTGCCTGTCGCAGCCCATCACAGAGTATCTATATAACATAAACCTTATTATTATTAAATTATTACATTTAAATTAATTTTTATTTAGTTTTTTCTTTATAATATTTAATTGTGATTGCTCAATTAAAGCATTCAAAGGACATATATTCAGTAGGTCACGTCCTGATCACCCCACTTTATGGACAATAAATTATTAAACCAAGTAAATCATTAGAGATTTAACTATAATGATTTAGAAAACAATATATGTTTTTTGTTATTTCCATATCATTGAACATAAGCTTATCATTGGTCTACAGTCCACAGCGAAGCTGACTTACAGTAGTTCACACTGGAAGAGTGATTGCATTCCATCTGCACTACTTTGTAGTTGTTTGCCTACGTTCACATGTTGACGGATGTCTAAGGCCATTACGTTTTGCTGTTTTTTAGTGTCCCACACAGTGTTTTTAAACAGCTGACAGTGAAACCTTCCTCAAATGAAAAAAACAAATCCTTGTTGGGGAATTACAATTAAGTTATAATTTTTTTTAAGTGCATATTTTTTATGTAATTAACTGTACTAAATTAACATTCAATTGACAGCCCTAGCACAGACAGGAGGTGCAATACAGGAAAACCCCTCAATATCAGAAGATCATTGCGTTATCCTGAGGACATTACACGAGTTAACTGGAATAACGAATCAGGTCGTGGAAATGCTGATTATCAGTCTAATCCTGGCTGTCCCAGTAAGCCAGTTAATAGCTTAGACCGTGCACGCCACTTTATAGTGTTCCCTCAGGACCCAGAAACCTGCTCAGACCCCGTCCTGCTATCATGTGGCGCTGGCCATTCTGTTAGACAGAAACAGGAAGAGAGAGAGAGAGAACGCTCCGTCACAGCTGCCAACTGTGTTTACAGCTGCACGGCATCAAACATTCATCAGATGCCATCTTTACAGTCTGTGATGTGAAGCAATCAGCATTTCACAGCCTGTCAAATGATGTCGAAACCGCTTGCTACCTGGCAGTGTCAAAAAGGGGGGGGGGAAATATCTCAGACACACACACAAACACACGTCCAGGTTTTCCTTTCTAGTCCAGACTACTGACAGACGAAGCAAGCTCATATGTTAAAATATTAATTCTACTTAAATACTTAAATACACTCTAATGACAGCAAAGCTCCAAATCAGCTTTCAAGTGTAAATAATATCTTTTTTCCTCACCCTTCGATCCCTTTCATCCTTATTGAAAATGCTTGAAACTACAGAGTTCAGAAGCAGCAAATTTTGCCAGTTAATGCCTGGATGGGTAATGCTCATTTAGCCTGTGGTGGAAACTTTTTGGAGTCTGTTTGCTCTGTGTAATGCGCTGTAAGAAATGACTTTGCTTAATGCTTACCATCAGAATTGTCATCGGCCTGCTCTCAACAAATACCTGTTCTTATCATCGGCCCCTGAAAGTTTGTGCACGCATGTTTCGACAGTGCTGTAGCTCCATCTACAGGCCAAAGTGAGACGTGCAGCAGAGAACTCTGTGACCCATCTGCAGTCTCCACTGATGTATCTATGCCCCATTCATCTTTCTCAAACTAAGTGCAAGCCACATCTAAAAAGTGGTATTTTATAAAGATTGTATCTGTCATGGCCCTCCTTCTTACACTCCTTGTAGTTGTCTGACTTTAAAAGTGCTGTTTCTAGGCTCATTACTGTTGCATAAACAAGCAATAAAAGTATGTATGCAAGCGGTCTGTCTGGTTACGACTCGAGAGCACGGCTGCATGCTTTTGGGAGATATATCAAGAGTTTTTTGCAAATGCATATGGAGATACTCCTAATGAGACTGGTAATGTTTAAAAACAGTGCCTTGGGTGGACATGCATGAAAAATTTAAAGGAACATTTACAGGGGATTTACGCAAAAAGAAACGGGCGAACCACTGTTTTTATTTTCTTGTTTTAAACAAACCTCACAACATTTTGAAGAAAAACAACTATGTTTTTGTAGATTGTTTTATATTTAATTAAATGCAATTTTAAAATGTAAAATTAAAGATTACACTTTTAAGATGTCCTTTTTACTGTGTGATCATACAATTAAGTTATAAATAAAATGTACATCATTGTAAAGTTTGGGTTAGGATTAGGTTTTAGTTTAGGGTTAGTTGCTTGTAATTATCCATAATTTATAGTAGTAAAGTACATGTAAAAGTGTAACAAGCAAACTAAATCTTATTTAAAAAAATACATGTAATTATTTAATTCATGATATATTTATCTTAATCACTATATAATTATCTCATAATTATATATCTCAACCAATTTATATTATTATTTTTTTCCTGGAAAACAAGACAAAAACCCCTAAGCAGCAAGTTATTTTTGCAGTGGCTTTTGTTTCTGGTTGCGATCAGACATTAGGCGATTCTGATCATCCTGTACAAAGACTTAAAATACAAAAGCCGTTCATAGTTATAAAGGCCAAATCAATCAACTAGGGTCATTACAGGTGTACTTAAGTTAAACTTAACTTTATATGTTAAGTTTACCTCCTTCTGAGGTCCAATCAAAGTTTCTATTATATTATTATACAGTATAGAAAAGTTGTGTATATATACACACGCACAAAGCAGAGGATATTCAAACTAAAACATGCACCCACACACATATTTCCCACTCTCCACAGATGAAAGCTGTGTTTTGCGAGAGGGAGCGTGTATATGCGCTCTGCTGTGTGCAGGTCGGGGTGGTGACCTCTGGGATTTCCAGCACTGGGGTGGGAGTGTGTTCCGGGAACAGGCGCTGCCTATGCAACCTACAGACCTGGACAAAGAAACCGCAGCACCGCAAATGCATTATAAGTTGCGTAAAGTGTAAAAGCTAAAGGACAGAGACTCCACTGACTCTATGAATAATGTATTGTAATGTATTTTAAATATATGTTTGCAAAGTAAATAGTATCCTCTCTTCACTGGTTACTTTGTGTACTACATTCCAAGTATACAGGCCTACATTATAAATGAAACGGCTGACATGACTACGATGACATGGAATGGATGAGAAAATGTAGAGGAAAGCACGGTCTCCTCTAATTATGCTCTTTTTAGAGGCAATCATCTGTCAATGTCTGACTCTGTTACCTTATTACGGCAGCCTACAGATATACATACACCCATACAGCGAGAGAAAGACAGATATGTGTTTGTTAACCCTTGAGGGTTACACGCTGTTTTATAGTTGCCTTGCAACATGTATGATAATTAAACATCATGAGAGAGTGCAAAAAAAACATGACATTTGTCTTTAAAGCCTAAAAAAGGCATAGTTGAGATTCACCCCTCAGCCTGTTGTTTCTAAAGCTTGGACGATTTACACAGGTGCCCTATTTTCATTTTTCCTGTCATCTCCATACCTCAGCATCACCTGCACAGCTCTGAACGCAGTGGTGCGGAAACAGGCCACATGCTAGTGGAGATGAGATGATATTCTTTCTGTTCTCAACCCCACGTGTGCAGACAACGATAGGGCTGGCAACAGGACGCCCCACGCGTCTTCCCAGCTTGACACCCCATCTCCTCAGGTGGATGGGTGCACACGCCTCCAATGACTCCCCTTCGGGGGGCACTGCTCATTCCAGTACCGAGCCGCAGCGGCACGGGAGACTGCAGATTATACTCCAAGAAACCTCTAAAAATAACTGCTTGTGTGTTATAGCATGGCTTAAAATGCTTCCTACTTGGCTACAATAAAACACAGCACTGTGTGCTGGAACACATTGGAAGGGCTCACGCATTAGTCTGTTTATTGCTAGTATTACTAATAGTATACACTACCATTCATAAGTTTGGGAGCAGTAAGATTTTTTTTAATGAAATTAATATTTTATTCAGCAATGATGCATTAAATTGTTCAAAAGTGACAGTTAAGACATTTATGTTACTAAAAAATTTCAAATAAATGCTGTTCTTTTGCATTTCTATTCGCAAAGGATCCTGAAAAATGTATCACGGTTTCCACAACAATAATATTAAGCAACACAACTGTTTTTATAAAAAGAAATGCTTCCTGAGCAGCAAATCACCATATTTTAAGGATTTTTGAAAGGACCGTGTGACACTGAAGACTGGAGTTTGGGCTGCTAAAATTTAATCTTTGCCATCATGTGAAATGAATAACATTTAAAAATATATTAAATTAGAAAACGGCTATTAAATTTTAACAATATTTCACAGTTTTATTGTTTTTACTGTATTTTGATTAAATAAATGCAGCATTGGTTAGCATAATTAAACAAGTCTTACCAACCCCAAACTTATGAATGGTAGTGTATGTAACAAACAGATCAAAGGATGAAAGCAAATCTGATTCTACATTGCTATACTTTTTTGAACTTTTTGCTATTGTTTAATTGACAGGAAGCGATTCAAACCTGAATGGTGCACACAAGTACCAGAGCGTAATGTGACCGGAGCATATTCGCTCCTTTTTGGCACTATTCAACTGACATGAAATGATTGAAACGGAATCAAGACATGTCCTAAACCAGATTCAAACCTGAATCTTTCAAATAAGCACCAGAGCTCAATGTACCCAGAGCACATGTGCTCCTTTATGCCACTGTTTAATTGACAATAACTTATTTTTAACAGTATCTGGACATGTCCATATTTAAACCTAAAACTCACACATAACTGCTCCCCAGGCGCTGCAGAATAAATGGCTGCCCACTGCTCCGGGTTATAAGTGTGTGTTCACTGTTGTGTGTGTGCATTTTGGATGGGATACATGCAGAGCACTAATTCAGAGTATGGTCACCATACTTGTACATAACTTCACTAAGCTAACTCCTAACACATCGCACAATTCCAGTAAAACACACACACCCACTTCCTATTTTTTAGAAAATCCAAAAAAAAGAAAAGGAAACCCCTTTTTGGTCTCCATTTGTGGAAAGGGTGTGGGCTGTTCAATAAAATTTATATATACAGTGGGTACGGAAAGTATTCAGACCCCCTTAAAATTTTCACTCTTTGTTATATTGCAGCCATTTGTTAAAATCATTTAAGATAATTTTTTTTCCTCATTAATGTACAAACAGCACCCCATATTGACAGAAAAAAAACACAGAATTGTTGACATTTTTGCAGATTTTTTAAAGAAAAACTGAAATATCACATGGCCTAAGTATTCAGACCCTTTGCTGTGAAACTCATATATTTAACTCAAGTGCTGTCCATTTCTTCTGATCATCCTTGAGATGGTTCTACACCTTCATTTGAGTCCAGCTGTGTTGATTATACTGATTGGACTTGATTAGGAAAGCCACACACCTGTCTATATAAGACCTTACAGCTCACAGTGCGTCAGAGCAAATGAGAATCATGAGGTAAAAAGGAACTGCCTGAAGAGCTCAGAGACGAAATGTGGCAAGGCACAGATCTGGCCAAGGTTACAAAAAAATGTATGCTGCACGTAAGGTTCCTAAGAGCACAGTGGCCTCCAAAGCCTTAAATGGAAGACGTTGGGACGACCAGAACCCTTCCTAGAGCTGGCCGTTAAGCCAAACTGAGCTATCGGGGGAGAAAAGCCTTGGTGAGAGAGGTAAAGAAGAACCCAAAGATCACTGTGGTTGAGCTCCAGAGATGCAGTCGGGAGAGGGGAGAAAGCTGTAGAAAGTCAACCATCACTGCAGCACTCCACCAGTCGGGGCTTTATGCTGAGTGGCCCGACGGAAGCCTCTCCTCAGTGCATGACACATGAAAGCCCGCATGGAGGACCCCAAGATGGTGAGAAATAAGATTCTCTGGTCGGATGAGACCAAGATAGAACTGTTTGGCCTTAATTCTACGCGGTATGTGTGGAGAAAACCATGCATTGCCTCATCACCTGTCAATACAGTCCCAACAGTGAAGCATGGTGGTTGGCAGCATCATGCTGTGGGGGTGTTTATCAGCTGCAGGGACAGGACGAATGGTTGCAATCGAGGGAAAGATGAATGCGGCCAAGTACAAGGGATATCTGACGAAAACCTTCCCAGAGTGCTCAGGACCTCAGACTGGGCCGAAGGTTTTACCTTCCAACAAGACAATGACCCTAAGCACACAAAAATAACTAAAATAACGAAGGAGTGGCTTCACAAAAACTCTGTGACTTTTCTTGAATGGCCCAGCCAGAGCCCTGACTTAAACCCAATTGAGCATCTATGGAGAGACCTAAAAATGGCTGTCCACCAACGTTTACCATTCAACCTGACAGAACTGGAGAGGATCTGAAATGGCAGAGGATCCCCAAATCCAGATGTGAAACACTTGTTGCATCTTTCCCAAAAAGACTGATGGCTGTATTAGATCAAAAGGGTGCTTCTACTAATACTGAGCAAAGGGTCTGAATACTAAGGACCATGTGATATTTCAGTTTTTCTTTTTTAATAAATCGGCAAAAAAATGGTCAACAATTCTTGGTTTTTCTGTCAATATGGGGTGCTGTGTGTACATAATGAGGAAAAAAAATTAACTTAAATGAATTTAGCAAATGGCTGCAATATAAAAAAGAGTGAAAAATTTAAGGGGGTCGGAATACTTTCCGTACCCACTGTATATATATTATTTATATTAATATATAATATATATATAAAAATTAATCATGGATTCACAACACTTTATGGCTGCACCCTGACAAGGCAGGGCCAAATGAGCACGGTCTGTTTTCAGTCTTGTGAACAGTTGCTATTACGGAGCAGAGCGTTTTCTTCAAAGAGGGATTACACAGATGCGTTCTCTAACCTCAGGTTACTAAAAGGGCCACAGAGTTGAAATCTTGTAAACAGTAGTATGAAGTCTTACCAGGAAGGCTGTAATACTCCTTCGAGTGTTCTCCCAGTGGAAGCAGCTTTTAATATACTGCAGCGTATAGAGAATGGCCATGCTGATCTTCCTCACTCGATAGATATTGCGCGCTAAAAGCTAATGGGGACAAAGCAGTAGTTAGCAAGATGTGCCTGAGGACGTAATGCTCACAACATGACATTCACTCAGGTGTAAAGAGGCTTTTAAACTGAAGGTTCATTGGAGATAAATATTAATAAGTCAAGTCATCTTTGGTGTCTAAAGAGCTTCAGGCGGTGCTGGAGTAAAAAACTGAACATAATGAGTCTCTAAAGGTGCCAACAACAAACCTAATATTAAGAGAAAGTAGAAAATATGGTGCCAAATTATGCTGTAATCGTTGTCGATAAAGCTCACCTTTTTGTTAAACTTTGGGTTGTCCTCTGCAAACGTTGTTTCCTTCGGCTGGAAGGTTTTCAAACCTGCTCTGATCTAAAAAAATAAATTGAATGATCTTCTTTTCAGTAAAGGCTATCTGGTATCATCCATATTATTCATAAATAGTCATATTTATTTAATATGATGCACTTACAGGATTGTAGAGGACATTCAACTCCAATGTGATGCTTCCTTTGGTCGTCCTTGATAGATTATTATTCTTCAGCATTCTGGTTATTTGTTGGCCATTAGAAACCTAAAGGCAAAGTAGTGGTATTGTATGTTAATATTGGCACGATTAAAAATGTACAACAATGAATATAAAAATTATTCTGTGTGGTATTTACAGTCAACAAAGGAATGGCAACTTTTCCCAGGAAGTCTGGAGCTTTGTCCCCATCATCATGATAGACTGTGAGCACCAGAACATCATGGATGTCCTTAATGGGACTTAGGACATGCCAAAATCAATGTTATATCATTACCATGAACATGCATATTGATACAACAAGATATCTACAACATCGGTATAACTTACAATGTTAGGGCTGTTCTCCATTCAGGATTCAGGGTTTTGGATATTGTGTGAGTTTGCAGTTTGCTATTACCAAGCTCAAGAGTACAAAAAGGGTCACTTTTACCTGATGAAGATAAGATATTCTAACGTTATTATGATTGAATAAATCTTTATAATAGGATATACTGTACTTAATATCTGACTGACTGTACAATATCCCCTACATACATTATGGTATTATATTAAATACAGATATGTACCACTTATATCTGTTGATGGAAGATCTGTGGCTTTTATTAACTTGATTTGAAGATAGCCAACATCCTTTAAGTCCCACAGACAGTTCATCAGTCTCTGTAAAAAAAAAACGTATTTTCAAAAAAATAATATAATCATATAAATGTACAACTATGTATAAGCTATGAAAATGACAAACTAATTTACCATGATGAGTTGAAAGGTTACAACAACAAGTATGAACTAAAAAAAAAAAAAAAAAAAAAAAAAAAAAAAAAAAAAAAAGGGAAACTATAAAAAAAATAGCACAATGTAATACTCACATATTTCTCCTGCGTCTCCTGAAGGGTTGTGAGGTTGTCTAATGGAGCTGACTGGATGTCTGCGATGGATGCACCAGAACATGGAGTCATTGTGACCAAAAACACCAGTTTGTCCTTGTTTGGGTCCAGCACACAAGTATATAACTGTCTCTGATTGACAGGAAGTCTGGTCAGGTCAATATCTAGCCTGTGAAGAGTCATCAGTGAACAGACATGTGTTGTGGGACTGTTAGCTGTGTTGCTGATAGGAAGTGAATTACTATTCAAAAATACCCATTAAAAAAAAAAAGAAAAAAAAAAAAAATTGAAAGTAAAAACTCGTTACATATGCACTAATGGTTCAGTTTCATTTTAAGATATCATAGCTTACTTCTACAGTTGTGTTACTGGATCACCTGTATTTGAGATGTCATATTACTATGCTATAGGCACATAGCAGACATCCTGAAATACAGTATACTTGGGCATTTTAGTACCTTTATCTAATTTCTCTCTGCCTACAGGACAACTGAAGAGAAAAGTGGCACATCTTACCCCACTCTCCCCTCTTTTTTCAAACTTTTTTTAAAGGGATAGTTCACCCAAAATGAAAATAATGTCATTAATTACTCACCCTCAAGTCATCCTAGGTGCATATGAATTTCTTCTTTCAGACGAATCCAGTCGGAGTTATATTAAAAATGGTCTTTGATCTTCCAAGATGTTTAATGGCAGTCAGCGGGTGTTGCAGTGCATCAGTCCAAAAGAAGTGAAATAAAAATCGCCAATCCATAAAAAAAGTGTCTCACACGGATCCAGGGAGTGAACAAAGGCCTCCTGTAGCAAATCGATGCGTTTTTGTGAGAAAAATATCCATATTCAAAATGGAATAATCAAATAATCGAGCTGTGCGACAGTTGTACACGGAAGCAGCTCCGTGAGGTGACGTAAGATTTCGGTGTTGCACATGCGCCTGTGAGTCTCCTGAAAATCAACATTTGTTTACAGGAGCAAAGGAAGCAAAGTTTCCTACTTTAGCAAAGGAAAACCAGCGTCCTCTTGGCTTGTATTGAAATCCTCCAACATTTTTTCTTTACAAATACTCGTTTTGTACTTCTAATTTGTGACTGTTGTTTTGTTTTGATCTCTGCCCTGCGCGTCCGCGTTCGTCACTTCTGAGCGGAGCATGCGCAACGCCGACCTCATACGTAATCCTCCCGGAGCTGCTTCCATGTACAACAGTAAGCGCAAGCTAGATTAAATTGATTATTATGTTTTAAATATGGTTATTTTTCTTACAAAAACGCATCGATTCGCTACAGGAGCCCTTTGTTCACCCCCCGCAGCCGTGTGAGGCACTTTTTATTATGGATAGATGCGCTTTATTTCACTTCTTTTGGACAGATGAACTGCAACACCAGCTGACTGCCATTAAACATCTTGTAAGATCAAAGACCATTTTTAATATAACTCCGACAGGATTCATCTGAAAGAAGAAAGTCGTACACACCTAGGATGTCTTGAGGGTTGAGTAAATGATGACAGAATTTTTTTGGGTGAACTAACCCTTTAAAACTAGCAAACTTTCAAAACAGTATGCAGTGTCGCTCCAGCAAACTTACACTCCCCAGCACTCCTCTGACTTTCTGCCCCTCTTGCAGCAAACCTCCACTATGAGATTCTCCTGAGCATCCTGGAACTGGTTAAAGTCGAAAGACTCTCTCCACTGCGGGTTTGCCTTAATACACAGATTCTGAGACAGAAAGACAGACAAGGAGGAGAGAGAGAGAGAGAGAGAGAGAGAGAGAGAGAAAGCTGTGTCAATTTTAAGGCACTCTCAAAACTCTGACAGCTAACATGACAGGTGTATTAAGCTTTATTCAGTAAGACTTCAATAAGACAGTGGGTGGGGAGGGGCAGGCAGTTTCTGGAGAAACCCATCTCTCTTCTCTGGGATTATAAACTCTGACGAATCCAATAGAAATAGTTTTGTTCAACAAGCAAACATGCCCAAACAGAGCCAGGGGGCTCTATAAAAAAAGATGACATGAGAATACAAGACTAGCTGGTTGGAACCATTGAGGGGGAAGGTAGATGAGCAAGGCATTCTGGGTATGCAAATGAGCCGAATAAGACGTGGTAACAGAAGCATCAGGAGAGACGCCCTGCCAGACATGGCCGATCTAATGAGTAGCCTCCTCTGTCACCAGAGCAGTGAAGCCTGGGAGAAATTATTTTGAAAGAGGGGGAGGAGGAGAAAGGAAGGTGTGCAAAGTGGATGGGAATATCTAAAGCGAGGTATGTGAACTACTAAGAAAGTATGGGAGGAGGAAGGGGGGGAGGGAAGGGTTTAATGAGGTATTGAGAGAAACACAGGACAGAGGTTTAGAAACAAAGAAAGAGATGAGCCAAACTGCGATGATGTAATGAGCACTGCAAAAAGAGAAAGCTAGAGAAGCGAAAAGATGAAGGGAGAGAGGGATGCTCTCACCTTACTCCTGACCCTCTGGTCTCCCACTCTGAGGCGTGCGTAGACGTCTCCCTGACCGCAGTCGGGCATGTCTTGGCCTTCAACCAGGATTACGGTGTAAATTCCAGTCCAAACCTGATTCTTCTGTCCGCACGTGAACCGCCCAACCTGCGCCTGGCTAACTGGCTGTCCCTGGAACAGCCAACACATACAAAAATCTACTAGTTTAGGCCAATGCTTCATTCCCAGTTCATCTTACATTTGTTGATCCTAAACATGCTTTTACAATTTGCAAACTTAAACATTCAGTTTTCTGTGTATTTAACGTCGTTGCTACAAATTCTGGTGACTTAAATATGTTACCAAGGTATACCAACATATTATACTTGGCTCAGATAGATGAGATTTTGATGAAATTGCGAGAATGACTTGTGATAGCCCTGGAAACGTTAAGAAATGTTTGTACTGTAAAGAAATGTTTTTCATCATATGCCATCATTTTACAGAAATAGTGCAGATACGAATTTATAAATGCCATGTATAGTTTCCAGCTATTCCTGAAAAAAAAAATGTGAATCACGTTTTGCAGTCGGTAAGATTTTTGAATGTTCTTGAAATAAGTCTCTTATGCTCACCAAGTCTGCATATATTCGATAAAAAAAAAAAAAAATAAAAAAAGTAAAAGTGTAAAATATTATTATAAAAATTTTAAATAACGGTTTTATATTTAAAAATTTAAATTATTAGTGCGAGGGCAAAGCTGGATTTTCAGCAGATTTGGTGCTCAAGCAACATATTTTATTATCAATGTTTAAAACGGTTGTTCTGCATAATATTTTTGTGGAAACCCTGATACATATTTAGGATTCTCTGATAAACAAAGTTAAACAGCACAGTCTTTACTTGAAATAGAAATCTTTCGTAACATTATAAATGTCTTCACTATCACTTTTGATCACTTGAATGTGTCCTTGCTGAATAAAATAATTAATTTCAGAAATGGTCTGTCAGTGTTCAAATTTGCTAGTAAAAGCAAAGGGACAAATAAAACATTTAAGCAGGGATCTTCTCTTACTGTAAATAAATGTGGCATCTTTAGAAAAGAAGACTTATTGGAAATACAATTCTATTTCCGTTTTTGTAACAAAATATATTATGAAATAAAAGCTTCTAAAAACCGCTAGATGAAATGTGCAGGTGATCCCAGCACCACGGAGTGAAAAAACAGGTCCATCAACAAGACTGCAAATGGATAAGTACACAGTACAAAGATGACTTGCAGGTTGATAGCCCTGCACTTTCAAAAAAACACAGCATCAGGAAGAGGCTGGTCTGTTCTGCCAGTAATCACAGACCAGAGAGCTGTTTTCCCACCCGGCTGCTCAGAGAGTGTGACTGAGCCTTTGCTCCATTAGAATCACACACACAGACATGGAACAGCAGACAAACCAGCATTAACATTTAATGTAATGGCCACATCTCCATAAACAAGCCTCTTTATAGAGAGAGAGCGAGGGATAAGGGGGGTAGTTATAGAGGGAGCGGAGAGAGAAATATAATATCCATCCTAGCCAAGCCTTCCCAAGTGTTTATTTTGGACAAATTTGTGATCGGCGTGGCCAATAAAACAATTTCGCTTAAGAGTAAGTGGCCCCTAAAGAGAGGCTATTCCTGGTGCTAAAAGAGCTGGGGGATTGCCTCCATATGGTGGAGCAGCATGGGGACAAGGGGACAAGCCCAAAGCCGTACCCATTTGGCTAGGGCTTCAGTGCGGTCCGTCCACAGCTGTGATAGTACATCCCAACATCTGGGTTATAGCTCACCATGCCTGGGAATGAGCCATCACACATATCCTCAGCATCTTACACTGGCATAGTGCCTCAAAGTCTACACACACACACACACACTCCAGACACTGTCAGGAAAAAGAACCACATGCTATGTGCCAATACTGCTGCCCGTTTCCATCTCAAAGACAGTGTGGCATGGCTGTGAAGAAGGAAGTGTGATAGAGGAGGAGAGGTAAGAAATGAGAGTCATGTTCCGCCTCTACTGATAGGTGTCAAATAGAACTCGATCTCAGTTGTTTTGGCGGAGGACACACTGTGGTGGAAACACCAACAAAACACACACTGATCTACACCTGATCATAAAATCATCAAAAAAAACTGGCTCGCTGAAATGTTTGGGACATTTTACCCTAAAATCAAATGAAAGAAGCAAGAAAGGATGTTTTGCATTGCCACATAATTCATTTAAGGACATTTAACCCACCGTGTCAAATTTCCCAAAAAATGCATTTGCATTTCTCAAATGCAAATCATATTTTAAATTGTATACATTTCTATTTTGTTTTGAAATTGACATTTAAATTGTAACATTTGTAATATGCATTTTAAAGTTCAGCACTAAAATGTATGCTAATTCTAATAGAACATACATATACATACATTTTTTTTTTTTTTGTCCAAACAGGGTGTTTTTATTACTGTATTAACAATAATTTGAGGCTAAAATGTACAAAATGTCATGAAAGTAGTCACAATGTAAAAATCTTAATAATTCCAAAAGTAGCCTTTGTTCTCTTTACACAAAATATTTTTCTTTCTTTCTTTCTTATTATCATTTATTTATTGTTTAACTTTAATTTGGGAGCGATATTTTTAAGATTCACCTTTTTAAGACAATACTTTGTCTACAAATCTAACAAAAGTCATATCTAAACTTGTAAAATTAGTTCTTGTTAATATTATGTATTTATATTCCAAACAGGCCATAACTTATATAGTATACATACATTTATTCTTTAATGCTTCAGTTGAACTGATATAAAATTAAACGCTGGGCATAAATACAGTATAATAAAAGTTAATTCTCTGCGACGGCACTCCACTCTACAGTAGACTGCAGCAGAGATTTTGTTCAGAGAAATCTTAAATTGCAAGTTTGGAACGGCCTTGAACAATAAAAGCTATGTGCTTACCGCTGCGAGCTAAATAAACTGCCATCTATGAACTGACCTGCACAAAATGCAAGACAGACTTGTGCTTTGTTAAAATCACAGTGATACGTTTACTTTGGAAATCATGGATTGCTTCAGCGCATCAGACAGCCGCAGCCACAAACAAAAGTTTCTCGCTCTGTTGAAGTTCTGGAATTTTTAACTAAGTGAAAGTGAAAGAAAAGTAAAGTAAATGTACATAACATCAGTGAAGTGTCTGCGGGGAAGATGGTGAGGATGTACTGCCCTCCAATGGACAGATGTGATACATATTTTTAATAAATAAGATTGTGGTTTAGTGCATTTAAACAATGTATTGTGTATTTCGGCCTGGTAACTTTTTATTCTTGTAGGCGGAAGGAACACCTGAACAGAACTCATATGGTCAATATATAGAATAACATACCTTACTAAAGCTTCCCCTTCTTCTTAGTAGCCACTTCTGAAAAATCAATGACAAATGACAATTATGTTAGAAAACCACTTGACTCTTCCCACTAAAATAAGTGTTTTTGTTAGGGGCCGTACATTTCGTTTGGCAGGTTCCTCTCTGATGGACAGGCAGGCCTCGAGAACGATCACTCCCATATCAGTCTCCGCACTGTTGAGGTCCTCCAAAGGTAGTGTCATTGGAATTATTCTGCAGACAGAAAATTCACAAAACTTGTGAATTCCAAGAAGAAATTCTTTGAGGTAATGATCAGAGAAACTTTACCAGCAAAATCTCATGACAAAGCTTTCCTCACCTGTCCAACTCCAGTTTATAGAGAGGAAAGCTGCTTGATCCCATGAAGTCATTGGATCTGAGGTCACGATCATATACCTGCATCAGTCATAATTGTGAGATGATGATGACTATTAGTGTTACAAAAGTTTATATTGTGTTTACATACCATATTTTTTATACAATCAAATTATTTAAATGTAAAATAAAAATGCACAAATATAGATTATTTTATTTAGTTACAACAATAGGGAAACAATCAATTTTGTTCACATTTGTTTAAAACAATATACATTAAAAACAAGTAGTTTTCATGACATTGATAAATTATTCCCTATTAGCTGTTTCGAATGTATTATTTTTTGCTTACATATTCTGAATAAATTATTTTGAACAAATATTTGTCCCAAACAGAGTACAACGAACCGATGAGGAATATTATATATAAGATATAATCTTTATAAATTCCCTGATAAGCAGGTTTGATTTGAATGCATCTCAAAAAATGTTTAGAGCATAAATCACCACATTGTCTACTTTTTTTTGGTCTGGTGTAATAAAAATGAATTACAATTTTCCAACAAATCTCCCTCCAACTCTTGAGATTTTTATTTTTATTTATTTTTTATTTACACTAGAATTAATAAAAGAGATACTGAAGTTAATAATTCAACAGTTTTTTGCAATATGTAATACTGTAAACACTTCACAAACCTTAAGATGAAGAGTCTGATCGAGGTCTCTGATGGGAAAGGAAAATAATTCATTCCAGATGGGATTCAGGTTCTTGTTCACAACTTTGCTTTTGTAGATGTTTTTGCCATCTAATTTGAATTTGACGAATGGGTCGCTTGTACCTGTTGAAAACAAACAGTTAACGATGTTACTTACAAAAAAAGGAGTCTTCTGCATTCATTACTTTTTAATCTCAATCATGTTTGTTGCATAATGTTTGCAAATGATTTTGCAGATGAAGGGAACAAGTTTAAATTTATTTTTTTAGTGGTGATCAACACCACAAAATGCTGTCGATTGAGCTTTATTCATATAGAACCAGGAACATTTATTTAATGACAAAGCATGGTGGAAACTGGTTCATATCATCAAACTGTACAAGCACTCAGATACAGTCTTGCAGACACTGAATAATCCAGAAGACTCATTATTTAGGGGACCATTCTTAGCATAGAGAGGCGGACGTTTTGTCTCTTTCAGAGTGATGGGAGCTGGCTGATTGTGAAAGAGTAAAAATTATAGCCAGCGTGAGTCAGTTAATTTAATACCGGAGCATTAAAACCCCAGAAACAGGGAGCAAGCAGTGTTAATCTCCAAAGCCTGTTAAGAAAAGTCTGCCTTGAGTCTGTCTGTGAGAGGGGAGGGAAAGTGGTCCGTCTTTGTCTATGCTGTGGTATGCAGATTGGCTGGTAAGAAAAAGAAAAAAAAAGATGAGAGAGAAAGAGTCCATCACTTCATTTGTATGGATGGATAAAGGAGTGCTTGAGAGAACCTGCGGGGAGCCTGGAATCACATGACAAAAGCCCTGTGGGGACGGGTTGTCAGGCCTGTCAGCTCGCCTCTCCAAATGAACATCTCCAGGAGGCAGCTCCTCCCTGCCAGCCGCTGACAAGGAAACCTCCAGGCAGCTTGACAGGAGGAAAGGGGCTCAAGCAGCCAGGGGAAGAGCTCCAGCGTGACTGAAAACGGTGACGGCGGAAATTAACAGAAGGAAAATGGAGGACGGCAAAAATTGGAGGGAGGAGACTCACGGGCCGCTTTTCCGATGTAGTGTCAGTCGGGGACGAGCTGGGCGTTAATTATTAGGCAAAGATAGGTGCTCAACTAATAATGCAAAAGGCTGCAGACGGACAGAGACTTTTTTCAGACAATGTCTAAATCTTATTGATAAAGTATTAGATGGAAAAAGGGTAAAACCTAACCTACATAAGTATTAGTTATTTTTTGATGGTGTTTCAAAGAAAAATCTGAGTAAAACAAAATATCATAAAATAAAAAATCTGCTTTGCAATAATGCAAACAAAATGGGAATATGACTCTGAAAGTGAAAATATTTCAATATGAAGAAAACTTTATTTCATTAGCTGTAGGTAAAAAGCCTGGAGTTATGTTCTGTATCAAACTAGACATGAAGTGGTGTGTCATTCACAAAGACCACCACACGAGGTCGCAGTTTCCACAAATCTCAATCTAATCTTTATTTTTGTATGAAGGTATTTATTTATTTAGACAGTTTTATCTAAAGGAACTTACAAATACAACAAATTGATTCATCTTAAGGGGGCAATAACATGAAAACATTTATAACTCTGCATGGACTACAATTTAGATATCTGGCATGATTTGGACAGGAAGACTATTTGGGGGGTAGTCGTGGCCTAATGGTTAGAGAGTCGGACTCGTAACCCAAAGGTTGTGGGTTCGAGTCTTGTACCGGCAGGGATTGTATGTGGGGGAAGTGAATGTATAGCACTCTCTCCCACCTTCAATACCACGACTGAGGTGCCCTTGAGCAAGGCACCGAACCCCTAACTGCTCCCCGGGCGCCGCAGCATAAATGGCTGCCCACTGCTCCGGGTGTGTGTGTTCACTGCTGTGTGTGTGCACTAAGGATGGGTTAAATGCAGAGCACTAATTCCTAGTATGGGTGACCATACTTGGCCACATGTCACGTCACTTTGTTAGATTGAAGTCTGCAGAATATATCCTGAAACAGCATCTCTACTAAAGTTACCTGGCCAAACTACAGTAACACCCCCCTAACAGCTTCAGTATTATTTTACACGGCCAAAGAGATGAGCTTGGATCAGAAATTAGGAAATACAGTACAATGTAAACAAACAAAAAGCAATAAAATGTCTCATCATTCTGTTCAGGTTTGTTAG
The DNA here is from genome assembly GCA_018155175.1 of Sinocyclocheilus anophthalmus. NCBI lineage: Eukaryota > Metazoa > Chordata > Actinopteri > Cypriniformes > Cyprinidae > Sinocyclocheilus > Sinocyclocheilus anophthalmus. Next base: position 186,510 of record JADLZN010009517.1, on the reverse strand, counting down.
TTTATTGGCATTCAGTTTCTCCATCAAACAGAGAAAGTGGATAAAGGGAAAAAAAAGTTACAAATCAAGTTTGATCACAACTGCAAAGCGTGATTCACAAGAATTCCAAGATAACCCCACTTGACATTCCAGTGTCTATATTAAACACATTATATTATTATTATTAATTAGAACAGCATTTTCTTATTCGTAAGAATATTATGTAGGCATGCAGGTTTCTATTAAAGACATTAAACCTGTATTAATTCAATTGATTTAATTACAGTTTTATTAATTTAAAAAAGTTTTATACTTTCTCCAGCAGGTGGCAATACATCCCAATTTACTCTAAAAAGATAAGGCTAGTGCATATGATTGCACAGAGTTTATATAAAATATTAATATGGGAAATATGGGAATAAAAATATGGGAAAAATCAGGAACAATCATTTAGGTAATTGTGAGGTTGTTTGGGCTTCAATACATTGAAGGCTTTGAGAAAGCGCATGCCTGGATTCTGCACAGGATTTCTGGCATGCTTGTGCCACCACCAGTAACCTCACCAAGTCTATAGTGTGCATGACCATTTCATTAGATTCAGTTGGCAGAGAGGAATATCACTGGAATATATTCTAATTATGAAAAATAATGAGGTAGAGATGGTAATTAATAGCCTCTGGGCATACACCTGTGACTTTGAACATGAGAATGAGCTGCCCAATCAGCTTGGTCAGGCCTGCCAGATATACTGGCATTCCGTCTGAAGAACCACTCTGGGTATCAAATGGAAATTCAGTACAATCATTTGCCTGAAGGATTCCAGTAAACCTTAGGCTAAAACCCTATTTTCTCTCTATCTCTCTCGCTCTCCCTTTTGTATCCGTCGCTCTCTCGCATAAACAACTAGTTATGAGATAAAAGAGACAACACATTTTGCATGATGACACCAGGGACTGTGTACAGCCTCTAGGAAACAACACCTCAACATGACTCTATTTGCATTGGCTCCGTAGTAGGGAAAAAACAAGGCCAGCTTATTTGTTTCCCAGTGCTAGTATGAAAAAACTGACTTGATTCCGTGCAATCAAGGTACAACATTTGAATGGAAGACCGCTGATAATGACTTCTAAATCCAAACAATAGTTCCAGAAATAGCTTTTTGTTTTCTTAAATGTAGAAGCAAGACAGATATGGCAGAAGGAAAGACATTCTGGTCTGACTGCATTCTGCAGTTTCGGGATGACTAGACAGGCTGAAGTAACTCGGAAACATTCCATCTTTACAAAGTTCAGTCTTCACTGCTTTTCCTTTTAATGTACTTCTAATTATATAATGCATTACATATAAATATTACTCAACTACACCTCTATAAATAATGTGTTATTTTATTTGACCTTTATATTTTAGATTAGTTTATTTTATTTTAATTTTAGACTCCATTTTATTTTGTTTTATTGTTCTACAGTACGTTTTAAGGATCTCTGAGGCAACATCTTTAGCTTTGAGATGAATGACAATGAAAACAGCATGACAATCAAAAAAATCTTCACAATCTTCACAATTTAGAATTAACAAGATTCTAGAACCTTCCTAAACAAGATAAGGCTTCATTTACATGTTTACAATGACTGCTGTCTTTTTTGACAGTCCTGATTCTAATCATTAGCGGTCACACCTGCTGGGCTTCACAGAAAGCTCAGATGATTGCCACAGAATAAGAATGACTGTCATTAATAAAGTTCCCCTTATGTGTGTGTTAAATTTTGACTCATTTAATTATACTGTCAGATATCATTTAAAGAATATATCTCTTAGCTCTCAACAGATATCCTACCTTCCCGAAATCAGCACAAAAAAAACAAAAAACATTAGTTTCTCTCTGAACATTAGAAATCATTAAAATAACATTACTGGGGGGAGGGGCACATTTTCATCTGATATACTTTTCACTAAGAATGTAGATATGCAAGAACCTGAGCCAACTGTCATGCATATGCACAAACACTATGGACAAACAAATCTTTTTTCTTTTGTCCATAGCTGACAGCTGACATTTACAAGCCACCACAGTTTTCCTAGATCAGCACCATGTTCAGTTTCAATAATTTCAAAAGCTAATAAACACAAATAGCCTATGCATCAGATTATATAGAAGCATTCAAAGGTTTGGGGTCAGTAAGATTTTTTAAAATCTCTTATGCTCACCAAGGTTGCTTTTAGACTGTATTTTACTTCAAAATTACAGTTAAAACAGTTATGGTGAAATGTTATTACAAATTAAAATAACAGTTTTATTTTTAATATGTTTTAAATTGTAATTTATTCCTGTAATGCAAAGTTGATTTTTCAGCATCATTACTCCAGTCTTCAGTGTCACATGATCCTTCAGAACTCATTCTAATAGGCTGATTTGGTTCTCAAGAAACGTTTCTTATTATTATCAATGTTGAAAACAGCTGCTTATTTTTTGCAGGATATTTCAGGATGAGAATAGAACATTTAAAGAAAAATTGTTTTATTTGAAATAGAAATCTTTTGTATTATAAATGTCATTACTGTCACTTTTCGATCAATTTAATGCAATCTTGCTGAATAAAACTATTAATTTCTTTAAAAAAAAACTGACCTTACTGACCCAAACTAATCTTACTGACCCAAAACATTTGAATAGTATGATACAATGTTAGTCTAGCCCATGTTTTTATACTAAGCAATTATGGTAAATTGTGACACTTTTCATGGTACTTTAGTCCTAAGATGAATCATGTTTGTTGGAGCATTCCTTGTATGTAAATCACTTTGCATAAAAGGGAGTAATGTAAAGTTTCTCAGAAAGGAAATGAAGAAAGACAATGAAGGCAGTGATATTATCCAATCATCCAAAACCAGGCTGATCCACAAGAAATAATATGATTCAATGCCACATACTAAACCTTGAATGGTCTACACTAAAACAAGTTCAACAAGACTTTTAGGACTTATATGAAGAACTCAAAGGTCCGGAGGAAGATTAAACAAAAATGGAAAAGCTAATCAAAAGGCATGGCACCTTTCAGTGTGATGCAACCTGTCGCTGTTCTGTGTAGGCTCCCAGAGCCAAGACTCTAGTCTATACTGATACACTTTAAAGACTAAATAGACCATCAGCAGCTTTTTGGAGAACAACATCAAGCTGCATGTAAAAAAGATATTAAATTTCAGTCAGTTATAATGCAAATTAAGTTGTCAACAGTAAGACAAGCTTGGTGTTGACTAAGGGGGGTGGGGGGGGGCTAATACAGTTTCCAGGCCAATTTATAAAAAGATTTCTAAATTACAATTTTTAAATCTTGCAAAGTGCTGAATAAGATGTTATGATCTACTAATAGCAATACTCATTCATTTTTAAATACAAGAATGTAGCCTTGAATTGGACAAAAAAGTCAATGCAAAGCCTAGAGTAAACCATACCACCCAGCATCATTCTAGTTTAATCATCTGTATTAGTCAGAGGTCAATACCTGAGCGGTCTCTGATAACCAGGCTTCTGCCTTCCTTTAGGTTGATGGTGAGGAGATACTGGACCTTCTGCGGTGCTGAAGCACCTTGATTTTGACTGTCGTTTAATCCTGCTGGGATCTGAAAAGTAGAGAGCAAAATACTTTGTTAATGCTGGATGCTAATTATCATTCTGACTATTCTGGAGTGAAGTACTTGAAGAAATAATACACTATGTTTTTTTTTCTTCTGTCTTCAAGACAGCACTTTTTCTTATAAAAAAAAAAAAAAGTATTAAAATACTCACGTTTCGTTCTTGCTCTGGGAGCATATCAAAATCACTGGTTTCATTGGGAATGTCCTGAGGAAGAGATTAAGATGTATCAAATCAAATGAGAAAGTTTTGCATTACTCTGAATCTGCTATACTCAAATTCAGGCCAGAACAGTAATGCGTAATGTTTGTCATCTATCAATCAAGCATTATTGGCTATAGATGGTAAATTCAGAATTTGGATTCAGAAATCTCCAATATAATGCATACTGTACAGGTATGTTATTTACCAGATCTGCACAGAAACTTATAACCACACACATTATAACTTCCACCTGGCACCATTTCATTCAAAAAGCACACCACTAGAGTATTAGGATATTTGAATTATTGTTCAAAAGTTTGGGCTCAGTAAGATTTTTTCATGTTTTTTAAAGAAGTCTCTTATGTATACCAAGGCTGCATTTATTTGGTCAAAGTCAAGTTCGATGCCATTTTATTTGTATAGCACCTCAAAACAACATGAATGCTGAAGGCAAATTAAAATTAAAACCTACAATGGCAATGTATTAACTAATAAAACATGGCCTGAAGTAAGCTAACAGCCTAGTTGCTGCTTTTTGAAATATGGCGCAGGCTGACGGTTTGTTAATGTAATTGATGATATTCAGAGAGTTAAACGACTTGGCACAAGCTGATTGGTTCATGCTGCATATGCAGCCAATGAGCTTACTGCCTTGAATTTATATGGCTGGCTAGCATTCACTAGAGATTCCTGCAGTGCCCTTTCAGAGTTTATCTGAAACCCTCCACCTTTCCCAGCTCCACCTGTATAGATCTGCTCCGGGTTAATTTTAGATGCTATTTGTGCAGCAGCAGTATGTCTTAAATACTCACGGCACCGTATCGTCATATGCATTGGCAGTAGCAAGTCCCTGTACTTGCTTGCAGCAGCAGCAATAATCTACATCTACAGCAATAACCAACAGCAGCAGCAATTCAGCAGCAGTGTAGCAGATATATATATATATATATATTATTAGGGCTGTCATCGTTAACGCATGCGATCTTTAAGCCGTTGTACTGACGAGCTGCACAACATCGCGTGAATATGACGTGGTTTGCACAGCTGTCAGCGGGAAACAAGGCTCTGTGAGTTAACGTTGCTCACGGGAAAGCCCGCATGGTGATGGAGATTTACCGCGATCAGAGACTGCCTTTACTGATAAGTGCGCGTAAAAATAGCATGCGATTTATCGGGCAGCCCTAATATATAATATATATTATTATTATATATATATTATATTATAGTGAGCCCAAAACTTTTGACTGGTAGGATATTTATGTAGTGATAATACTTGCCATGTCCTCAGCTGACCCTGCAATGAACATGTCCACTAGAGAGAACGGATCGTGCTCAGTAGGACATGAAATGCAGGTTTTCTCTTCAGGTGGAGTAGTGCTGACTGACTCTGTGATGGTCAGTGTAGACATTTCGTCTGCACCTCGTGCAGGAGGTGTCTGTCTTCCTGCACCGGCTCTACTAAGGGCTGCAGCCACTTTGTCTGAGGGGTCCTTTGGTCTCTGACCAGGTGATTTTCTTTCTGCAGGCACAGGTGTCATCTGCCTTTCTGTGTGTGAATGTACAGGTCCAGTCACTGCATCTAAATCATCTATGTACCATGTGGTGGCTCTTTGCCGCTTATCAGTTTCCACTGCAAATGGAAAGTCAACAGGAACTGTTCTCTCTGATGGCGCGGGGCTGCAGGAGCGTGGCATGTCTGCGACACTTAACTGCTCAGATAAGGCAGTACTGGAGGTTTCACTTGCTGTTTCATCCAAGTCACATGAACCCTCCACGTTTCCAAAGAAGCAGGAGTCTTGACCTGGTGTCCTGGAATCATCCTGCAAAGCCATCATAGCACTGGGATTAATCCTGATGTCTGGTACCGACATACTCCTTCTGTATTTCAGAGGGGTCTTTTTCTTCTTCCCCAAACCCTTCTTTCCGAACTTCAGATTTAAAATGGGCTTGGCTCTCTCACGGAGATTGGGCCAGATTTTCTTCTTTTGGTCCATCGTGATTGCAGATGAGATTGCACTTCAGCTGAAATTAAAACAACTGTCAGACAAAAGACAAGCAAAGATAGTTTGATAGAAAAAAAAACAAGTATCAATTTATGAAAAAAATGTTTAAACAATCAAAAACAATGTGAACTTACACTACTGTTTAAAAGTTTGGGGAAAGTATTTTTTTAAGGAATGACTATTATTCAACAAAGACATTACATTGATCAAAAATGACATTAAATACAATTATAATGCTACAAACGATTCCTATGTCAAGTTCTTTTGAACTTGCTATTCAAGAACACAGAAGGTATCTTGTTTTCCACAAAAAAAGAAAAAAGAAAAATTAAGCAGCAGCTTTTTTCAACATTGATAATAATAATAAGAAATGTTTTTTGAGCACCGTATCAACATCAATCATGATTTCTGAAGGATCATGTGACACTGAAGGAAACCCTTCATTTTTAGCTTTTTAGCATTCAACCAGATGCTGTACAGTATGACTGTGCTCAATCTTGCTCCTCGAGGGCCAACATCCTGCAGTTTGGCTCCAACTTGCCCCAACACAAGTTGAGTAAGTTCTGGTAAACCTGAAGACCTTGAACAGCTGGTTCAGGTGTGTTTAAATGGGATTGTAGCTAAATTCTGCAGGTTAATGGCCCTCCAGGAGCAGGACCAGTCATCTCTGCTGTATGTGATGCTTTTAATATGAAACTGCCAAAAACACAGATAATGTCAAGCGTTTACACTTCGACATGAAACAGTGCGTGTAGAGCACAATGGCCACATGCATCAACTGCAAAGTATGCAGAAAATGTGCTGATTACGTTGTCACATCACAGACCATGAGGCCGGATTTGTGATGGAACTGTGAAGTTTCTCAAAAAAATGGTCACACTGCTAAACTTTGTTTTCCACAGAGCAGAAAAAAAAGAAACTAAATGTACTATAAATAATAAATGAGTCTTTATACTAATTTGTTTTATAAGTGTGAACATAGACTAAATCTGAAGACTATCAGCTGACAATGTTGACAACTATGACATGCTTTCCATGTATATAGATCATCACACACAGAATTGATTTTAGTGATGTTCAGAAGTTTATTTTAGTGATTGTCTGCGTACTGAGTTAAGTTTTTCCTTAATTAAGTCAAAGCATCTAGTCAAAAATGTGCTTGAGTAGTTTCTGCTACTTTCTTAATATTCCAAAATAAAGTAAACATTTAAAAACATTTAAAATTGATCAAATCAAGAGATGGAGGACATGTTTTTATTAAAGTAAGTTTCATGCACACACTTTGTAAAGCAATCCATTACATCTAGTCCTCAGGAAGTAATAGCTTTGCCTGAAATAAATTCAGCAGCAGCAGATCCAGCAAGAAGTGTATTGTGATTTTAGTCAGTAAAATGGACAAAACAAATAGAACTATAAGTCATGATGGGCAAAAATGTATTTATATTTCACATGAAACTGAGGTAACAAGAAATATTAAAGCTTTTTGACAAGAGGTATTAAAGATTTTGTGTGTGTGTGTGCCTTAGAAATGTAACAGTAAAAGAACAAGTGTTCAGTTTCAATCTTACCTTTAGTACAAAGAGTATTTCCAAAATGAGAATTTCCAAAATTCAAAAATAGCACTTCAGAGGAAAACATAGGCCTACCAGACTTTTAACACGACATTCATTGTCTTTTCAATAATAATCCAAAGGGGGGAAAGGGGTGATTATAATATTATTAATTATATATATATATCTTGTATATACAAAACCTGTATGACTTTGTACCATATAATGCTACTACTAATTAAACTGTTCAAGAGGTTTGGTGTGTAGCCTACATTATTTAAGGAGGTGTGTTGGACAGGTTTCTGCATTATTTTTGTTGGTGTGATGTTCGGCAGCTCAAAGGATTAGGACATTTTTATCAAACTAACCCATATACAAACTTACAGCAAAATAAAGCAATTACTTTACTACTAGCCATTACTACTATCATTTAGTTAAAAATTCAGAAACGATTGCAAAGTAGATCAATAGATTAGTCATTTATTCTGTTTTTACAGTTGTGACAACATCTGTAACTGAAATATTTTGGCAGGAATTATGTTACTATTAAAGTATCGACAACAAGAGAGTTCAGACTCTTACCTTTTTCCAGATAAATCACTGGACGTGTTTTCCTTTAGAAGATCTGACTGACAACAACAGAGAACTTTCACATCCACCTGGAAGTGGCAGTTGCGATGTCTGTGGAGAGCTTTCTGCTTGGACCGGTTTGTGTCTGTACTAGGGTGGGGTGATGAAGTTTTGAAATAGTTACCGGAGTTTCGGTAGTTCGAATGCACTGTAGCGTTAAATGCTTTGTGTTTACATTCTTTCTAGATACTTTAAAATGTTAGTGAACACCCCTAAATTGATATATAGTATGGTTGGTTGTGACTTTGACTTAAAATACCGTATCTGATGTAACTCGGTCCTTCCAGTATTTCATGGAACTACACCCGCAGCGTTTGCATGGTGCAGATAGATACTGTCCACTCATTTATTTGGGCAGAGTGCAAACTCAGTGCCACCTGCTGGCCGCTTTTCATATTGCATGTCTGTGGACCAATGACGTGACGCTTATGTTTTGACTACTTATTATTTTAAACGACTTATTATTGAATCAAACATTAAATGCTAAACCAAAAAAATCAAGAAAATGCACATCTTATATGTTTAGCATTTTTCGTTTTTCTCTCCTTTCTTTCTTTCTCTTTCTTTCTTTTTCTTCTTTCTTTCTTGGTTTTATTAATAATCCTTTTTTTTTTTCATTTTCCTTAAAAACACGTAATCTGATTTTGTTATAATAATATAATATTTGTATTTAATGCTATGATATTTGAAGAATTTGTCTTTCATTTAACAGGACAACCATACATGTATTCCCAGGATAGATAGATAGATAGATAGATAGATAGATAGATAGATAGATAGATAGATAGAACATAATTTGAACAGTTTATGTTCATAAACTGCATAAACCTTAAGAAAACATACTGACATGAAAAGTATTCATCTATACAAGTTATTTCTTTATTTAGAAAATCAAGTTAGCACACGTTTAAACTAGGTTTTTAAAGAGTTACATAAGAGCTATTATTATTATTATTATTATTATTATTATTTTTCATTGCGGCATTTTTATCTTTCACTGACCCACGCGTAAACCTACAGAATGTTGTTTTAGGCTATTCCTATGAACTTAAAGAGCTATTCCATGACTTCATAAGTGTATGAAAATGGCTGTTTTTGCATGTCAATTTCCTGGTCTATATGTTTAATAAACCCTTAAACTAGATAATGGGTCAAATATAAGCAACTTCTACATTCTGAAGTTTCATGTGCACTGACTGTGTGTTTCTCAGAGATGCAGTATGAAGGCACATAGAGTGAGTATTTGAGGGTACAATGAGGTTTTTAATAAAGCGGACAGATTCTAATGTTTGGGACTTCACATGTGGACAAAGTCTACTCAAATTCAGAGAACTGGTCACTTCAGTTTGCACAGAATAAGCGAGAGAACCTATGTTACACAATAAAAGCCAATATCTTTACTTTAGTGAATGCAGAATACAAATTTGTACAACAATCTCTAGCATAATATCTTAGTCATTCAATAAAAAGTTCACTAGAATATTTATTGTATAATGAAGATAAAACAACACATTCAAGGGAAATATAATGCAGATAAACTTAAAGTTCTCTCTCATGTTTTACTCATTTTTTTGTTGTTTTTTTTCCTTTTTGAAACATCTTGTTTCAGTTATGGCACCAAAGTCCAGCTTGTGCCGCCAAACGGTTTGAGCATCCAAACCGCAAACAGCTTCTTGAAGTGAACTAGTAACTACAAACAATTACCAAATACATCATTCTGATTTAGAAAAAGCCATAAAGCAAAGCAGTGTACTCTTGCACAGCAAAGTGAAGAAAGTACGCAACAAACAATTGTTGTCTCCTCTTTATCCCTTCCTTTCACATTCAACAGTTTGTGACACAGCACTCCGCACCAAAGGAACAGCCTCCTCTCTTCAGATCTCTTATGTATTTCTCATGTGCATTTATAGGGACCCCTGATGTGAGGGTGATTTTGTTTTGATGAAGTCAAAATGTGATGAGTGATATCATATTTGATTCCGAACACCAGCAACTCTTTGGAATAAGGCTCTAATTGTGCATGTAGCAGAGAAACTCCCTGATTCCTAATCAAGCACTAATGTTGAGTGTTTGTGTGTGCATTCATTGCAGTTTGGAAATCCTGCATGTTTTTAGTCCACAGTGCTTTCATAACACTGGGCTGGCATTATTGCTTGTCTACCCTGAAAAGCTTCGATTGCGATCAACTTTAAATGATTTTGACAGACATCATAAAACTTTCTAATGGGTGTTTCAATTCAGCTGAGACAACAAAGCTTGTACATCTGAGATTAAATCTAAAACTATACCTAAAGCAGTGTTTGCATGGCTCTTGTGGTTTTCATATTTAGTCAGTGTGCCTTTATACATAACTGTAAAAAGATAGTTCACCCAAAAATGAGAATTCGATCATCATCATTTTGTTTAAAACCAGTTTTAATGAATGTTTCATTCAGCGAACATCAATGTGGTCCAATGTTGTTTCTATTCAGTTCCAAAAAATTAAATAAAGTCATACAAGTTTGGAACGACTGAGTAAATATTGACAGAATTTTCATTTTTGGGTGAGCTATCACTTTAAATCATGGCAAGGCACTTACGGACAAATGTTACAGTTGAGTCGTTTTCTCACCTGCTCAATAAAGAGCACTTCATTTATGAACTAGGCAACATTGTGTAATTGATGGACATGTGATAGTATAATATGCATGATTGATTTTTTCTATCTTAATTAATTATTTTTTTTATTATCATTAAAGAGTTAGTTCACCCAAAAATGAAATTGAAATATCTGTCATAATTTATTCAGCCCTAAGTTATTCCTGTATGAATGTCTTTCTTCTGTTAAACAAACTATTTTGAAGAATGTGGGTAGCCAAACAGTTAATAGTCCCCACTGACTCCCATAGTATGGAAAATAAATAGCAATGTTGACCATCAACTGTTTGGTTACACACATTCTTCAAAATGTCTTTGTGTTCAGCAGATGAAAGAAATTCATACAGGTTTAGAACTTGAAGGTGTGCAAATGACAGAATTCTCATATTTGGGTGAACTATCCCTTTAAAAATTCCACTTTTAATGTGAATGCTTTGTGTTCCTGGCTATGTGTGGGTTGGGGACTGCATAGATTAATATCAGCTTATTGCCAGTTGCTGTGGTGCTCAAGAGGGCAGGGAGGTATGTGCACACTGACCGAATACATAACAAATCTAAAGAGGAAAGCGTCCAATAGCAAACTTGAATATACAAACTTTTTGTGCAATCCAGTAGAGAGATCATGTCCAAGTCAGTTTGCATTGTCTAGTATTTCCATCTTTAGCTGCTGAATCCCCTGACGCTTTGCCACCTGAGGGGCAGTGAGGTGTGATGCAAGCCGGAGGCCACTGCTACCAGACGTTTGTGCCACGCAAACAAACAGCCACACATGAAGAGATATGCACACAAAGAGCAAAATGCGACGGCGGAGAGAGCTACAGCACCCCCTCTTGTCCAGCAATACAGAACATTGCGATTGGTGCCTCCTTAAAGTGTCTACTTTACATTAGGAAATCTGTAGATGAGCCAATTCACAAAATAACTGGAAAGGTATTCTGTTACATAGTATGCATGTATGTATTAGGGTTACCTAAAGTTATGGTATTTACAATATATGAGGGATTTGGTTTAAATGAATTTAGGGTTTGAAAGAAATGAGCTTTTTATACAAACTGGGGGAATGTCTGAGACATTGTAAAGAGAAATGTGTCTTCTACTGGATATCAATGAATAGTGCATCTAAGCCGTGATGGGTTAAAGTAGGCAGTGTATTCAGCAGCTGCAGGCTAATCCCTCACAAAACAGTTGTAAGAAATGCAACCATATTTTTTTCTTAGCACGACGAGTATCGTTACAAAACAAAATAAAGACAGCTGAGCTTGAATCATACAGCTCTGTTGTTACAATTTCTTATGGACAGACATTCACCACCATTAAAGGGTAAACGACCCAAAAATGACCTTCTTTGAAAAGAAGAAAAAAAAAAAAAAAAAAAAAAAAAAAAAAACACTTGTATTATACCATCTGTCAAGAAATATGTTTGAAGTAAAGTACAGATAGTTAACAAAATATTAAATATTAACCAGTGAATACTCTACTTAATAAGGATCTCGCCTTGTAAACTTGGCAGTAATCCACAAAAATATACTTTTTTCTTGAATCTGGTGAAGGTTCAATACATACGTACTTACACCAAAAGTGATATATATTAAAGTTGCTATGTACATAACAAAAGAAAAAGGTTTGGCTCAAATCTAATTTACAAACAGAACAGCAAGTGTTCATGGCTTTAGATATCATCTCAAGATCTGCTTTGCATGTTAATCGTTTTCCAATGCTTGTAACAACGCACACTATGACAGAACTAATATGAAACAAACATCAAGAGAGAAATGCTGAAAATTCCCAACCTACAGTACGACAAAATTACATAGAGGCTTTGGCTTGCGTTACCATTGAGTTGTTGGAGCTGCATGAATGTAAAATGACTTGCTATCGTCTCTAAGTTGACTGGGCTACCTGTTCTTTTCCCATTTGTTAAAAACGCAAATAAAAAGGACTGAAAATGTAATCAACGACTATTATTAATTTAGAGACATTTTCATTTCTTTCACTTAATGTCTTAACTGAGGTGAAATGTGATCTCGTTTTAGATACAAGCCATCCCTCGTAAAACTGATCCAAATCTATCATCAAATACCTTAAAATAAATTAATAAGTGACATACTTCATATAAGGGCGAGTGCAGATACAGATTGTTTAATACATGAGCCCAGCAGGCAGGAGCCACCCCTAAACTTTCTTTGATTGTTTGCAAATTGAAAAAACAGCTACAAGTGTCAAACTGCACCAGTGATGACAAAAATCGAAAAATTTTTCTTCATACATTGGACTCTCGCACAATGCAATTTGCATCAAGTACCTGATAACACCTTGTTTTTTGTTTTGTTTTTGAGTACACCATTCATTCTGACTGCTTGACTTTTTGATTTTCCCTCTCTCCACTCATCTGCTTAATTTCGATATGCCAGGACATTTTCGATTTCTTTCCCCATCCACCTACTTACAAAAAAAGTGAAATGACGTTAAATTATAACAATAGAATAATAACAATAATGACCCTCCCTGCTGTCACTCCTCTCTCCCTTTCCCCCTGCCCAGCCCTGCGTGTGACTGACTGACTGGCTGTCAGGCTCCGGACAGCTTTATGTCACCCAGGTGTCCATGCGCATGCGCTTGACCGTGGGGCTCTCCCTCTCTTCGGCCCCAGAGGCCGGGGGTCGACCCAGACCGAGTGGGGAGTGGAAATCAGGCCGGTGATCCTCTCGGTCGCTTCCGTCGTACGAGGAGCAAGAGGAGCTGAGGCTGTCGACAGGTGAACGGCCCATGTCTGGACGGCCGGAGGGAGGCTGCTGCTGCTGCTGCTGGGGTGGGAAGCCGGACGGGGTGATACGCTCACGTGGAGGAGAGATAGGCTCGGATTTAATGTTGACATTCTGGCTGGTGTTGATGGAGAGATTTGAGCCCTGAGGTAAGTGACCTCCACCTCTGAACAAAGAGAGAAAATTACAAAATGAAAAATTAGTACGAGTGCACAAACTGTCTGTGGACTGCAGAAATCCCTGAACTCAGCAGCTACTATGTGACGCTAACACAGAGACCCAGATAGCCCAATAATATTATCCCACCCTCCATCTGTTTACTCAGTGGCGCTTGCAGCAATAACAGCACCTGAATCATTTTAGAGGGTGGTATCTAATTAGAGCATGCCTGGCAGAATGTGAAGAAAACAGTTCACTAATGTTTTGATGGCACAACCATCGCGTTTAAATAAAAGCTTTCATTCACAGGCTCTGGAAACATAAAATGTTAGTGGTTTTAGTCTGGTTTTTCTTTTTCTTTTTTCTGTCTTTGGGTCATGCACTCTGCTGTTACAGAGAAACTATACAGACGTGTACTTATATAAATGTATATCTATCTATCTAGAGAGAAAAAAACTCTTTTAGGACCAGTAAGATTTATTAAATGTTGACATTATTTTCATAACAAATAATCATGTTGTCCCTGTCATAATGTGTCTAGCTATCTTACTTTTTTATATTTTCTTTTTATGTAATTTTTTATGTAATTCTCATTATTCTATTCATGATTCTATTCAAATCCGTATAAACACTAACATGACATAAATACTTATTACATTTTCTAATGATTTTAATAATCAAAAAAATAGGTTTCATAAAAAGTGTCATTTTTGGGCTTCCATGCTGCAAAAAAATATTTTCTCACTAAATATCTTTAAAATAAGATACATTTACTTGCACAATGACATAAGCTATTAATAATGTGGCATAAATGTAACAAAAATCAGCCAAACAGATAGTCCCACCCTAACCTCATGCCACTGGTTTTTCTCTAATATTATAACATAAAAAATACTTCAGTTTTAAGCAAAATATGACTGTATATTCTTTTCTTTTTCTTTTTAGTGCAATATGGCCTGGACATCAATCCATCCTTCCATTACACTTTCTAGAGAGAAAAAAAGAAAGCATATGGCAACTAAGAATGCATTTGACCCCATGCCTGGGCACATTAGTTAGTGTTCTTCAAACCTGTGTGTGTGTGTGTGGGTGTGTGGCTGTGCACATCTATGTTACTCACACCAGCGAGCTGAGAGCTGCCTGGCCCAGTTGATGCTGTTGCCATGCCGACACTGAGCCTATAGAGAGCCCTGGAGAGCCAAAGCCTTGCAGAGAGGAGAGCTCAGCACTGCTCAGGGAGTATTCTAGAGCAAAACAACACAACAACATTCAACAACAGAGTTTGAGTCAATCAAACACATATGCACTCACACAGTCGAGCGTTTCAAGTATATTTATTATGCATTGAGCTCGGAGCTGGATGGTGCTATGAATTGTAGGGTCTTCCTCTTTTTTATTAAGCCACTCACTCAGAGAAGCATTAAATTAAATCAAATAATGAATGAATGCATACATTATAAAGCAAATAATTACTTTTTATACTCACCAGAGTTGTAGGCAGTGGGCATGCTCGAGTAGACCAGGCCTTGTGGTGGCAGACTCGGGGTGGTGATGGAGACCACCGGTGTGGCCAGAGACTGGGAACTGCTTATCCTCTGGGTGTTCTGTACAAAAAGCCAAATGCAGCAAATTAATGAGATCCCACCATGGACATACATGCATACTCTTAACCAGTGATGGGCAAACTTGGCCCTCTCAGGCCACTTTCCTGCAGAGATTTGATCCAACCCTGATAAAACTCACCTGCCTGTAACCTACTAGTAGTCTTGAAGACAATGATTAGCTGGTTCAGGTGTGTTTGATTAGGGTTGGAGCTAAACTCTGAAGGAAAGTGGCCTGAAAGGGCCAAGTTTCCCCACCCCTGCTCTAAACAAACCATGTAAAGCATTGTCGTCAGAATAGTGTGATTTGGTGGAAATTATGTGGTAATACCATTTTGCACCAAAAAGAGGCGCTGCAGATTCATTCTAGTTAGAAATCGAATTGTTTTGCAGGTTGCTGTCAGTTAAACAGCTTTAATTCAGAAGCCACTGGATGATATAAGAAAATCTAATATAAATTATAAGACTACAGAATGGCTTAAAAGCGTGGCACAACTATATATTGTCTATACAAGGTCACTGCACATTTCTGCTAAGGAATATGCAATAACCTGACTTAAGCACATGGATATATAGGGAAATCCACAAACACATTCAAACACTAGAAAACAAAATACCTAGGAAACTCTCTCATGGGACATCTGATTATTCCCAGAGTCTCAAAAATGTTCTGATCAGTAATTTTTTTTCCTGTCGGAACAGTTTCCATGGGAAAAATTGCTCAGAACGTGCTCATTCAGAGCTCTGGGACTTATTGGACATGTCAGTTTAGAAATCAAAGATGTTTCTACTAAAATGCCTTAAGAGAAATAGAAATAAATAAACAATTATTGACAGAGTAAGAGTATAGACCTATACAATTATAAGGAAAATGTGGTAGAATTTGCGGAGAAACTATGATTTTCATACTGAAAAGAGTTCTGATTGCAGACTTAATCTTGATAAATCTGAGCACAGTTTGAGACACAGTTGTGGTCTCTTCTGAAACTCTGAAGAGACATGTCAGATAAATTTAGTCTTTTTCTCAAGAGAAAAATGAGAGGCAGTAGGCTAGAGGAAACATCATAAAGTGCTCTCTATTTAATGTCACTGCTGTTTAGGAGAAATAATTGATATTAACTTTACTGATATTAAAGAGATCCAAGTTTATTTACTGGATCCGAAAATGTGTTATCCAAGTACCATCCAGCATGCAGTGAAATTACATACTCACCCCAAGCCAAACGTGTGTACATGCACTGCACCACACACACACACACACACACACACATGCGCGCACATACATTTGGTCCCCAACATAGGGAATACCAAGTACACTCATACACACACAAACACACACACTCAGAGAAAAAATGGAAATGCATATTCAAATCAGAGCAATTTTGCTCAGTTTTATATTAGCTGAGGAAGATGAATATTCAATCTACATTTGAGAGGGACATCACGTGCAGTCTCTCTCTCAAAAAAATACTAATAGAGATGTTTCACTTTAGGTTCTTTATAAAATAAATAATAATAATAATATAATGCAGATGCTACAGAACAGTGGTATTAGTTTTAATTTAACGCTGGATTTGTTTCAGTATTGTAAAATGCATTCACATTAGTTTCTTTTTGCTAGTGAAAATATTCTCTGACAGCATTTGGCATTCTCCTCAACTGATGACATAATTTTGGACTCAACTCATTTTACAGACATCATCATAAGTAATCAGAGCCCAGGCCAAAAATCAAGAAACACAAGAGAATAAGAATTTGGGTAATGCTCAAATATGTTGACTGTAATAACATATTTTATGTGGACTGTGTTTCTTAACATTCTGCTTTGATCCATGCTTTTATGTTGTTTCAATATTAAAACTAATACTAGGGTTATTGGTGAGATCTTAGGGAAATATTAAATAATAACTAATGATTGCATCTTTGGGGATTTTATGGATTCATCATTCTCCTTTCTTCGAATACACCCACAACACTCTTCCTTTAGCACAAACACATACACATACTTTTCTGAACATACTGTGGGTCTTTTAAACTTCCTTAAAAAAGACTCAGAACATGCAGTGTGAGTCACACACAACGCAGACCAGACATCCACACAACATTCAAAAGTTCATCCAGTTAATGTTGGGTTTAGTCGATCTTCATCTCAAGCAGTGGAGGCATTTCTCCAAGCTGAGTGTGGCTCTGCTAGTTAAAGTGTCATTTTAAAACCAAACTGAAAGCTTATCAGCCTTCCCAAGGCATTCAGTGAAACTCACCAACTCCATCTCTTCCTCCTCCGACTGCTTCCAACAGAAAAGAGCAGATGATGCTGTCAGTAAAGAGCCAGGTGGGACACCTAAACCTCAGCAGGGTCAACCCACCGTTCTCACCAGGATGTGCCTTTAAACTAACTTATTCAAATTCAGAGACTGAAGCGTGAACTGAACGCTGCCTCAGGTTACTTGCAATAAAAGAGTCAAATTCAAATGAAAAGTAAAATTTGTCAGCACTAAATACACAACATTTTCATTCCTCATGGCCATGTAGTTGGCCATGTCAGACACAGCAATTAGGTAAATGTAAGACGACTTCCAGTGCAAAATGCTGAACAAAGGGAGAATAATAGTGGGGTTTTTACGTCCTTAGAAGGGGAAAAAAATCATTGAGGGGCTTGACCTCACAGCTAGGATTTTCTTAACCTTTCACCTCAGACACTCATCCATACATGAGCTTGTGTGTCCAATAAATCATTTTGCATCCATTGGCAGAGCCCTCCACTTGCCTTAATTGATTATTTACAAGAAGAGAACAGTAAACACAAGGCTAAATGAGAGGTAAAAATGTAGCTGATAACTCATGAGAATATAATAATTAATGACTATATATATACATTTTAACTTGTATGTAATCATATTTATTTGTAATTTAATAAAATATGTTAAATAATATTTATTTAGATTTGGTATTTTTCTATTATTATTTTATCAATTATTGTTTAAATACAGAATATATCAGATATATTCACCCCATATCACATATCATGAACACAAAACAACCTATGTTCAAAGCACTAGGTAAATGTCGACTCCAAAAGTGCAAAACAGACAACTGTTTTCCTGTTCTCTCTCTCTCTCTCTCTCTATCTCTCTCTCTCTCTCTCTCTCTCTCTCTCTCTCTCTGTGGATTATTCTTTATTTAATACTTAATTTATATTTTTTAATTCACCAAATAAAACCTTTGCAATTACGCAAATTACACAAAATATAAAACTTAACAATTGCATTCATTATTAACAATTGCATTCAATAAAATATGAAAATAAATTAAATTCAGGAAGTAATAACCATTAAAAAGAAAATAAATAGTTGAGTGATAATAGACAATAGATGAAAAACAAATAATAAACTGCCAATAATGTCACATCTCTTACAACTCCAAACCTCTGTTTTTGTTTTTTGCAAAAAGTGCTAGTCAATACAATAGTGCAAAGTGCTAGTCAATGCTGTAATCCAAAGTTTCTCTCTATGTGCATTCTCATTCTCATTGAAAGTTCTGTGCAATACTTTTGGGCCAAATGAGAATTTTAGGGTGTTAATTCTTATCTCTTGTCATGTGTATATATCCCTTTGTTCAAAGCCAGCTGACAGTGTAGAGCTGTACAGTATTGAGGACATTGAGCTTTCTTCTCTGTAGTGCTGGGCCAGTGCTGTCTTAATACCAGCACTCAATCAATAACAGTGGGGAGACACGACAAGGGCGACAAGATATTATCTGGCTCACAATCTGGGCTTCTGATTAAGCCTTCATCCCCACTCTGTCACACTGCGATGTGATTAATTTAATGCCATTATGTTCTAATGACAACCTGTCTGCAGGATACTCACAGGCCCTGCCTTAGTCTGTCTGTCTGAGCCAGTTCATTCACACACACACACACACACACACACACAAAAGGACACTCGGCCATATGCACAAATATACACAAATGAATAATCCTCTGGGGTTCTTACTACTGATGACTTCAGATGCCACGACCTTGGCATGTGGGATTTGTTTTGAGTCATGATGGGTAAGAAACTATACCGCTTCCAAATGTTGGCGTGGTATTCCATGCATATATACTCCCATGCATATGTATATTTACGCTGAGCTAAGAGAGTCCTAGTAACCAGCGCTATTTACCAAACAAGATTCTGTACATGTGCCGTGCTGTAGAAGAAACCCAAGCAGCTTCTGCAGTTGAAATGAACAAATTATTGACCATTTTTAAACAAAATAATAATAATATTCTTTTTTTCTGCTTCCCATTTTATATTTTAGTGATTAATGAGGCTGACAGCTGGGTGTAGCCTCAGGTGCTGAATGTGGCCAGAGCTCTCTGCACCTTAATTATAATCATTTGAGAGGCCTTCTAATTCCTAGATGAATAATAGAAGGAGTGAGGGTACCTGGTTTTCTGATATTTTGCTCCACTGCTCTGCTTTTTGTGTAACTGACACTATTTTAGTTTAATTTCACTGTCAGCGAACTGATCTAAAGTCCATAATTTCACTCAACAGTCTTGTGGATGTGTACATGAAGAATCAATTATTTTATACTCACCAGGGGTGGCATCATGCCCTTGCTGGATGGGGGGATGACGACTCTCAAGTCTGGCTTGCGGCTACCGATGCCCATGTTGCCCCCCGGTGGCGGCGGTGACTTCGCAGGCATGACTTTACCAAGCCCGTTCCCGCTGGGTGTACCCAGAAGCCCCGGCGAGCCCCTTGGGTTAACAAAGCCGTTTCCTGCTGAGACACACATATGGGTGGAAAGCATCACGGGATTGTGCTCTAATCGACCAATCCCCAACAGCCATCAGTCGATCGGACGACATGCCATTTCCCAGCTGCAGTCGTAGCATCTCATAGCACGCAACGTTAAGTGTTCCCGACCCTCTGGGAAAGTTATAATAAGACTCTGGTAATTATCCCACACATTTACAAAAATAAAACATACATTTTGAAATTGATGAGCCTTTGGTTCTGTTGGTGTACAATGGCGTCAAAGCTGTCTTTGTGTGTCCCAGGATGAGGAAAGCAATTCAGTTTAACAAATGTAGTGTGACTTGAGCTCTTTAAGAAGGAATGGCTAAAGTCATTACAACTGAGTGCAGCCATTCACTGCTATCAAAGGCAATTAAAGTGCCATTTTGGAGAAGAAATCTAAAAACTTTGGTGGGGTGTCAATGATATGTTTACATCTGCTGTACTTTGCCATTCCTAGTTCGAAACTGAACTACAGCTATTTTCATTCGGAACCTTCTCCTGCTGAATCTAGTGCAAATGGATACATTTAAAATTTGAATGTTAAATGTTAGCACATGCTGTAATGACCCAAAAAAGCACAATGAGAGGAACCCAGCGTCAGTCTGCAAAACATCAACAACAAATACTGAAAAGTTTGTGTGTGAATGATGTCATCACATGAGAACGAACAGGCTAATCCATCAAGTCTGCACCTGACTGACCTCACGCCCGTATACTATATATATTGCAGGTTTCTGGTTTCATGTGAACGTCAGAGCTTTACAAAGATGTCTTTCTACCATCTGCTGGCCCACATTGTTAGCAAGTTCCTTCACACAACCATCTGAAATATTCTCTAACAATCATGGGTCATTTACCCACACAATGTGTAACCTCCAAAGACAAACACAGGAATTACAATTGGCCGACGTTCAAACCAAAGCACAATCACCCCTAAGGTCTCTGTTTCAATGTTTTCTCTCGTCAGTATGAAAAATGCTGAGCAACTAAACAACAACCATCAGGCAAACAAGTGCAATGTCTTTTGGTTTTCAGAAAAGGTCAATTTTATTTCCATTTGCTTGGAACTGTGCATACAGCAAAGTGCAGTGTCATTTCCGTGTGTTTTTCTCCATAACAGCAGCTTGATTAAATGTCAGTCATGGGGCTTTTTCTGCCCCCCACCCAATGCTCATTTCCTGTGGGGGCTTGCTGTGGGACAGCAAGAGAGAAGGCCATCATCAAAGAGACAGAGAGCAGAGACATGCACTTACTGTGTCTCTGTTAAAGCACTGCTGAGAGCGACACATACACGTAATGCTCACAGCTCAGTATTTAATAAATGCTTTTTATTCGGGCGATACCCATAGGAAAGAAAAATCAAAAGAGAGCTCTCTTTAAAATCTCAAATATTTCTCCTAGACAGAAATGAGGTTACTTTAAGATTGAGTGGAGATTTTTGCTCGAGTCTCCTGCTTATCAAACTTGTCTCCTGAGACAGAAACTCTAACACTCTGACAATGGTCTCCTTTAAAGTTTTAGAAGAGATCTCATCATCATCACACACTGTGCTCATATTTTTCTCCTTAGCTACAGACACTGGATCTCTCACATTTGTCTCTTTCAAAGTTTTAGAAGAGATCTCAACAATATCACACACTGTGCTCAGATATTTCTCCTTAGCTACATACACCGGTGGTCTCACATTTGTCTTCTTTAAAGCTTTAGGAGAGATCTCAACAACATCACACACTGCACTCAGATATTTCTCCTTAGCTAAACACTCTGGTGATCTCACATTTGTCTCCTTTAAAGTTTTAGAAGAGATCTCATCAATATCACACACTGTGCTCAGATTTTTCTCCTTAGCTAGAGACTCTGGATCTCTCACATTTGTCTCCTTTAAAGCTTTAGGAGAGATCTCAACAACATCACACACTGTGCTCAAATATTTCTCCTAGTCTAAAGACTCTGGTGGTCTCACATTTGTCTCCTTTAAAGCTTTTAGAAGATATAAAAATCTGAGCACAGTGTGTAAAGTTGTTGATATCTTTTTTAAAGCTTTAAAGGAGACCATTGTCAGAGTGTTAGAGTTTTTGTCTCAGGAGACAAGTTTGAGAAGCAGGAGATTTAAGCAAAAGTTTCCATTCAATCTTAAGGTAGCCTCATTTCTGTCTAGGAGAAATATTTGAAATGTTAAAGAGATAACCTATGGTTATGGTGCATACATGCAAAAATGGGCTGTACAAAACAAAATTTTAATTATCTTTAAAAAAAACTGGTACACTAGTGTTACATTTGGTCTATCTAAAAAATAAAAAAAAATAAAAAAGTCTTAAAAAATCTTAAATAAATAAAGGTATTGCTCTTATACTAAACATCTTGCACTTGTAAGTCCTTTCTAGTGTGTTTGGAAAATGTGGTGTATATACAATGCTGGACATTGAAGAATTGAAACATTTAAACTAGTAACCCTTGATATTCTGAAATGTTTAATGCTATTTAAATGATAGTTTTAGTATTTACAATATTAGTAAAAGTTTAACGTTTCTCCTAAAATAAAACGGAAGACATCTTAAAACAAAGCTGATATCTCAATGAGACATAAGAGAATCACCCCTTAGAATCCTGAGCAAAGAGAAATCTCTGTCAGAGCCATAGCCTTGTGGGCAGCACATCGACGTGAAGGCACAACTGCACCTCAGACAACATGGGTTTGAATCCCAGCTAAAGGTACTTTCCTGCTTCTGTTCAATTCTCACCTGTCCAATTGTTTCCTGTCTCTACTCCTACTGTCCTGACCATTAAAGGTGAAAACCCCCATTGTAATCAAACAAAAATGAAAGCAACCTCTGAGCAGTAAAACATTTTTATAATGGAGTCTTGAAAAGATTACAGCAAGACAATAAAGAGATCTCCCATGTTTCTCTCCCATTGTCATTTTGGATTTCTTTCTTTCAGCACTTTCTCATGTCTCAGTTGTGTCTACTTTTATTTCTCCTAAGGATTTTTAGGAGAAACATCTGAGACACTGTTGAGACTAAAATGAGAAATGCATGAGAATCACAACTAAGTCTCATGAGGTTAGAAAGAGCAACCACTGAGCAATAAAATATTCCTATAATGGAGTCTTGCTAGAGATTGCAGCAAGTCAATAAAGATATATTCTATGTTTCTTCCACCACATTCTCTGTTTTGACTCTTTTTTTCTCAAATATTTCTCATGTCTCATTTGTGTCTACTTCCATTTCTCCTAAGGAATTTTAGGAGAAACATCTGAAATGCTGTTGATACTAAAATGAGAGATACATGAGAATCTCATCTAAGTCTTCTGAGTTTAGGAAAAGCAACCACTGAGCAACTTTTTCCTATGGGTATCTACAGACAGAAATACTCAAAAACAGACAGGAAACAATCAAATTAAGTGGGCTCAGGAAATGATCCAAGCAAGATTTCAACTAGGGTCACCCACACATAACATGTCGGTGCAAGTTCACTATTCAACAGGTCACTGAGACAACTTACAAGATGTTAATAGCAGATTGTAAGAGAATCTCAGTTGAAGCTAAATCTTCATGCAGTTTCCAAATCTCAATGAATATCACCCATCTAACTTGGATTAACAAACAAAATCAAACTTTTTGTGTGGTATAATTAAAAACTTGAGGACTACATCAGATGTTTCATCAGTTGTCTTAGAATAATAAATACCTTTCATGAAATTTGGCAAGTAGAACATTAACATTTATTAATTTTTCAGATATATAACACATGTAAACTGTTTTTTTTTAAACTAATAACAATATATTTACATTTATCTTACAATAAATATCAATAAATTATCTTATCTATATTATAGAATCTTAGAACTTAGAATGCATATAAAATCTTAGAACTGCATACTTCAATTTGCATTATGTAATACTTTGATGACTAAATGCAGAAAACTGTACTAATGAAGAATAAGTAGGTGTCTTAATTTCTGGCTGGTACTGTAAATGTTTATTCAGTTGACAGGAAATATAAGATGAATGTAAGCACTGGAGTGTGTGAACCTTTAGTGAGAGGGAGGAAAATATCTTGTAATTACTGTAAAAAAGCACAGCGGCAGTGCATTGCTCTGATAATGATCAAAAGGAGGGAGGATGATATCATTACGTTGAAATGCTCCCAACTTCTGAAAAAGGCGCCTGTTCTCAAAAAGGCGGAATGTGTAACTGAGGCCCTACTGAGACACAAGCAGCTCTGATTCTGAGCTGTAACCAGTGTCCCCACCCCTCTCGCTCTTCAAACACCATGTCTATGTAAGTCGCACATTGAATCCTCTCATACTGAACAGAGTGGAACCCAATGTCACAATTCCTAAATGAACACCAAATACAGAAGAGTTATGTCAAATTACATTGCTGTCTTGAACAATGCTGCTTACTTTCATAAAATAAGTTTCTCGCTCAGCTCTGAGTAATGCATGATCCTATGGGAGCATGGTTACATAATGACCCACTTTTCAAAACAAATAATTTGTTTCTTTTCAAAGCAAGGCTGTTTTGATATAAAGCACCAGATAAGTCCTAACCATTTACAAGTCATCATTACCTAGAGCAACGTAGTGTCTTCAGAGGGGCAAATATGCATGAATGAGAAAAGACTAATGGATTTCAGAATCAAAGCTTCGCCTCCCTAATAGATTAAGAGGAACAGAGTCCAAATTCTAATTATAGTCTTAATTAATGAGGCTGAACAGTACCTCTTAATGGGTGCAGCCATATTGTTTTGGCTCTGGAAATCATGCACAGGAACAATGTGAGCTGGGAAAAGAGTTCCAAATGTTGGTGCCAAAAAAGAAAAAAATCCAATTCATATTTTACTTGGAGAGCTCTTTTGAACAAAAAAATAAATATAATTTATAATACCTCCATGAGGAAAGTAAAAAAAAAAAGACTGAGAGGACTGGATCGGGATGACGTGGACCTCAAGATATGGTTAAGTAACTGGCATATAAACGCTCTTTCGAGAAACATTCTTTTGACACAAACAGGGCTTTAAATAACAGGGCTCCTCAACAGCCTTTCATTCTTCAGTATTAATGAAGGAAGCTGCACAGCTTCTAGGCGCGCTGCATAACAGATACAACTCCGTTTTTAACTGAGAAGGTCCTAAACGGCCAAAAAGCACATCTGCGCACACTACTCAAAACTGAATTCCAGACTGTCTCAAAGATCGGTTCATCAGATTACTAATTGGTGCTCATCAGAACACAAATGATGTATTTCTGGAACCATTATGTTTGCATCACTTCCTCTTTGTGCATGATCACGCATTGTGAACTTTGGCGTAATCTGCAAGCTGAGAGCTTGCTTTTATAGCTTGAATAAGGTGTCTTTATCACATCAGCTCGTAGTGCCAAATCTATTGCAGTGCACTAATTGAATGTGTGGGATCTGCTCTTCTAATGTATCAGCCACACCTCTGTGATCCCATGACGAAAGCACATCTAACAAGACTTCACATCATTTAAATTTTAATTAAATTAAGTAGCCAAACCGTCAACTTATTTGCTTAAACATATTGAATATATCAATACACCAGTATTATCAGAAAACACAAGGTCCTAACATGTTACGTTCTCATGGTTATCCAATTCTGAAGCACAAACCCTTACACAGACCTTAGAAGTGGTTCTGTTAAGATGGAGATGATCGAAAGATCTCTTGGATCAAAGGAGATTGAGCACAAATCATTTGAGGACTATTTCACCTTCTGGAGTTGTGGGCTCTTCAGCAATAAGTGGTTTTGTGCTGGGCTGTCTCCATTCTGCATTTACACACACAGAGAACCTGTGCTTAAGGAACCAGGACAGATGTTAAAGTATGCTGGGACAACTGACAAAAAATTTTAACTAAATTTAGAGAGGGCTGATAATGCCCAGCTTGAATTGCCTCATTTAGGCTTACAATGTTCTAAACTTCTGACTTTTCTCAATTAGTTTTCAAGGCAATATATCGATTTCAACCTAAAAAGCACCTTATATAAAATTGACTAATATAAATATATAGAAAAAAATAGACAATTATCTAATAAAATAAAAAATATAAAATAATCCATCAATACATTTTGTCTGCTTAAGTCTGGGTCTAGATCGATTTGAAAAATATACCATGTGGGAAGAGATTTTAGTTTTCTCTTTCGTGTCAATACAAAAAACAGTGCCAATGATTTGTTAGTCAACAATGGGATCTGGGTAATTTGAGAGAAACTAGGCCTTCTGTTCCCCGCAAAAGTCAACAACAAAATAAAATCTGAAACGAAGATGATCCGAAACCAAACATTCTGCTGGAATCCTGCTGAGCTTCCATATCAGAGAACTCTGAGAGGAAACTAAGCCATTTTGTTTCACAGTGCTGATGATTCATCCTGACCTCCAGCAACTGTACATAGTTAGGTAACACCGAATCGCTTCAAAAGAGAAAGAATTGTGCTACAACACGAGCCTGATATTTCACGAACAAAAAGATTCATTTGCACCCCAGCTGGGCATGTCAGCATGATGAAAAAGCTTTCTTTCCCCGAAGAGGAGAGCCGGTGTATGTGCTTAGATTAACGCTTGGATCCTCTTCACCATTCCTTTGGCTTAACTGGTCATCAGAGCATTGCGCTGAACTCATTCAGGCAATATGAGGTCGCTCTACACAGGGGAGAGAGCAGAAGAAGAGTGCTGTGAGCCGCATTCCTGCAGGCTCTGCTCTGAGATGTCTCTACTCCCCCAGTGCCTTCTGCTTGTGAAAAATCAGAAGTATGCAAGGAATGGCCATCTGACAGGAGCACTAAAGTGGTTCCTCTCCAAGGCAGCCACGCTGGTCGAGGCTGTTTGGAACAAACAACAGCTGCGCTATGTGATCAGAGATCCAAAGTGCGCTATGTGACCACAGAGCCAAAGGCCTGAGACCTCTGGGCATACGCTCCTCACCACACCCCATAATGCCACTGTCAACTAAGCACTGTACGTCCAGTACCTTAAATCTCGCCAGATACTCTGGGCTGGGCCATCACTAGACCTGGGTTAGAGTGGCTGTAGCCCCAAATCTTTCCTGAATGAAAAGTAATTTAACTTCAATTGCATTATTTATGGGAAATTAATAAACAAATTACACCATAAATGTATATTCATCAATAACAGGCCAAAACATCCTTAAAATTTCTCAAAACTAGTTGCGGTTTCTGGCATCTGAGATCACAGCAAAGACGGCAGTGTTCCCATGGGCAGCACAGGGCAGCACCCTGCATAGATTCACACAATCCATTTCTCTATCACTCATCTGCGACAGTTTCACGGGACTGTGCTCACTCTCTCTGAGCTATATTTCGCTTCCCCCTCTCGCTTCTGCTGCCTATGGGAAAAGTCTTTGCACCCACTCAAAGTCAAAAATAGGGGTTGTATTGGCACAGTACAAGATAAAAATTTATCAAAAAGAAATTAACAAGCACAACCATATGGATATTATAATTATAGATATATAATAAAAATGTATTTATTTTACATTTATTTCTATAAATAATGTTCCCAACTCTCTCATTTATTATATAAAATGCAATATGTTTGATTATTTCATTAAACATTTCATTAAAATACCAAGGTTTTACCAAACCTTGATGCAGCATAGCCAAGTTAACATTCCTTCAAAATACTGAATTCCAATTTAAATGGTGTAGATATTTTTGCATTATGATATAGCATTAATAGGCTAACTCCTGGGTTTCATTTATATCTAGCAACATCCTTGTTTCAAATCTCTAAATATTGATTCTACAGAGATACAATACTGTCGCAAAGGGACTATGCTAGAGGGGACTGGCTCATAAATGTCTGACAATTATTAAAAGACTGATGAGAGGCATCAGGCGCATAATAGCAATGAATTCTACTCTATGTTACTGAAAAAGTACTCTGCGGTATTCATTACCAAAAAGCTCTGAGTGTTATACTGTACATGATCTCATAGGAGACTCAAAAACCAATATTACCTCCCACTGTGTACATTCAATCAAGTGAGTCTCGGACACTTAGCACTCAGTAAGCGCATACGTGTGTGTGTGTGTGTGTGTGTGTGTGGTAGTTGGCAAAAAGATGGTTAAATTCCACCTGTCTCGCCTCTCACGGCCACAGAATGCGTATGACAGTTGCCTGGTCATTGTGCACAACAGTCTTAGAGGGATGTCATGGTCCGAATGCTTGCAGGGTTATGCTGGGTCAGGCATTTAGCAGGCTTACGCCAGCGTATAAGGACTGCTACAGTACCAGGAAAACAGATGCACCTGTCAATAGGGGGAAGGAAACTCAAGGGGGCCGGGAGGGATGGAGGCAGGGGGCCGAGGCCTTAATGGAAATGCTGAGTTTATTTACCTGTCTGAATCAGCTGCTGAAACATAGTTAACCGTTTCATGCACAGACACAGACAGAATGGAAATTCTTGCTGAGCTGCATCTAATCTGCACCCTCACTACGTCTAATGATCCTGGTTGACTTTTATAGTGATAATTTTCCAAGTTTTCCAGAAAGAAAAAATCCCCCGCCCCCCCGGCAAATTAGGGCAGGAGGAATCTTCAAGATCATGTGAGAGAGCATGAATCTCACGGCTTGTTGTTCCAGCAGTCATGCTCTTGTGCTTGGGTGTTTTGTAATGTTGAAAAAGTAGCCCTAGTCTTTCGCTGACATAGACAAAGAGGCCCACTAGAGTACGGAGGCAACCCTTGTATTTGTAACTGTCAGGGAGGAACAGTTGGACATATGACCTTGTGTGCGTCCTTGGTGACTTGACAGTGTGTGTACACAAAAGCAACGGGGCAGAGACACTTGCAGCTGCCGCCATTTTCTGTCATCACATGACTGCTTACACCCGCTCTATCAAACGCCCAAACCCACAAGTCAGTTCTGGCACAACTTAATGCTCATCCATCTGGGTGGAAAATGTGGCTCAGAGGCCTGGGAGACAACCTCTGAGGTTTTCTGTGAATGATAATTGTAATATGCTATTTTTCTTTTTCATGAGAAGCCATATAAAAACCCTTGATAATATCCTTTATGTCCTCATAAAGGGCAGAGTCACTTCAACATCCATCACTGGCTCATAACAGTTTGGCCTAGATTTCCAAATATCAAGAGAGAGAAGGGGGTGGTGTTCTCTACTGTAATATGCCAGGTTTACTCTAAGCAGAGGAGATGTGATTGAGGGAGACCCGCTTATCCGGGCGCATGAGGAGCAGCGGTAAAACTACTCCATTAGGATGAAGAAAGAGGGCGACATACGTCCTGAAAATGATATCCCCTATTACAAATCAACCATAAAAACAGGAAGCAGATTCAGAAACCCCTGTGAAGCGAAACATCTATTGACAGAGGAGCTGATGCAGTCACCCCAGAGGACTTTCCCGCAGGGCTGGAGTCGACACCGCTCGGCACTGTGAGCTCTGTGAGGGCACCCAGTATGTCACCTAATGAGACGCACAAAATGAGATGATTAACCATCTGCATCTTTTATCTCTGAGTGTGTGGGTACATGTGTGTGACAGGCCAGCCTTCACACGCAGCGTTGTGCTCCCTTTAGTGTGTCAAACACATTTCAATGTTGCCGAATTTTAAGGAGCGAAAGTGCTAACCTGCTAAAGCAAGAATCACTATTGCTCATACTGAACAAACCCTTAATTCTAAGTATTAAACTCTGGTATGTATCATCGTACTACAGACATGAATGATTACTCAAATCATGTGGCTTGTTGAGCAGAAGTGTGATACTATTTATCTAAGGGATCTGACAATGGATGTGCGGGTCTAGTCGACTAGTCGACACTGAAAACAATAGTCGATTACACGACAGAAAAAAAAACATAATTATCATTCAAATTTTCCATCATTTTATGTTACAATCAAATTACCATTGTTACATTTAAAACATTTTAAATAAAAAGTTAAAATAAAACATTTGAAAAATAATACATTATTTTTAAAAGTGTATCTGGGCGTAAACTACATTTTTACCTCAGACCTCGTATGAGTTTTCTTTGTGTCAGTTGTGGCGAGCTCAAAAGTGACCACAAGAAAGACGAGTAAGGTGTGGGATTATTTTGAATTAGAAGGAAACTGAAAAGTTTTGTGTAAACTGTGTAATGTCAAATTGGCTTACAATAACTCTGCTGGAGCCATGCGTAATCATATTCAATACAGGCATGTAGGCATTAGCTTAGAGACTAGCCAAAGACAGCTAATGTCAATCACGTCATTCACAACAGCCCGCCGCCACTGCGATCCCGTCCGCGCCGTCTATTCATCTAACGAAGACCCACTTTGGTTGTGGTGCGGGATGTCCAGGCGCTTTCTGAAATTCCGTTGGCTTGCTTTTCGCTATCTCTGCGTGCCTTTCTTTTTTTTCAGTTTCCTGCAGAGCGAACAATTTTCCATTGTTCTGCATTTCACCAGCTGATTTTAATAAATAAGCATTGGCTGACGTTGAGTGTGTGCTCTTCTTTTTTTTCTTTTTAACGACCGTCTAAAATTAAATGATGATAACGCAAGGCAAGCGTACGGCATAATTGTGACCTATTTTTAGCGCAATTCATTGAGGGATTTGACAGTGTGATTCATAGATTAAGTATTTCAAATGTAGGCTATTATATACATGCAGATAGTTTTTTTTTTTTCTTACCATCTTTTGGGGGTTTCTTGCTTTTAGACTAGTCGACTCGGATACAAAACTTCAGTTTAAACGACAGTAAAATTAGTCGTCGCGCACATCCCTAGAAAAAACACATTGCACTGAATGAATGACCCAGGTCATGAAAGACAATTTCATACAGACTTTAAGGTGGGCCAGTCAACAACCACATAACAACCACCCAGAACACAATAGTAACCACCTAGCAACACAATATAACACCTTTGCAACAGTATAACAACCCCCTGGCAACCATCTAGAACACAACCTTAGCAACTGCATAACATCACAGTAAAAACCTTTTAGAACATCTTCGCAAGCACATACAAATCCCTTGTGCAACTACCCACAACACATTAATGTCATGGAGGCGACTTTTGCATCATTCACATTTTCTTTCTTTTATTAAGTATCTAAATTTTTTTGCACTGTATGCATAAGTTACAGTACACACACTACTGTTCAAAAATGTGGTGTGAGTGATTTTCTTTTCTTTTTTAAAGACATGAATGATTTTATTCAGAACATATGCAAATGTATCAAAAGTGCTAGTAAGTTTATATTTCAAATAAATGCTGTTTTTTTTGGACTTTCTATTCATCAAAGAATCCTGAAAAACATATCATGGTTTCCACAGAAATATTACTCAGCACAACTCTTTGTAACATTGATAATAATAAGAAATGTTTCTTGAGCATCAAATCAGCATATTAGAATGATTTCTGAAGCATCATGTGACACTGAAGACTGAAGTAATGGCTGCTAAAAAAGCAGCTTTCCTATCACAGGAAAAAATTACATTTGAAAATATATTAAAATAGAAAACAGTTATTTTACATTTTTACAATATTTTACAATAACACAGTTTTACTGTATTTTGATCAAATAATAGCCATAGTGAGCATAAGATATTTCTTTCAAAAACATTTTTTAAAATTTGATGACCCCAAACTTTTGAACAGTAATGTATATCTCTTGATACTCTCTCGATATCACCCCTTGATACTTGATTAATAAAGAGTTTTTCTGTAACACACATGCACCTCTCTGCAACAAGCAATATGTAGAAAGTGAGAGACTAACACGACATCTAATTTTATATGATGTAAGGTACAACTGAGCAAGACTAACACTGAATTTATGTTTTAAATCTTTTAAAATTTGTGTTGTATAATGTTTTATACAATATTTTCAGTTTTGGCTTCTGGCCAATCCAGACTTTTTTAGTTTCCGTTTCAGTTTTATCTCAAAGATACTCAAAAGGCAAGCACTCAAAGAAACTAACAAACTAGCATCAAAGCATAGAAATGTGAATATAAACCAATCTGATTCACAGAATCTCCCACAAGTCAGTTACACAAGATAATCTCAATCAAATCTTGCCATCGTGATTTCAAGCAATATTTGTACTGATGAGTACACCTCCAGAGAGCGTGTGCTGGCCTGTGGAGGGTGAGCGTTTGGGAATTGTTGAGGTCAGTAATGGGTGTTGTTGGAACATCAAACATTATTTTGCAGCGATGCAGTTCAGCAGTGTTTTTGCACTTTACTATGATCATGCCTCCCTCCTACATAGCAACAGAGATAAAAGGATGACTAATGTGTCCAGTGCAGAAAAACATGCATTTAACTCTCGTGCTATAACTTGAAGACATAAATTGCACAAGGGCCAAATGCAAAACAGCTATTTATGGATTTTCAGGTTGCAAGGTTCCTCTTAAAGGTTGAGTATAAATCTAAAAAGCTTTCTGTTGAATCTATTTTTTACAGTAAACACATTTACTGTAATTGTATCTACTATTTGTATGACAGTCATTCTGTCTGTCTCTCATGGTTCACACTAGGGCTGGTGCGGCCCAGCCACAGAGCCCACTGCTGTCAGACCTGCTTAAAGATCAGATGGTATTAAAGCTTGCTGTCGTCATGGAGACCCCTTCCAGGAGACTACTAATTGATGTCACTTCCTAGTGCTGAGAAGGTGTGAAACACAAAGCATAACAAGAAACATATAGATGTCTGTACATAGCAGCTGGGAAACAACATTACTGTTCCATTACTACAGATTTCTCAATGTGAGATGTAGAAAAAACAACATCTGTATTGAACTTTCAAAGCAAAGCAATAAGACAGAAAACACATCTCTTGATATATAAGCTATTACAATCCCACAATCCTGTGACGGTGCAGAACCTGCCCCACTTTTGCTGGTAGAAATGAAAAAACGTAGAGGGAATAGCACTAACCTGCGCTGCCTGTGCTGGGGGGCCTCTGTGGGGCCCCGGCAGACACTAAGTTTCTGTGCAGGGAACCCTGTGGAGGAGACAGCATGGCACCGTCACTCAGAGAGGCAGTGGCGACCGACAGGCTATGGCTGCTCAGAGAGGCCCCGGGGATGTAGGACATGGCGTTGGGGTTCGTCACTGGCACAGCCACATGCATGGAGAAGTTCTGCGGGGGCAAGGCCGTCGGCTGGAAGAGAGACACACAAAAAAGGCTTTATGTGGGAGGCATCAAAGACTCTTAAAGCAACCTGTCATGCTTATATTTCATCTAAATATCCCAGTATCAAAATTGACATTCACACAGATACTAAATTATCTCAAGAAGAAACGATACAATCAGAGAATGGTGGCGAGTTGGTTCTGTGCAGCGGTTTGAATTCATTCAGCCTGGATATTCAGGTAGAATTGCCCATAATGGTACGCTGCACATATCTTCAGGCTTCTACTAGAAGTGAAAGATGACCCCTGAGCTTTGGTGCTTTTATCATACAATGGAGGAAAACAGGAGATAGATTGCCGGGTGGAAAAATTTAATCTCAGGAGGGAGATCTCGGGATCACCTTGGGCTGTCCAAAAAGCCCGGCATAAAGTGAGAAATACTCCTGAAAAACAATTCTCCTATTGGGAGTCATTTTCACTGTGCTCGGAACACCAATTTTGACCCAGGTTCATTACATAAAACAACATCTTGGGATGAGATATATTACAAAGGCATGCAAATTTGGGAAATATATTGAAATAGCTTTCGAGTCAAACATGGCTATAGCCAGCACTGCACTTGGCCCTTTCACGAAACAAAACAAATTAAAACACAGAAAAACACAATATACTTAGATTTTTTGTAATCAATATATAGACATTTTATATGGGGAAAAAAGAGGTGAAATAGCTACAACTAATCATAAGGAAGCATCTCTGGCATCATAATCAATTCAACAGGCAGTGCATTGCTGACTATCCATACAGTTATCCAGAGCGAGTGTGAGCAAGGACAGTGTCCATTCACTTAATAGTGAAGCGAGCCAGTTAGTGAAAATATTAGTGTGTTAATGACACAAAGAACTCTAGTTTTGTTTATGTCCATTCGGTGCAGTGGATACAATTGGCTGGCACCCACTATCAGGTACAGAATGATATGGTCACCACCCAATAAGATCACTATTGTCTCAATAAAAAAAAAAAACTGTAATTAAATACTCTGAGATTTATTTGTTACCAGCTTTAACTTGAAAATGGTTCAGTTATTTGATTGTACTAGGACTCAGGTGTTGCCACCAGGTGTTGCCACCCACCAGAAAGAGTGAGACTAAAAGAAATAAGTTCTAATGAGTGGAGGAGAAATGGTGTGAGAGTCTCTCCATCGTTATACAGTGGCAAATCTTCTCCATCACATGACCTGGACAGACCACAGCACTGAGAGAAAAGATTCAATTTCCAGATCTTTTGGGGAGAGTCCTGGGAAGAACACATCAATTACCTCAACCAATGAATCTGTCAGTATTCTAGCCAGAAGGTGGACATAGAGACACTCTCTTTGGAAAAAAAAATACTGTAAAGAGATCACAATTGTACTATTTTTTTAATACAGTGAGGCCCGAAAATCCACACCAAAATGTTTTTACATTTATAAATTTGGAAATAAACAGGTTTGTGCAGTTTAATATAAGCTAATTTGTGATGTTAACAATGTTAATTAAACTTTTCACTTAAATTTTATGCTGATAATATAATTTGTAATTAAAAATCTATTCAACTACAAAATGGAAAAATCTAAATTTTATACTTCAGTGTATGTACAGAATCTAAAAAGTGCTTATTATTTTAGAAATTGATCAAAACATTTTTCAAATTGTGATCTTAATAATGTGAAAGGTTTAAAAATTGTGATCTTATTAGGGTGAGAGAAAAAGGCTGTAAAATTAATGAGAAAAAAGTGCACTTCTAACAGACAAAAAAAAAACTATAAAGAGTACGCTTTAAAAAAACTGTTGACAGAGGTTGCAGGGTGAGGCAATGAAAAAAGTGTGTGTGGGGGGGTACCCTTTCTGCCACAAAGCCAAGCAAAAACGTTGCATTTACTTACGATTTTATGATTTCGCATCATATTATCAAACTCTTCATTAATTTTTTTATATTTTTCTTCTGTGTGAGGGGTGAGGACATATGAAGCGTCAGGATCCGGGCTATCACAGCCTCTGTGTTCTTTCTTGTTAAGCGCCTGTAATGAACATCAACATAAAAAGAGGGATCAACACAAAAAGGCAGGGAGGAAGCAGTACTTACACCACAGCGCTTGTACATTAAATCACTTTCTTCATTTAGTTTGCCGAAACGATCGTCCATGAGGGGACTGTGACCGAAACAGTCATCTGGATCAGGACTGGCACAGTCGATATGGCCTTTGTTTCTTAATTTCTGAAAATGAAATAGGAAAATTCACACAAACATATACATATGTAAACCCAAACAGCTGTTATCGTTGGGTTCATTTAAACAATGCCAAAGCAATTGATAAATTAGTGAATACGACAGTTAACTCCTTAATAATCTAGGGCAGAACATTTTGATAAAATGCATAACTCACAGAATGTAATAAAGAAAAATACAGTTACTGAACTTTGCTACAATTGCATGCTGCTTAGTAAACACAGAAGAGCTGCGATCGGGATGTTGAAATTGCACTGTGACAGTTCAATGGATAATTTGGCAAATACATTAAGAGGTAATACGCTGATGGTTGCACAATGCCTATTGCATTAGCCCCCGGGGAGGAAATTGAATTGTCACTCCTCATCCTTTCCCTTAAAAACATTAGGCTGGGGAAAACCAAATCGTCTTTTCTCTCTGCGTTTTTCTCCCTCCCTCCTCTTTGCTCTCTTTCTTAGGAACTTACATTTCCCTCAGCATGTGTGTGTTGTGATGCATATTTCATTATCTTTCAGTTATCATAAGCCACCCAGCTGGAAGACACACACACCACACACAACACACACACACACATAAGAGGATCCCGCAGTGCAGTGCTTTAGAAGCTCTCTCACTGTAACTTAGCACACCTGCCACTCACAGGAGCCTATCAGAATGAAAGCAATGTACAAATTGAATGGATTATCAAATCTGGTCACTAACATTTATTTAAGAGTGGAGTGGACTGATTATTCTAAGAGCAAAGTGCAAAGGGCACAGCACCTGCTGTAATATTAGCCATTTTAGCCAGAGGGAACGGAAGCTTTTTTTGTAGTTTTTAATAAATACAAGTCTGTATTTTGTTTGTCAGAAGGGAGTCTATTGGTAACACATTACTTAAGGCCTGTATAATACAATTTAATGTTTATCAATGCATAGCTGGTCCTTAAAATAGTGTAATACATTAAAACACATTATCACAACACACAATTTAAAGTACTGTCATGCGTTATAGTCTTTAAAGGTATAAACATTACCAGGAAAAAACTGTATTGTAGCCTATTATTAAGTATGTACGAAAATAATGATCATTTATGAAATACATCACAATTTTATGCATCATTAGGCATTATAATGAATTATGAAGATAATTTAATATTACAATTACTTTCTGTAATTAAAAATATATAATTTAATGTAAATTAATAATTTAATTAAATGCAATTTCTGAAAAAAGAATTGCATTTACATTATATGGCATTAAAAATATCTTCATAAGGAATAATATATTGCATATCAGATTTAAGTAAAGTGTTAACCTCATATTTTTCAAACTCTCCTTTACCCATTAGACAGGCTGCATTAACAAGATGACAATGAAGGCTGCCAGGTTCTCAAAAAAGGGAAATCATCATTTGAAGCTCTGGTCTGTTTCTTACTAGATGGAGCTCCTGTAATAAGACTCAGGGTGGTTTGGCAGCAGAAGTTACATGTTCTTTCAGATGAAAAAGTCATGTTTTGAAGGAAGTGAAGCAAAGCGCATATACACTAACAAGCCCCTTAGTCTTTCGCGATGTGTGTGAGAGTGTAGGTATGTGTGTGGGTGTGTGTGAGAGTGCCTTTAGAGTGCAGCTGCTGTCCTCTGGTATGTCTGTGACTGTAGAGTGAGATCTTTGTTGATCCTTATCTACTTTATCTAATGACATATGCAACCGAGCTCCGCACGGTGTGAACTCAAACATCAAAGTGCATTCGTACTCATGCACAGGAACAATCGATACATGTAGACAATGTGCTTATGTCTAAGCGAAACACAAAATGCAAGAGGTATACTGCTTACAGCAACAGATGCATGGCTTTTCTGGGACCATCTGTAACCATAAAGCTATTTAGTGTGGTGCCGAATGCGGCTCTCGCTCTCTCTTTCTGAGCAACGCCTTCCTGGGTCATTTCCTGTTTACAGGGCCCTATGTGGCTCTCTGAAACACTGTGTTTACCAGTGAAACTATGCACTTTCTCTCCCAGAGTGCCACAGATTCCATCAGGACCTGCAAATTATAGTCCCAACCTGCTCATTATGTGGCAAGTGCTGTGGCTGGAGCTGGACAGCGAGGTCTGTGTGAGCAGGGCAGGGCCGCTGACTTCCACAGTAACCCTAGGGACACACCCGTCCGCTGGGGCCTGAGTCTGCAGGGAGGGGCCCCTGTGGAAATCGCAGACCGCCAGGCCGGCCTTCTCATGGGCACACAGTGCTGATGAGCACAACAACATTTCCAAACAAAGAATGCGATGGAACTACATTATATACCTTAATCAGAGTAGATGCCATGTTGAATTTTACGCATATGAAAAAGGGGGATGTGAGGGATAGACTTACAGTAATACAATGTCATGCACTGTATAAATGTTCTAGATGGTGTGTTTTTCAAAACTCACAAGTTTGTGTCTACCGAAAGTCCTTTGGAAAGATGTTTTGTCAGCTGAACTATTGGCATGTTGTTAAACAACCACACACTGTAAAAAAACTCAAACAAAATGTACTACTGCAGTCTTGCTACTTCAAAATTCCATGTTTAATTCAATGTGTTACTTGTTTCATTGTAATTATTTCTAAAAAATGAACTAGCAATTTCTGAGTGAAAATTGTTACACTGTTAAAAAGGATTTTACACAAATTTATTTTTAGTTTTACCTTTCTGTTTTACATAAAGCAAAGACATTTTGTATGTTTTACAAAAAAACTACTATTTCAGTCTTTCTCATTTAAAATTGTCACATTTAAACTAAGTGTTACTTGCCGTTTCTTTGTAATGATTTGTAAATTTACTAGCAATTTCTGAGTGAAAGTTATCATTGAACACACTATAGTTCTGTCCCTCACAGCATCGTTTTCATTTCCTTTTAAAATTTAAATATGGCGCCAAGGTCTATTGTGCATCCAATCAAAAACATAAAGCATATTGTGAGTCAAAATAAAACATAAATAGTGTGACATCTACCAAAAAAAGCAACACAATAGCATTAGTATGGCCTTTTGTCTTGCAAAAAAAATCACATTTGCACAATCCCATAGTGCACCATGCCCCCAAGTGCTTTAAAGTCTGAAGGACTGGGATGGCACTCTTCTTAAACGACTTGCCATATTTTGGGTGTCCCAGAGACACTGCCTGCAGCTCTAGTAAACGGATCACTAAATCAGCACATGTCCAAACAGGTGTCCTTCTCCCCCAACACCTGTCACCCCCTTCACCTCACGATGCAGCCAATCAGCAGCCTCTGCATGTCAGCATGGTCATAGAAGGACGCGTTATGCGTTGCGATCAAAATCTGTCAGCGCAGCACTACAGCAGAAAATAAGATGCTGCCAACAAGTGATGAAAGTAAATCCATTAAATACAAGCACAGATGGGGGCATGAGTTTGATTAAACTGGATCATTTGCATTCTCAATTACACCTTTAAGTGTACGGCTGCCATGAGCTCTCATCAACAGGCCAAAGTGGCGACTGCATGCAACATCCTTCCAACCTTTGCAAAAAAATTTAAATTGTTTGTAAAGACAACACCAGATGAGATGATGGTTGTGTCTCAAAATTTAGTGAGTTGCCCATTTAGTCAGTTTGTTTTTACTTTTCTATGTATTGGGTCGACCGATATGTGTTTTTCAGGGCCGATACCGATTATTACAGACCAAGTAGACCGATAACCGATATATATGTCTGGTGTAAAAATGTAAATTAATGTCAAAATTAAGAATAACAAGGGCTCTGACAAAAACAGCTTTTACTGGTGTTGGTTGTACTTCTTACTCTTGTCTTCTTCCGTGCATCCATCTACAATAACGGTAATATAAAGAGAGAGTTAAAAGTGGGGCCACTGTATGCTTCATGATTAAGCCTATGAATACTGTACTACAGCTAAACAGCTTGGGGAAATGTAAGTATTTGGCTTCAATAATTTACATGTTAGAAATGTATGTGTAATTGCATAACCTCTCATAATTCTTCACTGATTCTTTTCTGATGACTAAATCATAACCTACAAGAGGTGACTGTTCAATTCATCATCTAATGCACATCAATTGATTAACTTAAAAAGCACATAAATACTGTATGTATATAATAAGTGTAAATAATTTAATTG
This sequence comes from Sinocyclocheilus anophthalmus, assembly GCA_018155175.1. Classification (NCBI taxonomy): domain Eukaryota; kingdom Metazoa; phylum Chordata; class Actinopteri; order Cypriniformes; family Cyprinidae; genus Sinocyclocheilus; species Sinocyclocheilus anophthalmus. Next base: position 147,046 of record JADLZN010009517.1, on the reverse strand, counting down.
TCTTTATAGCTCCATTGTAGAAGTTGTTATGAAGACCGCAAATATTTTAATGAAACTATAACACTAATAGCCTATTTTAGGCAAACTTGGTTCAAAAGCCTAATCTTAGCCTATGTGACAATATCTTAATATTGGCCTATGTGACAGTAATTTCCATTAGTTTTAATTTACAGTGCAGTGCAAATTAAGGCATAACACATTTATTTCATTTGTCTTTTAATCAAATGAGAGTTAAACTCTATTTTTGGCAAACAAAGTGGTTTACTATTAAAATTAAAACATGGAAGAAATAGCGTATTGTGTGATTATTCTTTTAAATAAAAGTTGTAATAATTGTAGTAGTAGTAGTAGTAGTAGTAGTAGTAGTAGTAGTAGCTAAACCAAAGTTTTATTTTGACGGGTTGCCATGAGGACCTTTTAAGTTTTTGTAGCCTATGTATATGATATGACGATAGTTTTACTCAAATGAAACGGTCAAATGCTCATGAAGTAACTCTCAGAGCAGTTCTGGGGATGTTGTTAATTTATTTATGCCTTCATTTAGTGAGACGGCAGATGCTGAAAACACCGTGAGCGTCACGCACTTCAGTATGTGTGTAGTAAACAAAACCGCTCGTCAGTGCCATTCACATATACAGAGACACGCAGAACATGCAGGATTCATATTTAAAGTCTTTTTGCGGCTTAATATTTACAGATACTAGTCCATAGCGCGAGTCGATTTAAGTGTACTGACCTACTTTTGATTAATTCATCCAAACTTTGACAAATTCCGTGACATTCCGAGTTATACAGTACATTCCATTTATATGACTGGATTCCGCGATTCCGTCTGCATTTTCCCCATCGCGGAAACCATAAATAGATAATATTGAGGTGTTTTGCAACTTCAGTGTAGTGGATTGTGATTTATTGCAACTTCAGCAATGTCTGCTGCTGCCTTAGAGAGACAACTGATGCGTGATCACTGATGCAGCTCCAGTTAGCAAGCGCTTTTGGTGTGAGAGTGCAAAACGTTCAGTGCCTTTAGCCTTCCACGTTGATTGGTCGGACTCGTGACTCCGAACAAATCAGATGGGCGGATGAATGAATGAATGATGCATTTATATAGCGCTTTATTGTGTATTGTTGCACACCCAAAGTGCTTAACAATCATGTGGGGGGGAGTCTCTTTTTTCAACCACTACCAGTGTGCAGCATCCACCTAGATGATGCGACGGCAGCCACAGGACAACGGCGCCAGTGCGCTCACCACACACCAGCCTACAGGTGGAGAGGAGAGAGAGTCATAGAGCCAATCAAGTGTTTGGGGATTATTAGGAGGCCATGGTTGACAAAGGCCAGGGGGGGCAATTTTGGCCAGGACACCGGGGTTACACCGCTACTCTTTAGGAGAAGTACCATGGGATTTTTAATGACCACAGAGAGTCAGGACCTTGGTTTAATGTATCATCCGAAAGACGGGGCTTTTTGAAAGTATAGTGTCCCCGTCACTATACTGGGGCGTTAGGACCCACACAGACCACAGGGTGAGCACCCCTTGTTGGCCTCACTAACACCTCTTCCAACAGCAACCTAGTTTTCCCAGGAGGTCTCTCATCCAGGTACTGACCAGGCTCAGCCTTTCTTAGCTTCAGTGGGCAACCAGTCTTGGGCGGCAGGGTGATATGGCTGTGGCGGTCCCGACAGGCTGCATCAGAGCCAGATAGCGTGTTTCAAAATTAAATAATTTTATTGGCGAATCGGTTTTGAAAATGACCGATACCGATCATCATAAAAATGCTTAATATCGGCGCCAATAATCGGACAGGCCGATAATCAGTAGACTCCTATAAGCATCCAAACAAAAATTTTCTTTTTGTCTAATATAGTAAGTTTTGTGAGGGAAATTAAGTGTTATTGTTATCAGAGTGTGGGGATGGCTGGCTCATTTGGGTTGTGTATGTGTGTGTGTGTGTGTGTGTGTGGCGTTTTTTGTGACAAATGAGGACAAAAATTTGTATAATGACAAAGGTCATGACATAGGTATTCAAGGAGAAGGTGACGTTTCAGACATTACCCCATGTCCCCACTTTTCACAACACTTATAAATCACACAGAATGGAGTTTATTGAAAATCTGAAATAGCACAAAGTTTTCTGTAAGGGGTAGGTTTAGGGTTAGGGTTGGTGTAGGGCAATAGAATATACGGTCTGTACAGTATAACAACCATTGTACACCTCTATGGTATGTCCCCACTTTTCACAAAAACAAACCTTGTGTGTGTGTGTGTGGGTTTGACAGAGAGAGAAGAGAGAGAAGAGAGAGAGAGAGAGAGAGAGAGACGGGATTGTGAGTTTGTGAAAGAGGGAACGTGGGCAGTGCTGGCGTAAGCGGTTCTGGAGAGGGAGCTGAAAACTCATATTGTGTAATCTGTTCAACATGTCCCGCATGGCTCAGAGACAGGACAGTGGGACAGCTGCCAATATTCAAGCAAATATTCATGTTTTTTGTTTTTTTTATAGAATGCATGCCAGATCTGTATTGATAAAACTTTGGCAGTCCGCACAAAAAATGTGAGACTGACGTAAAACCAGCACGACATAACTGCGTAGTGAGTGCATTTTAGTATTTGTGTGTGTGTGTGTGTGAGATAAAAGGAGAACTAAATAACGAAAGAGAGGGAGGACAGAGACATACTTAGAAACCAGACAGTTTTAAAGCCCATTCTTTCCTCTTCTATAGCACACAACTTCCCTCTCTCAGACCCTCCCTCAACAGACACTGAAAAAATTACTGGAAAGAGAAATTCTGTGAAATGTATAACATCTCGCATAAGAAAGTATCTTACAACTCAAGGTACACATAGTGAAACTGCTTAAGCAATATACCTAGAAAAACCATCTCACTCATACTCCCTGTTCTGTCAAAGGTCTTTTGTATTTGACTTATTCATGTGCTGCACATGGATAAAAGGAAAATGTAGACAAATATAAACAGAAATTGTAGGTCTAAAAGCACAGCATTTGAAATAAAGCAGAAGCTTAAGAAAGACGAAGAAAGAATGGAGGATGATGATAGAGTGCAGGCTGTTATGGGTGGAGAGCTTATCCTCTGTTTCTGATTAAATCATACAGCACGGTGACACAGCTGTGTGTGTGTGTGTGTGTGTGTGTGTTCAGAAGAGACCGAAAAAGAGAGTTAAAAAGAGGGAGAAAGTTGTTGACAGTATTTTATACAATATTGGCTAAGATAAAGCATCTCTGCTGTAATGTTTGCACACTCAATCATATATCGTTGCATTCAAAATGGAGGCCCGGTTTCTCTCTGGGCAGCTGCTGTAATCTGTCCTAACCTCATTTCCAGCAGGCATCTCCATATCTTTGGCCTTGCAGAGTCGTGAAGCAGCCACCATCCATGTAGCAACACTGAGCACCATGCTAATCCTTATGACATCACCACTGTGTCCAGTGCATTTTGTTTCGCATTATTATCAAAGCGCAGAGTGAGCAGTACCCCTAAAAATCTGTCTTGGGAGGAAGTCAATAGGAAACCTGTTATTTGTTGAGGAATACTGCCCTTATATAATACTGTAGTCTGCTTTCAGCGCAAGGAACTGCTCTTACACTTTCTTTGTCCTCACTTGCATGTCGACGCAAGTATAATACAAACTATATACACCCAGCAAGGTTAGATCAAGCGGCAACCTCCCGCTCTCTCTCGTGAAGCCAACACGGAAATGACTTAAACTGTAATTCGTCAACTGGCCGCTAGAGCCTGGCTGCAAAAGGGAGTCAATCCCAGGCTCCCCATGTTAAAATGCCCAAATTTACAGCAGAAAAAAACATGTTTACAGTCTGGTTAAAAAATACATTTTGGTCTATATAGCTAATTTTGCCCTTCATGACAACTGTGAGAGGGGTGAATTTTTTTTATAACTCATCCATTTAAATTATAGAAAGCCTTAAAATTCTGCATAATTAAGGGCGTGGCCACTTGAGTGACAGGTGGATTGCTGCTGCTGACACTGCCGTCGAGCTAGGTGGGCGTGGCTTCAGCAACCAGCTCCCGCCTTTTTGCCCATTTTCGATTATCTGGGAGTGACGCATGCTGCCAAGATGGCGACGGCCCACTCTGCCCACTTTGAGCATCAAAAACGCTCTTCAGAAAACTACGGATGACGTCACGGACACTACGTCCATGTTTTCATACAGTCTATGGGTTAGATACAGTATAGTACATTCTACATTACCTGCCTACATACATTATACTCATGTAAAGCAATATATACTATAAAGCAAATCTCAACTGCTTGACATTTATTTTGTCAAAAATAACTTATCACCCAGCTCTAACCTGCTAAATGCAACTACTATATGTTAAGATATTAACATCAACAACATGATTTTCAGTAAATCTGCTTTGAAACAATGGGTATTGTGAATTTAACTTGACTTTATGCCATTTTAATTAAAAAAAAACATGACAAAGCGAACTAATAATTGCAATATTGGCCCTTATAATTAACATATGTTAAAAAATAATTTTACTAAAAAAATGTGCTGCACTTTGTCAGATCTCATTCTAAGGGCTACTGAGTTATAAACCAGGATGTGACCTAATGTGTGTCCTACCTGCCTCTATGCTATTGTCTGAGCGGTCTTCTCAGAGGAAGCTGGACCACAGGGGTTCATTTTCAGCTAGTGAGTCCAGTTGAACATTTGGTAATTATGATCTCTGTGCAGCTGTTTAGAAAAACAATATACTGTGCAATCCTTACCGCCTCCCACCCGACAAAATCTGCCTCACAAATGCGAGCCACATAAACGACACTCGTTTTAGCATCTGATGCATCTCTTTCGCCATGTACTGTAGTTAATTACCATCGGCTGACCGCTGAGATTGCTGCTTTTATATGAATACGCCTTTTCATATTAGCTCGTAAGAGTGTGTTACACTTCCAGGAGCAATAGTTTCCTACAAAGACAAGCAGATGTTCACAGACTGTACGCTGGCGGGTTTGATCAAGCTATTAGCAGCCACAGTGAGGGAAGGAACGTTTTCACAATCAAGGGTATTTTGAGACATGAGAGCAGATTGGGAATTGAAACCAAAATTGAGGTGAAGGCATATCAAAGTCATCGCTCAAGTTTCTTTCCAACGATGTTGCTCTCCAGTCCCACTGGCCTAAATAAATGATCTCATCTATTTAACAGTCAAATCTACAGTAAAACTATTACAGTTAATGACGAACAAAGGGAGGAAGAAGTGGGAGATTTTGATGAGACAAATTCATAGTTTTCCTCTTCCTTCCCAATACCCATTTCCTCCCGAACCCGTTAGTCTTTCTTTCGCTAGCTACCTGTCTGTCTTTCCCACCCGCCTTGACCCGCAGACTGGATCATTAGCCATCAGAGCCCTTGAAACAATAGACCCCCCCCAAACCCCTCCATTCCTGCTCTCCTCTAAAATATTCATAAGGACAATTAGGAGTTCTGATAAGACAGAGAGGAGAAAGCAGAGAGGGTAGGTCATGCCAGCAGGACGTCTGTTCTGTAACACTCTATACCCCTGCCACTGAGCAGGCCTCATCAATCTGTGAGAGCGCACCCCTCCTCAAGCACCTCGCCCCCTGAAAACCGCTGGCCTTGACCGCGGCCTTGATACTCACATTGTGCGGTGCGGCAAGTCAAAGGACGGGGCAAAGAGGTGACGAATGGGCTGGCAAACATATTTAACAAACAACCCTGTGGGCTTGTGGTGGATTGTTTCACACATGCATTTATATATGAGGTGGTCGGTGGTTTTGCCTTTTTTCAGGTCATCAACAGTGAACAACATAATTTCCTGAACTCACAAAGCACGGTGCTTTCTTTGATTAAAAAGACACTGGATACAGATACTGTAAATACACCTACAAGTGTCCGTAATCCTGATAAGCGCACAGAAACGTAATGATTGTTTAGGCTGATCTGCAATGAAACTTTACTTTGAATACACGGTTGTCTTTCGTGGAAGAAGAAGACTCCTACTCATGACTCAGACAGAGCAGATCTCTGGTTTCTGTGAAAAGGGAGGACATTATGGGAGAGGTTATCACTTTGCACTTCAGTAAATCGGGTGTTCTGTGCCGTGTTGCTGTCCTAAAACTAATTCAAGCGGAAAGGAAGAAACAGAGTAAGTGTGCATTTCTTCGCTTTGCCTGCATGCATGTAACTACCCAAATCATGTCTTGTTTTGCAATTGCAAATTAGTTTTGTAAAATTAGGTACATGCAACCTTAACACATCTGAGACATTTGGGAATGTGTTATAGATAAAATTTTCTTTGAAGTCAAATCCATAGTGAGCCGCCAAGTTTTTACTATGAATCAAAGCATATGCAAAACACAAACCATAAGCAGTGTCAACTGATTTAAAATCCTTCCTCAGGTGGTCCACATCACCACTGAGATCAGTTCAACCCACTCCAGCAAATAACAAATAAGACATTGCTGAAAGTGAAAGAATTTTAATTGAAAGCATAACATCGCTACACGTGCCAGTTCCTGAACACCGAATAATAATTTCACCAAACCTTGTACCCTCTACATTACAAATCATGCTGGAGTAAGTAAACATGATCTTTCACATCGGTGTTGAAATCATTACAGAGGCTATTTGGCCTTACGTCATCTGAGAATAATTCATGGCTGAAATCTGTAAACACGTGCCAGATCACTGAGCTGGGAACCATGGAACAGTATCTGAGGCAGTGAGAGAGAGAGAAGGTCCCATTCTTGCTCTTATTGAATTACATTCAATCATGTTTGCCCGTGTCGGAGATGCTTTTCCCCCCTCCCACTGGAGCGTAATCAATAGCCAAAGAGGAAACTTCCATTAGTTTTGTGCCTGCTATCTAGGGACTGGTTCTGATGGTAACCAGGAAAAAGAAAGGAGGGATGAGAGAGGTTTGTTAAGTTCAAGTAGACAGGGCCCTTTATTGTTTCCAATTTTTGTATCCATTAACTGCATCTAAACACTGACAATGACTGAAAGCTCTTATTTGGGGCCGTTGGGAGACTCTAGCACCAATCACATGCAAAGCAAAGCTCTATCAATTACATACCAGCCTCAAAACTGTCCCCTATTTAGGAACTGTTGCTTGTTATCATTGGTTGTCATGTCCATACTGCATGTATGTAATGTTTCGAGAAATATTATGAGAATGCAGGGATGTCTCACACAGAAATATTTCCTTTGTCAATCAATATGGTGTTTTTCCTGGAGGACCTAAAGAACCCATATAGGAGAGGGCAGGCATGGATCTGTCATGGGCACACCTATCAGGACTTAACAGGGCTGAGAGCACAAAGGTGAAGACAGCCACCAGATGAGACTGCTCTAGCACACTTTTTCATTAAGCACTTCTATGCTGCACAATGACTTGTGAAGTTAAACAAAACAAGCAGGCAACAGACACCTCGAAAATGCTCATTTATATATAAAGCAAACAAATGATAGCAAATGAGACAAACTTGCAGCTATAAAAAGAAACCATTTTAAACAAGATTTACTTAAAAATAAAACATCATAATAAAATTAAAATTTAAAATATTAATGGTAAATGAAAATATAAATCTATCCATAGATCCACAATGAGAATAATTTATATATTGAGTTACATAATTATTTTATTTCTTTAAATCTTTTAATCTCATTGTTGACAAGAGAAAATTAGCATAATTCCATAAACAATAAGCATAACTCCCCCGAATGTTCAATAAAGTGTATGCTGTAATGCATAAAATAATTATAATTAATAATTAAATATACATAATAAAATAATTTAATATCATAAAGGAATACAACTGTTCATGCAGGACTACCTATTAAAATTTAAGGTTTGCTGTCAGTCTTGACTGGAAGGATGGCTTTATTGATTTCTGTTCGTTACACTAAGCTATTAGCAGATTAAACTCAATAATTAGTTCAGTTGATAAACTGGCCTTTAATAAATGGTAGGCGCTCTGATTCAAGGTTGAAATCATGGCAATACCAGACTAAGGTTGGGTGTCTCTTAAATAAATAGGAAATGTTTCAAAGTCACAAGTCAAATAACTTGGACAATCAATACTGATAATCTTTCGATGTCGATAATCTCAAATTGCCAAATATATAATTTGTCTCATTACCAGTAAAAAACTTTTTAGTCACTTCATTAGTCACTATACATAGGCAACTGGTTGTGGGTCAGTTAAAGGGAAATATAGTGGGTACCAATTTGCCAAATGTTCCTTGGAAAGCCTTAAAATATTGTTTCAGCTGCCTACATGTTAACAATGCTACTCTAACAAGGTGGACAACTATCATACAGCTAATTATCAGCTTCAGTAAATAAAACAGAAAAGATGAGAATAGAAAATCTACCAGTTACTTAAAACAATTATCAATGATGAAGTACAGATTTACTGGACAGCACTGAGATGCAGATGAGAAACAGCGTATTTATCCAGTGAGCTAAGAGTGAAAATGATAGTTCAGAATTAGTCATTCATTTGCGGCGTGCTTCGTCCCCCTCTTGTTTCCTCTGTGAATGAGCACCAGGGTTATTTGCTCAGAGTCAGCGCGTCTACGTTCAAGCACTTGAGATTAGAGCCTGCCTCATTAGTCTTATTGGAGACTAATGTTTACCAAAGACCCACCTCGCTCTGGGCCTTTTGTTGCTTTGTCTTCTTTTTATTTCAGCCTCTTGAAGAAGGCCTGGTTTTTAAATGAAAATTATCAGTCTTGCTAGAAAATGAGAGAGAAGGGACTGGGGTGGGGGGTGAAAAAGAGGTTCTGACGTCAATGAGGCACGACATGTGCTGAAAAAAAGAATCTCTTGGCAGTAACCAGGTAACAAGCATCATGCTCAAAGGGAGCAGGGATGTTCTCAAAGAGCACTGCGAGAGAGTACAAGACCAATATGCTTCAGTGTTTCACGTTCATCAATACGTACAGTGAACACACGACTCCTAGTCTTTTAAAATGTGCTCTCCTAACTGAAGTGTCATGGATAATATGGCCGTGTACTTGTCCATTTTTAACTTACGTGGTTGCTTGGAAGCATAAAGTTTGGCTTGATGTGGCATGCAGCCTTACTTTAAATCCTTTCATGTCGTACATCCTTTATATTTGCTTCTGGGAGGGATACTTGAAATAAAAGAGGACTATTCTGTCGCCTCTGATTCTTACTGGTCTCTGTTGTGAGGTAAACACCAAACTGTGTTTCCACAGCAACCTGGTCACACTTAACATGTAAAAGAGAAAAGAACAACAATTACCACGAATTCAGACCTTGCATCTAGAGAGCTGTCAGACACAGGGTCTTATAAAGTGGCTATCATAAGAATGAACCAAATGTAGCTCTTTGTTTCAGAAGAGAGAGAAAATGGCTTGCTCCAAAGAGGGGCTGTGCTCTTGTTCTAGACTGAAAGCCCAGAGGAAAGGGAGTCCTTGTCCTATAAAAAAGGGCACTTTGAAAAGCTGCAGGAGGCTTGATTCAACACCATTATTGTTGCAGCTCTTTATGTGGTATATTAAGACAGTACTTTTTTAACCTGACGTGTACTTCACTCCAGTAAGAATAGGCCATTCTTTTACAAAATGTGACTTTTTCACCAGGCCATCAATAAGTGAATGTTCATTTCAATGTTTTAAATGTATACTGTAACATTCAACCTGAAAACTGTTAGTTGCACAAACTAAACATACATAAAAACAAAGTAACTGGGCAAATTAAAAATAAAATGTGATTGCAAAAACAAATTCCTCTTTCTGTATGACACTATCCATTAACAAAATTACAATCCTCTGGTCAAAGTCAAACTCTTTCTCACAACCTCTTTCAAATATCAAAAGTATCCAAAGGGAAAGTTTTATTGCTCAAAAGTGAAGCAATTATAATGGAATTCTCAGTTATGTTTCAGTTAAGTATAAACTTGTTAGATGTTTCTCCTAAAATTCTTTATGATAAATAAAATTAGAAACAAACATGATAGTAGGTGAAATACAGTAATAGTACAGAGCTATTCAATGGATGTGGATATATAGCCTGAGATTATGTGGTCTAAGAATTTGATGAGAAAAACATTTCACTTTGAAATAAGTGAATTCAGATTGCAGACGTTGCTCTCTTGGAAAATCTGAGCAAAGAAATTATTCTAAGGAGAAAAAACTCAGACAACCACAACAGTCTCCAATTATTATCTGTGTAATTTCAGTGCTGTTTAGGAGAAACAACTGATATATTATAGATATCTGTAGTATTATCTTAATTCTTGCCCTAAACGTATACATTTCTGATTCCTCTTATTATAATTAGCAGAAATGACAACACTTTCCTCCAGAAAATACCAAGACTATGCTTACTTAGAGAAAGGAGTGTTTGTTTTTAGTGGGCAGATTGACAAAACAGGTGAACTGTTGCCACAGTTTGGTCATTGATTTACCCCAGTGATAAGAAAACAATTACTTTTTTTTTTAACAAATACTTGAACTATTTATTAGGTAAACCGCCTCTTTAAGATGAGGTCAAACATTCCTTATAAAATCTTCATGTACTAGTTCACATGCAGAAGGCACCTCTTGTCACAATCAGACTTGTGCTTAAAGAACTTAAAGACCCCAAATATTAGAAGTAGAAATGCATGCAAAAACATCCTGTTATGAAAATATCTAATAACCCTAAAATGTAATAATCCACATAACCTCCATTTGGCTCATTAATTGTGGATCATTTTCTTTTGTAAAACTATGAAACATAACAATTGTTTGTACCTGTAAATCATTAAAAGAGCTACAACATTATCAGGACAAAAACACTGTTAAATGCTCTTATTATTCAGGATGTACGTCTAAAGAATAGCTGTGAAAATAGTGCCTAAAGAGTCTAACCGAACTGTTAATTCAATTATCAGCAAGTGGAAAGTACATCAAACCATTCAAAACCCAGAAAACACTCCCTAAAACTCTGCCTGAACATGCCAATGATTATTCTGAAGGATCTACAGCGTTCAGTAGCTGAGAACGTGTGAAAGCACTACTATAATTTGCCCCCCAAAAAAAGTGACCCACTTGCAATGAGAGCAAAGATTATGTGGTCAGATGAGACCAAGATAGCATATTAACCAAAATTCAAAATGATATGTGTGCTGCAACTCGCTGTTCACACCTCAAAACCACCATCGCTGGTGATAGAAATGATGAGAAAATCAAACAAAAGGCAGACTAATAAAATAAGTCCTGCTTAGTGTACACAACAATTAAAATGTAGGGTTTCAGCTAACTATTAAAAATCATATTGGAGGGATATAGCATATATATCAGAATATCCTAAAGAAGACACCTTTCCTTTATGTCAATACTGCTGACATTTTGGTTTGACTTAATAAGCACTTTAATATGAAGACTGCTAGATGTGAGAGTAAAAGGCGTAACGAAAAAAAGTAAAAAGATTAAAAAAGGAGGAGGGAATGGATAAGAGTGGCAGTAGATGAGACATTAAAGAACGAGCAGTGGGAATTGAGAATAGAAAGAAACAGAGATCGCTGAAATGAAGTGATATGTTACAGATCATGAGGGAAATTAAACCAGATTTAATAAGTAGTTTATCAAAACAGTGTGAAAATCAGATATGAACAGAACTGACAGCTGCTAAACAGGGAAAATGATTAACTTTTAAAAAAAAAATTATTTCACTGAGTGAGATCTTGTCAAAAAGTTTTTGGAAGACCTTTTAATGCAATATTTAATATTTTTAATTAAAAATGCTATGGAGTGAGTAAATAAATAAATATGCCATCATTTATAAATATATTTCAGGAAAACTGAGGACGCTGTGTGATTTAGTTTAAAAAATAGCCACCACCCTAATCGCCGAGTAGTGTAACTGACCATGCATCCCTCTTCAGCCTTTTCAAATGTCAAACACGGCTTTAGCAGATCACACAGTCAATCTGGCCCCTGGCCAGCCCAAAGTCAAGCCACTAAGTTAAGCGTTTGCCAATTAAAATGCAATCTTTTCTTGTGTGTTGTCATCTGTGCATATCAAGCGCAAATTAAGCCCCTGACCCCTTTTGGATTAATCCTCGCAGACTAGGTTAATAGTCCAGAACCGTAGGGGTCGTCCGCCGCTCCAGAGCGTGAGGTGAATGGCGTCATTGTGTGAGTGAGTGATCCCTTAGTGCCATGCCTGCCAAAACCTCAAGGAAGGACTCAGATGCCCCTGCTTTCAGATGGAGATTTTGCCCTATCACTGAAAGTGAATAAACTTTGAAAGTGGCCTAATTTACTTGACAGTGTTGAAACAATGACACAATCAAATTAAAAAGGTTAAAACGAGATCAATTATGAGTGTAAGATCTTATTCCTGGGTTGTCTTTCCAATAGTATCAAATGATAACATCCTGATATCTTGAGAACAAGAGAGCAGAAAGAGCTCCGTTAAGTCTACTGTCCCCACATAAGGCAGGGCAAATGTGATTGGAAGGACACTCAGGCCTGAATATGGTGCCTGTTAGCAGGGCTCTATTATCTGAGTATGTCACCGTTAAAGATACCAGCACTCCAGCCCTGATCTGTCTCTGAAACAGCCCAGACAGGCCCCTCTGAGACACACTGCCACTAATGTTTGGAAAAGTCTTAATCAACAGGGCCATATAAATAATACTCCCATTAGACTGCCACCTAAGGTATTAACAACACATACTGAGAGACAACCGAGTTCTCTCTTCATTACAGCAGGCTAAAATGTTGACAAATGTAAAAAGCAATTTCAGAACGTTGCTTATGAAACGGATAGTTCCAGTCCTGGATGCTGATTGGTCACTACAACAGCTATAGCATGTATATGACTGTGCAGCACCTGTAGAATTATTGTTCATTTTCATGGACTTTATCTTCTAGCAGAAGAATGCCAATTCAAGGCATTATATATCATTATATATTTTTTCTTTTGTGGAATGCAAAATGAAACAGAATGACAGCCTCAGTCACTGTTTTTTTCCCCATACAATTAAAGGGAATGGTGACTGAGGCCTGTAAACAAATAAAAGATTACAGTGTTAATATAATATTACATTTTTGTTCTTAATATTTATCATGAAGCAACAATTTTAATAAAAAGATAAGGCACTCAAGGCCATGCTGTATTGTGTATACTGTAAAGGGGTTTCCACTGCATTCTGTATCTAAAATACCCTTGATCTGTGGCATATCAGACACACACACATATACTATTATATATATATATATATATATCTATATAGCAAATCCATTTGTAAGAAATTAATACAAGTAAATTATTAAGTGACAGAAAGGCATTTAAAATTTACAACAGACTTCCATTTCAAATAAATTTTGTCCTTTTGAACGTTATATAAAGTGAATCAATCCTAAAAAAAATGTATTACGTTTTCCACAAAAATATTAAGCAGCACAACTGTTTAGCAACTGATAATAAGAAATGTTATATGAGCATAAAAACAGCATATTAGAATTATGGTAACACTTTACAATAGGTTCATTAAGTTACTCCTAGTAATCATTAACTAATAATGAACTGCACTTATACAGCGTTTATTAATCTTTTGTTAATGTTAATTTCAACATTTACTAATGCTTTATTTAAAAGTTGTGCTTGTTAACATTAGTTCATGCACTGTGAACTAACATGAACTAACATGAACATCTGTATTTTTAACATTAGCGTAGATTAGTAAATAATGTATTGCTCATGGTTAGTTCATGTTAGTTAATACATTAACTAATGTTACTATGAACCTTCTGAAGTGTACCAGAATTATTTCTGCAGATCTGCGGCAACTGAAGCCATGACAGAATAAATGTTTTTAATATATCTTCAAATAGAAAAATATTAGTTAATCGTAATTAGTTTATTTTATTATTCAAATATTTTTTATTGATTTTCAATTGTAAAATATTTCATAATCTTACTGTTTACAGCATTTTTTATCAATAAAATACAGCCTTGATGAACATAAAAAAAAAACTATCCCTAACCTCTGTACGGTAGTATAACTGCTAATTTTTTAAATGCCAAAATGCCAAATTTAGTATAATGAAATTGTACATCAATAGTCATCTAATTCAACGGTGGATCTACACGCTATATTCAAGGGACTTTTACTGGCAGTTTAAAAACATCACATACTAGTTTTCCTGAAAAATGCCATGATTTCAATTTGTCTTGTCGAAGTCAATATTACATCTGTGTTGCTTAAAGTGTAAGCATGACTTAAATCATTCCATCACTATCAATTTAGTCTAATCATATCTAAAGAGCATATTTTAATAGGCAGACTTAAGGGATTTGGACCGAAGTGTTCCTCGCCATCTCTCACTTCTCGCACTGTTGCTTTTCTTTCTTTCCTCCACTCTCCTCATCCTCACATCAGCAGGAGGAGGATAATTGATCAATCATGCTAATTGAACAGTCTGGCCAGCTAGCTCACAGAAGCAGATGTGCCAATTTGCATTCATTAAGAGTCGGGTCTTAATCACCGCATGAGCTTTGATTGACAGCACAAACAATTCAATGCAAAGCTCCCAACAAAACAGTAAAATTCAGCTCAGCAGCTATAAAAATAAATGTAATTATATTGTAAAGTGTTCATATTTATAAAAAAAACTTCACAAGTCCTAGTGAGTAGTTGTAGCACTCGTACCAAAGTGCTTGGATAATATGATTGATTTAACAGCTCTGGCTACATTACTGACATAACACAGAGTTGTGGGTTGTGGTGAATGTCCCAAAAATCCCCAGCCCCAATGACATCAGAAGTCCCCTCTTGCCCCCCTGCCTTCAACCAGAGTGATGAATAAAAGTCCCTTATCAAAAATATCTCCCTCCCCCAGTCTCACAGCAATACAGCATAGCCTCATTTCCTTCCTCTCCTCCCCAGACACTGGCTCCTTACTACATCCACATCTAGAACCAATAGAAACTGTGAGTGAGCTCTCGTTACGATCTCAAGAGCTTCTGTACGAACATGAATATGCATAGAATAGCTAATGCAGTTGCATGGCTGTTTGGCGACGCTCATATGTCAAATGCAGCGTCAAAGGTTCAGATGAAAGGCAGAGTGACTGCTTTTTGTCCCATGCTTGTGGTAAAACAATGGTGTTATTCACATGGAACAAAACCGGAATCTCATGGAGAACAGACAGAAGAACGGCTGACATTTGGGAATGGTCAAGATTTACATATCCTGCGATTCTCGATTATGTCTTTGCCAGGAAATAATTCTCAAAAGAATGTCTCGAGACCAGCTACGAGGACAATTTTCAAAAACTCGGTGTAAATTCATTAAAGGGACAATTCACCCAATATGAAAATTCTTTAAACCTTTATTATTTTAAATAATGACAAATTTCATTTTTGGGTGAACTTTCCCTTTCAGCATACAACAATATGCTTTCTTTGTTTAAATATTCTAGTGGTACTACCAGTCTACTGCACTGGTCAGCCTTTGAATATTTCTTCAGGAAAGCAAAAAGCATTTGCTTTTTAAAACCACACACAACAATGCAAGCCTCTAATGGAGGCCTAAAAACATTTGCCTGAACCATTCCCTGATTTGCTTACTATTTGAGCCAGGTAAATGACACCTCAGACAACAACCCAGTATTGCAAAAGGTCAGCCGGCCGTTCACAACAGCACACACACCAGTTCAGTTATTTGCAACATGGTGACAGTGGTATAAAAAAAGTCACACATGTAAATCTAATGAAAGCAAACATATGCCATGTGAATGTAAGCCTGCAGCTTCCACACTTTACCCAGCATTCAATAGAACGGCTGTTAGCTGGGATTGCTAATGTGTTCAAACCATGATAATTTGGGCTAATGAGAATGGACTGATTTCAGCATGGCTGAGTAATGCTCTCGAGAGCATCTAACAGAGGCGAGGGGCTAAAAGTGACAAATGGACGCAACGTATCTGCTGTGAAGTTGATATCTGATTTCAAGGAATCCTATGTACACACTGAGAGTCCTGTATTTAGAATACCAGCGTAGGGCTACTAAGATTTCATTATCTCCAGTTTGAGAGGAACAAGAGGAAGGATGATTTAATTATTTTAATTACCTGCAGCAGCTTTTTCATTTGCAGCACAAACAGAATTCAATTTTGAACAACAGGAACTGTAAGGACTTTCTTTAGACAGGACAACTGTAAAGACTGTATTTTCGCTCATTCATACTATTGTCTTTATCTGTCTACCTTTTTATTAACTGAAATTGACTTACAGTAAGAGGAAATTCCATAACAAATTAAATTCAAAGGAATTGAAGGGAAGTTATGCTCCATTACCACAAATAATTAATTTAACTCATCCCTTAGTTTGTAAATACAAGCAAATGTCACATGTAAAGTACACTAATACATTTACCCTGCACCAGGATAAACTTTAGAATAGAGTTTTGAAAGTATGCACAAGACTTAAACATTATGCATGTTAACCTGAGATATTTGTGAGCAAAATTATTGGTTACACTTTACTTGAAGGGGTGTGCATAAGGCTGACATGACACCTTCATAATCATGACATGACACCTACATAATCATGACATGACACATGTCATGAATATGAAGGTTTTTTATGCATGTTTATGACAACTGTCATTAAGTGTCATTCGCTAAGTTATGTAATTTTTAATGTAAAGATGACATTGTTTGAGATGTCTTTGTTATGAGGTAAGGGTAGGGGTAGGGTTAGGTTAGGGTTAGGTCAAATAATGTCATATTTGCATTAAAAATGACATAACTGAGCGAATGACACTTAATGACAGTTGTCATAAACATGCATAAAACCTCCTTCATATTCATGACGTGTGTCATGTCATGATTATGAAGGTGCCATGTCAGTCTTGCACACCCCTTCAAGTAAAGTGTTACCAAATTATTTTACAACTTTTTTGTCACAATCATGTAATGTCGATAAAAACTGCAAATTCCCCATTATATGTACAAAGACACCAGAAAAAGATTTTTCCACCAATGAGACTATTATTTTAAAGATATTGTTGATAACTGATAAATGTACAATAGCAGTATTCTATTAGTACTACTTTGTCTTAATAAAAAAAATGACTAACTCTAAAAACTTTAACTGATTTGAAAGTTGAATTTAGGGATCACAACAATATAATGCACATGGAAAATTATTTGCTAAAGATTGCATTTTAAAGCATCATAACATTTTTGTTTTTGTTTTTGCTTTTAACTTGTTTTGAGCCCAGAACATTTCTTTAATTTTTCTATTAGAAAAACACAGTGAATATGGCTTAAAATCAGCAATATCCTAACTTATGCTTTCACAAAAGGTCAGAGAACTTTCAATGGTCTTATAAAAGAGAAATGTGTTGGGCTGTGCTAGTATACACAATCTCTAGACTAAGGTCCATCATACATAAAAAAGTCGGTTCAACTCAACTTCCTTTCACATTCTCTGAGCAATGCAAAAGGTGAGAACAAGGACAAAGTGTGCTAGTGGAGACCAAATACTGTGCCAGTGGTCCTTAAAGACCCCTGCGAGCCGCTGAATGGACATGCTGTAACCTCTGAGGAAACGCTCCATCAATCCTGCGCTGCTACTCAGTAAATAAAAGGGCTTGCTTCAGACCCACAGCCTTTGAAAAGGGAGACACAGATGGGATCGCGGCCACTTTTAATCAGACAGAGAAGTGGACAGGATCCACAAAGGGAGATTTCACGCAACGATTCACCTGTCGCCTGGAGTGTTATTGAAGTTGAACCATCGTGCTGCAGGTGCGCACACACCAAAAACACACATGTACATGCTACTTTTTGCTCAGGATTGGTGATCTCAGTCTAGCGCTCCGGTACCGACTGCGGGCCAGACTTGAGACAAAGTCCATAGCCCTGAGCCTAACCATCATACTGTGCCCCACTCACACTTCCATCTGTGGAAAGCAATACATCTGTTCCCTTGACTACACAAGGCCAGGGCTTTTGCTACAGATGGTGGTGGCAAGTAGGAATGTTACTTTTGATTTGGCTTCTCGCATGGAACAGGAATTTATGCTGGTCAATGAAAAAGCAGCAAAATATGCATTTGTTGTAGAGGGCAGAAAAAGGACAAATGAGAAAAAAAATGTGCAACTGTTTGTGTGGCATTTATCACTTTAACACAATCTATTTATTTAGATAAGTGCCTCCATGTGAAACACATTTCACCAGACAGCAGGAAATGGAAATGAGAGTTTTAGAGAGTGGTGTATTGATTCATTAAATTATTGTTTAGCTCTTCAACTTTTTATGACAAGTTAACTGCATAGCAAAAACAAAAAAGTAAAGGTTTAAATAACACTAGATCTGTTAGAAAGCAGTTTCTATATAGATGGACAAACAGTCAGACATAAAGTTATTTCAAATACAGTACACAAAAGTGTGAAACTGCAGTGCTTAATATGGCACCTGTAAGAAAGAAATGTTGTCAAAACAGCCTCATTTCATTTTAAACAGTCTTGATTCTCTAGAAAAAAATGGTATGTACCCCTATTAAAATTCAGGCTTATACTGATATTGAAGTCAATAATCATTTTCATGTTATGGCTGATGACAAGTAAATAGCTAATATTAAAGGGGTCATGAACTGAGAAATCTAAATTCTAGGGATGCACCGATACCATTTTTTCCAGTACTCGCCCGATACCGATACTTCTATTTTTGGTACTTTCCGATACCGATATTTTTACTGCATTTGTACATTTTTTTTAATATTGGGTACAGAAACCAAAAGGGTATTTATAATGTTGGCTGGTTAACTTTATTTATCAAATAGATATTCAAACCAAAATTTATTCAGACACCTTCAACATTTCTCACATTATTACAGTTTATTCGCTATAGTTTAGAAATTGGTAATAAAATATGACAAGAACTCAGAGTTGAACTGTGTCAGAACAAATTCAGCTTGATAATGTTAGATAACTTTGATAGGATGGTATGTAATAGATTACAATCAACCACAAATTATTCAGAAGCGGGTTAGTATTACAGTATTTACACAACTATCAATACTAAGTCAGGCAACCCTTAGCCTCAATGACAGCATATAGTCTCCTGGGCATGCATCCAGCTTCATGAAAACCTCAACTTCAGTTTTTTTTCCCCAGACTTTGTCTGAATAATTTTTGGTCCCAAATATGATACATTTTACTGGTAGTGCACTGTATGAAATTTTTCACTTACATAAATGAACGATAGTGTCCTGCACCCCTAGTAACAAAATATCAACAATTATATCTGGTCTCTGAATCATGTTTGGTTTAACTGTATATATCCTTCGGTTAGTTCACACTAATTAGCCATTAAATGTATTTTACAGGTTTTTGTTACTTTCACTGTTAATTTTTTGCTCTATGGTACATCATCTTTATTTAATAGCATTAGAGCTGCTCCATTGCAGCGGGTTAGTACTTTAATCACGCGCTTTGCTGTAATAATGCTGTGAACCACTCGTTATAAATCTCCTAACGGTGATATTTTCAGAAACAGAAGTCACGTTTTTTCATCTGAAACGTGCTGCGATTTATATCCCAAAGCCACTCATATAATGCAGAAACAATCAAGCAAGCAAAACACGCGCCGCGTTGCAGGTATTTGTACGGTGCAGAAGTCGTACAGCCTAGCGCATTTCACACAGGCTGTTAGATTCACAAGTCGTGTATGCCTAAGGTTGAAAAAAAAAAATGTTTATAGTGAATGCCCCTATAAATTGTCTTATTTTTATGATTTTTTAATCCAAATGATGCGTGTGCTAATTGAGTGAACATCAAAGATCACACAACTGAATTGCGCTCTCTCTCTCTCTCTCTCCCTAATGTTAAGTAACTTGTGCATTGTTTTACCTACTTGTTTTTGACATATCCGACCGAACTACAAACTTTCCATTGATGTCTGTGAGAAAGGTATATTCATTCGACAAGCTCGCGCATCTGCTCTGCCGCGCGTTCAATCCACTCAGCGTGATTTGCTTATCTGCTCACACACATCATCTTTACAGGCATTAATACTGAATGTTTAATATTATATTCATTGCATACATACACTTCATAGTAGACATCCTTAACTCCATTCTGATGTCTGTTGTTCTGTTGTCAGTGTTTATTTGTCTGAATATGGCACTTATCACACACTGTTTGGTATCGGCGTTTGGTATTGGGGCATTTTAACCAGTACGAGTACGAGTACAGGAGACCAGTATAGGTGAATCCCTACTAAATTCCCTTGATCTTTTGACATATATGAGGTCATTGTACTATAAAACTTCGTGTAAGTTTCAGAACTTTCTGGTTCTCTAAAAACAGTACCTACTTGAATGAGTTTGTTAAACCACGTCTAGCCTTTCTCACACAGCTCAACCTCCTGGACAGCAACCTCTGCTTCAGAAGTGGCATTAAGCCGGAGACTGCCTTGCTTTCAGTTTTTGAAGCCCTACGACTGGCAAGAGCGGCCAAATATCCTATAATTATTTTGCTGGATCTGTCTGCTGCTTTTGATACGGTGAACCACCAGATTCTCCTGTCAACCCTATTGGAAAATGGCATCTCAGGAACCACATGCAAGGTATCTTGAAGAGGTGAGGTGTCCAAGTCGCAACATCTAGCTACTGGGGTGCCTCAGGGCTTAGTTATTGGACCACTTCTCTTCTCTGTCTACATGGCATCACTAGGTTCTGTCATTCAGAAACATGGCTTTTCATATCACTGCTATGCTGATGACCCTCAACTCTACCTCTCATTCCATCCTGATGATCCGACAATAGCTGCTCGCATCTCAGCATGTCTAACAGACATTTCTTGTTGGATGACGGACCATCTAACTAAGACAGAACTGCTTGTGGTTTCAACCAACCCATCACTTTATCAAAATTTTCACCATCCGTTAGGGCCATCAACCATAACTCCTTCAAAAACAGCTAGAAACCTTGGAGTTGTGATTGATGATAAGCTTAATTTCTCAGACCACATTGCTAAAACTGCCCAGTCCTGCAGATTTGCTTTATACAACATTAGGAAGATCAGGCCCTTTCTTTCAGAACATGCATCACAACTCCTTGTTCAAGCTCTTGTTCTATCCAGGCTGGACTATTGCAATGCTCTCTTGGCAGGTCTTCCAGCCACTTCTCTCAAACCTCTACAATTAATCCAACATGCCGCTGCAAGATTAATCTTTAAATGACCGAAATAACACTGTCACACCTCTGTGCATCAAATTTGCACTAGCTACCAGTAGTTGCTCACATTAAATTCAAGGCATTAATGTTTGCCTACAAATCCACCACTGGCACTGCACCAATTTACCTAAATTCATTACTTCAGAATGATGTGCCCTCTAGAACTTTGCGTTCTGCAAGTGAACGGTGTATTATTGTGCCATCTCAAAGAGGCACAAAATCACTTTCACAGACTTTTTCATTAACTGTTCCCTCCTGGTGGAATGACTTGCCCAAATCAATACAAGCAGCTGAGTCCTTAACCATCTTCAAAAAACGACTAAAACACATCTGTTCCACCTTAATTTGACCCTCTAACTCTAGCACTTTCTATTTTTATTTTTATTCTACTTTATCTATATTTATCTTTAAAAAAAACAAAAAAAAACCACTAGTTTCTATTTTTTCTATTCTATCTAGTTGTTTTTCTTTGTGTGTGTGTGTGTGTGGTGTGTATATATATAATAATATATATCGATATATATATGTTGTTATATGTTGTGTGTATTACATACTATATATATATGTGTGTGTCTGTATTATATGAAGTGTATGTATAATATATATATATTATATAATAGTAGATATTAGAATATCACCTCATACAAACAACATATCATATTGGTGTCTATATATGATATATATTATATATATATATATGTGTGTGTGCGTGTATATATATATATATATATAATATATATATAATATACATATACCATTATACATATATACATATACATATATATACACACACACACAAATATATATATATATATATACATTATACATATTTGAAGAGTTCAGATGCAAAAGCCTCTAAGTACGTCTGATGTTTTTCTTTAAAATTAGCATTTCTTTCTGGCTACTATGTATAGGTTTCTATGTAAATACTGGTACTTCTGAATGGGTTGAGGCTGGGATTTAGCGCATTTTAAGTGAAAGTACTTGATGAACATGAGAGCATTCACTCAGTATCGTTATCTCATTTTAGACCAAGATGGCCTTTAGAGGCTTTTGCATTGGAACTCTTCAATATAGATATATCTATTATACAGTCAGTGGGTACGGAAAGTATTCAGACCCCCTTAAATTTTTCACTCTTTGTTATATTGCAGCCATTTTGCTAAAATCATTTAAGTTAATTTTTAATGTACACACAGCACCCCATATTACAGAAAAACACAGAATTGTTGACATTTTTTCAGATTTATTTAAACAAAGAAAAACTGAAATATCACTTGGTCCTAAGTATCCAGACCCTTTGCTCAGTATTTAGTAGAAATCTTTTGATCTAATACAGCCATGAGTCTTTTTGGGAAAGATGCAACAAGTTTTTCACACCTGGATTTGGGGATCCTCTGCCATTCCTCCTTGCAGATCCTCTCCAGTTCTGTCAGGTTGGATGGTAAACGTTGGTGGACAGCCATTTTTAGGTCTCTCCAGAGATGCTCAATGGGTTTAAGTCAGGGCTCTGGCTGGACCGTTCAAGAACAGTCACAGAGTTGTTGTTGAAGCCACTCCTTCGTTATTTTAGCTGTGTGCTTTGGTCATTGTCTTGTTGGAAGGTAAAACCTTCGGCCCAGTCTGAGGTCCTGAGCACTCTGGAGAAGTTTTTCGTCCAGATATCTCCTGTACTTGGCCGCATTCATCTTTCCTCGATTGCAACCAGTCGTCCTGTCCCTGCAGCTGAAAAACACCCCCACAGCATGATGCTGCCACCACCATGCGTCACTGTTGGGACTGTATTGGACAGGTGATGAGCAGTGCCTGGTTTTCTCCACATTATACCGCTTAGAATTAAGGCCAAAAATTTATATCTTGGTCTCATCAGACCAGAGATCTTATTTCTCACCATCTTGGAGTCCTTCAGGTGTTTTTCAGCAAACTCCATGAGAGGCTTCCGTCGGGCCACTCTGCCATAAAGCCCTGACTGGTGGAGGGCTGCAGTGTTGGTTGACTTTCTACAACTTTCTCCCGACTGCATCTCTGGAGCTCAACCAGTGATCTTTGGGTTCTTCTTTACCTCTCTCACCAAGGCTCTTCTCCCCCGATAGCTCAGTTTGGCCGGACGGCCAGCTCTAGGAAGGGTTCTGGTCGTCCCAAACGTCTTCCATTTAAGGATTATGGAGGCCACTGTGCTCTTAGGAACCTCAAGTGCAGCAGAATTTTTTTGTAACCTTGGCCATATCTGTGCCTTGCCACAATTCTGTCTCTGAGCTCTTCAGGCAGTTCCTTTGACCTCATGATTCTCATTTGCTCTGACATGCACTGTGAGCTGTAAGGTCTTATATAGACAGGTGTGTGGCTTTCCTAATCAAGTCCAATCAGTATAATCAAACACAGCTGGACTCAAATGAAGGTGTAGAACCATCTCAAGGATGATCAGAAGAAATGGACAGCACCTGAGTTAAATATATGAGTGTCACAGCAAAGGGTCTGAATACTTACTTAGGACCATGTGATATTTCAGTTTTTTTTCTTTTTTAATAAATCTGCAAAAATTTTAACAATTCTGTGTTTTTCTGTCAATAATGGGGTGCTGTGTGTACATTAATGAGGAAAAAACTTAAATGATTTTAGCAAATGTCTGCAATATAACAAAGAGTGAAAAATTTAAGGGGGTCTTAATATTTTCCGTACCCACTGTATATATACACCTTAAAAAAACAAAAATACGTGTACTGCGTTAGGCTTACCGAGACTTGTCATTTGCACTTATAATATTGTTGCTCTTTTGTTAGTTTTGACTGCTTTTAGTGTCCTCATTTGTAAGTCGCTTTGGAAAAAAAAGCGTCTGCTAAATGACAAAATTTGTTTTTAAAATGAAAACAGATAATATTGAATGCCAATTCGACCAAAACGAAGGGTTGTGCATTGCCCCTATTCGGGGTAATCGTTGGCTAAACCCCACCTCCGCAGAAGAAGATCAACGCCTGCTTCAACATCACTGCCTGTTTAGCCCCGCCCACTGATTCGCGCATGAAGTGTAAATAACAAAAGAGGCAAACACAGGTCTATGCAGAAATCAAACAATAAAGATGGCTCTGCAGACATACGAAGCGGTACAGTTCCAAGCTGTGGAAAAACATTGTTTGCTTTGCCTTCCTTTTGATCCCAACGTTAGGAAAGAGTGAACTTTGATTTTAATGAAGATCTAGACTGCGTCAGTAAGAACTTGGTCCTTTTTCACTTCATTTTACAGTGGATTAATTTACAAACAAGGCACAATTCAACACAGGATTTTCAGAAAGATTGATACTAAAAGACGATGTTGTGCGACTATATTGGATCCGACAGTAATGTCGCACCACACAAGTGTAACTGTTTTTTATTACATGGTCACTATTGCTTTGTCTTTTATTACAGATCGTTTGATATCGATATTTATGCATTTTTAACCTAAATCACAGCAGCATCCATCTATAAGGAATGTCACTGTCAAACATACACAGCTGTTAGCCAATAATAGCAGTGGGCATTTACTTCCGAGTCTACAATCCACCACACCTATTCAAACGGAGTGTCCCGATGAGGGGCGTCAAAACATGACAGAAAAATAGCCTATTACTTCTAAATTATAATGTTTTTTGATGTAAAAAACCTGATAACATTATAAATGGACCTCAGAGAACAGTACAAAATAATAAAAAAGGGCCACGACCCCTTTAAAATTATGTACTATTTTGTATAAACTAAATCAATAAAACACTAAAATAAGCTGTTTTAAATGCTACAGTTACATCAGAACATTATTATGTACACAGTGTGAATATATATATACACATGTATATATCATTTTTTGTTTTTTTTGCTAAAGATTAAGTGTTAATCATTAGTGTTTTAATTTTATGTACAAATGTAAAAAATGAAATAATTGTACAATTAAATATCTAACATTAGCCAATACCAATAAATAATAATAAAAATGACTAATTGTATCTGATCACTAGAAAAAAAAAAATTTTTAGTTTTCAGTGTAGCATGATTGCAAATACAGCAGCAACCTTAACAATACCATTTTGTCAAAACCGTTTTAAAATGAAAAGTCAAAAGGTTTGAAGAATTTACCCCCATTGAACTAAACAGGAGCTGAACTTGAGTGCCTGTATTGTACGAAGTGTTGCCTAGATGGCCACAGAGTGGACTGACTTTTCTTAAAAGGGCTCTGGGTTGTTTCCTCCTTATACATGCTGTTTGATTAATAATATCCCTATATGTTATCCTCTTTCCGAATGTCACACTGTACAATACGAGAACACAGGCCTGTGTTTTTATGGATAAAATCAATATTGCTGGGTACTGATATCCTTTGGCTATATCGGTATACTATATAACTCCAGCACAGATCTTTACATGTGTCTCGATGGAGTCATACTGCCTTCAACAAGAATCAAAGTCAGAAGCACTTCTGATGGCAGTCCAGGGCTGATATCTCTGCTCCTGGTTTCTCCAGCACTATACAACATGTAGCTGGGCAGGAAAAGAGAGTGGAGGATTCAATAGCTTATTTCTGCTCTGCTTCTTTATGGCTGAATCATGGTCACAGAAAGAGATCTGGCTGTGGGCGATCTCTGCAGCTATGAGTAGATGCTGGCCCACTGAGCAGGGACAAGGCTGCTTTGTTGGGGTCCTTCATGCATTGGGTCAGGCTCCTCCACAGCGGCTGGAGGGCCGACGTGGGAAAAGCGGCAGCTTGCCACCAGCTTGCATTCCACACCAGTAAGCATCAGAAAGAAATTTGCTGATGCCTGATTGTGCGGATGTACATGTCTCTGCATGTGTTTGTGGGTGTCCTACAAGACACTTACAGGATTTAGCTAACATTTTTTCACTCTAAAAAGACATCGAATTGCAATCCACAACAGCAAAGAGGCTCTTTAGTGCTGCACGAGGATGTTTTGCAACACAGAACACAGTGATTTCCCATTCTTTAAAATCACAGAGTGAAAGACAAAGTCATTGAGAGGGGGCACAGCATCCACTTTAAAAGCTGTTGTAAAGAGGTAAAGCTGACATGGGGTGGCTGTTACATAAGGGGGGAGAGTGTGTCCATTCATTTTTAATGCAAGTGAGGGCCGTCTCTGTGCAGGGAAGAGAGCAGATGGGCCGCTGATGGAGAGCTCAAGCCTCATGGATGGCTCTGTGCATTCTTCTGCAGCTCTGCCATGCAGGTAATTCACCAGCAGTGTCATCAGCATGAATAAAAGATAGCTCAGCCCAGCTGACTTCTTTTATGCCATTTTTTTTTTAAGTAAAATACTTATTTTAAGTAAAAGTGGTACTTCACCCAAAATTTTTAATTCTGTCATAAATTCTCTTATTCTTTGCTCACACATTGTCTCGACCTATAAAACTGGAATGTTGCTTTGACAAATGAGGACAGTGCATGCCTGGTAAATCCTGCTTCCTGCGTACTGAACACTACAGTAGTATGGTTTTGGTTTGCACAACACTCATATGGCCAGCTGGATAGGCTTTATGATGAGTAAACAATTTTCGAATTGTATAAACTGAATTTTTTTACACAGTCATTAATTGAGGCAAACATGAATGTTGGACAAAAAAAGAGGATGTTCTGTGCCATGTGTCCAGTTACATGATCTATACCCCTTTGTCAGATGTGGTACTTAAGTACGTCTGGACTTATCAGCAGCTGCAGATGTCCTGAACCCTGTCTAAGCACGGATGAGAAGGAAACTGTTACGTGCTGTCCAGACATCAGTTTGTCCCCTATGGCACTATGGGACACACATGCTGAACATGTGTGCATAGATAATTTCTGAACTTCAACCTAAAACTGACTACTGAACTAGGTATTGATAAAAGGCAAAATATTTTGATGGAATAATTGTCTCATACTTTGATACAAAGAGGTAGTCAAATTAAAATATACAACAACAAAAAAATACATTGACTCCAAAAAGTATTTGGACTTTGACATTATATAACAAAATATCACACCATGAGGGTAACTCATGTCATACATTAAAAAAAAATTCACCTTGGGCCAGTTAAAAGCAAAAGTAAAGCAAAAATGGTTACAAGACGTAAAAATATTTCTAAGAAAAGCTCTAGCCAAATATATTTGAAGAAGTCACTTGGTTTGATGTTCTATTATCTAATTCAATAAACGTCAAACATTTTAAAATGTGATGTCAATGTCCAAAATTGTCCCAATTACTTTTTGGGGCCACAGTACTGAAATTACATTACATTAAATGGAAAAATCATTCAATCATTAAAGATTGTTTGTTACAGAAATCAGAAGTAGGCCACACTCACCTCTACAATGTCAGAGTTGGTTCTGCTCTCATGGGGTTCGTTGTATTCTGTGTATTTCAGTAGGACTTTGTCCATGTCAGTGCTGGCATACTGAAAGAGTTTGTTCGAGCTGTTGAATATGATCAGGGCAATCTCACAGTCACACAATACGCTGAGCTCATAAGCTTTCTTCATCAAACCAAACTTCCGTTTTGTGAAGGTAACCTGTGGGATAATAGAGAAAATATGAAGATATGCTCAGTAAAATGTTAACAAAGATATACTAGAATATTTGCTTCATGTTAGCATATAGAAAGTCAATCAAGATCACTAGAGAATACAGAGGAAAATAGCGTACTGCTCTAGTTCATTAGCCCAACAATTAATAACAATAAAAAGGAAATCTTAATAAAGTAATGTTTTATGTTCAAAACAATTTATGCTCTACTGATGGCATTTGTGGCAACCACGGAAAATAAAACATACATATATAAATCAGGGATTTGCAGTCCATATAAACTGTGAATCTTCTGCATACCCAAGCCATTTGAAAGAATGAGTTCAGGACTGGCTAGTTAATATAAACATTAATATACATTCCCTTGTCATTTGAGATGTAACATAAAGCTTACATAATAAAATGTTGGTAACATGTACGTAACGGTCTATAAATTATTTATTTGCCAAATGAAGGTAATTTTCTGCAAATCTGTGTCAGGAAAGAATTTAGGTAAACGGATACACAGATTCGGCACCTGTGCTCAATTGTCAAGAATCGTCATCACTGTTGCGCATTCTCATTGGTTTGTTGGAATGTGGGTGATTTCATTCGCAAGAAAAGCTGTAGATGAATTGCTCACCCAAGTGGAAAAATTTGTTGTTGCTGCCAGATCTCGATTACCAAAAATTATACAGTATTTGATGCAAAACTCACATGACTAAATCAAAGGAAAAAAATGGTAACTGTATATTTTCATGTTTCCTCAATCAAAGCAAATTATACAAGTCCACTGAAATCACATCTTCTTACATTTCTTGGCATAGACAAAGTATGTTGAAGGTATACAAGTTATTTGGAAACATTCTTGAGCAAACTAGTCAAAGTGAAAAATTCTGAGAGATACCTTTGGGGGGAGGCGTACCACTACCTGGTTAAAGTCACAGCTTATATATGATAATAAATCAAATCATTTTTGTAGAAATTAACATTATGCCACAAATGCTGTTGATAGAAGCTCAGGAAATCCCTTTAATAGAATGCTAACACATAACTAAACCATTACTTTAAAACACAGATCAAAATTGTTGTGGTGGAGACCCTTACAATGGTTTTGGTCTGTCTATCGGGATCTGATAAAGTCTAATTGTTTTAGTGGTCTCCATCTATCCTGGGCCATGTTACTGCGAGATAATGAGTAAAGCAGACAGCAGAGCTGCCACACTGATGTCATGGCAGGTCAGACAGAAGGTCAGCGTGAGGAATGCAACAGAGGCTCCACAGCCTGTGCAATCAGCCTATTAGGGAGACAGCGAGCTCCATCACTCCTGCCTGCATCCTCTGACAGTCTTTTCCTACAGGGTCATCGCTGTAACACGAGCCGGCACATACGCTTCTGCAGGTCGCACATACACACCCATAACTATCTGACTTTTCTAGAGATGACCAGCCATTATGCACCAAGCTATACGCTTTGCTTTTGTTCCAGCTATGCAGTGAGCCAAGCCAAGCATGTGTCCTATTATCCATGAGAAGCTCATTCAGGATCCTTCAAAAGCCTGAAAATGAATTATGCATGTGTTCAGCTCTCATGTTTAACAAGTGTTGTACAGCGAAGATAGCAGCAGATTTACTTTCAAAATATTGAAGCATCAGAACGACATCATGGATGAGCATATGAACGCTCAAGATGAGCAGGATGTGTCGTGCACATGGCAAAACTTACAGAGATGCCATGGAAAGCTGTGCCTAGGGCGAAAAGAAGTTGGAGAGCGTGTGCATGCGAGGGAGAGGGTGAGAGAGAGAGCTGTATGATTACTTCCGCCAATTTCACTGACCTACAAAGCAGAGCCGAGCAGATGAGCTGGCTTTGTTCAACTTTAATTGGTCACAGCTTGCAGAAACCCTCATTTCAAATGTTACAATGCAATGTAATCCAATGAGCAGCACACTATCTCTGAATCCATACTGTTTTCTGCCCAACTGTATAGGTGGAGTCTCACATGTTCTGCATTACAGGTGATTACAATGCTTAATTGTGTTTTCAGCAGAACAACAGTGATACTTTTTTTTTAGTATTATCTGATGAACAGAAAGTTCTATAGAACAGCATTTATTTTAAATATACATATATACATATTGTATATATGAAGTATATACACATACAGTCATGGCCAAAAGTTTTGGCAGTGACATAAATTTTGTGTTTTGCTAAGTTTGCTGCTTAAGCTGTTGTGATGTTCATTCACATGGTTTCTAGATTATTGTGTAGAGTGATTTAAATAATTGCTAAAAGTTTAATTGGCCAAAAAATTAACTTTTTCACAAAATGACCAGCTAACATTAATTGACTAATCATATCAGCAGCACACGTGGAAGTGTGAATGAGTACTAGTCAGGTTAATCACTATCATACTAATTAGATTGTAAGAGCAGACTGATTGCTATAAAAGGAGGGAAGAAGTGCGTCCAGTCATTGTGTTCTTGTTAGCAATGGTTACCTCCAAAGAAACACATGCAGCCATCATCGCGTTGCATCAAAATGGCCTCACATGCAAGGAAATTGCTACAAAGGATATTGCACCTGAAAGAACCATTTACCGGATCATCAAGAACTTCAAGGAGAGAGGTTTGACTGCAGTGAAGAAGTCTTCAGGACGTCCCAGAGTGTCCAGCAAGCACCAGGACCGTCTCCTCCTGAGGAGTCAGCTACGGAATCGTGTCACCATCAGTGCAGAGCTTGCTCAGGAATGGCTGCAGTTTGGTGTGAGAGCATCTGCACGCACAGTGAGGCCAAGACTTTTGGACAATGGCCTGGTGTCAAGAAGGGCAGCAAAGAAGCCACTTCTCTCCAAGAAAAATGTCAAGGACAGACTGAAATTCTGCAGGAAGTACAAGGATTGGACAGCAGAAGACTAGTGCAAAGTTATTTTCTCTGATGAAGCTCCCTTCTAACTGTTTGGGACATATCACGAGTCCTGTGATGTGCCAACAGTGAAGCATCCTGAGAACATCCATGTGTGGGGTTGCTTTTCAAACAAGGGAGTGGGCTCTCATAATTCTGCCCAAAAACACTGCAATGAATAAAGAATGGTATCAAAACATCCTGCAAAAGAGTGACTTCTTCCAACGATCCATGAGCAATTTGGTAATGATCCGTGCATTTTCCAGCATGATGGAGTACCATGTCACAAAGCAAAGTGATACAGAAGTGGCTCAAAGATCATTAAATTGACATTTTGGATCCGTGGCCAGGCAACTCCCCGGATCTCAATCCCATAGAGAACCTGTGGTCAGTCCTCAAAAGGCGAGTGGACAAGCAGAAGCACACAAATTGTGATCAACTCCGAGAACTAATAAGGCAAGAATGGATCGCCATCAGTCAGAATTTGGCCCAGAAGCTAATATCCAGCATGCCAGAGCGAATTGCAGAGGTTATGAAGAACTAGGGTCAACACTGTAAATATTGACTCATTATATTTTTTGCCAATAAAAGCCTTTAAAACGTATGATATTCTTATCATTGTTTATCAGTATACCATAGAAACATGTGGAAAAATAATCTACAAATACAGAAGCAGCAAACTGTGCAAAACACAAAATTTATGTCACTGCCAAAACTTTTGGCCATAACTGTACATACATTATATAAGCATGCCACACGTCACAAGACTGCTGTCGCTGCTTAAAATTCCATGACAGCTCCCAAAGTAACTGTTGAACCAAATCAGATCTGCACAGGACATATGTTATGTTGATACACACATCTAAATCCATTCAACCTCCAATGACACGAGGCAATGACACACAGCAACTTTCATTATCAATAAACGGGAAGTGAATGGAGTTTGCTGGTGGAGCAGGACTGTATACCTGAGTAGTCCAAGGAGAGTAGTAAGTTGAGCTCAGGCAGACAGCACTGTGAATTCCCTGAGCCACAGAGAGCAGCTCCCTCCCAGCTGTCATTAGACTCATCTTGCCTCTATTGCAGAGCAAACACAAGGCAAAGCAGCCTACAAAATCTCCCTGGACAAGCCTTTTCCAAGTATATCATCATTAAATGCTCCTTCCTACCGTAAATGGCAGATTTAATTGTGCAACTTAATAGTGGAAAACGAGATTGGAACCATAGTCCAAATAGGTGGCCTAGAGGTTGAAATTGACCTCTGAGGCAGCAGAAGAAAATGTCACCTTTAGCACGGGATGGGCCCTGCTGTAAAGTGTGCGGTGACATTGTTCCACTCCATTGCTGTTCAGGGCACTCAGAGTAGTTGCTTGCTGACCCACAACAACGATTTATTCCAACTGCAGTGCAGGGCACTGTCACACACACTCGTATAGATATACTTCCACACACAAACAAGAGAATTTAACTCAAGCTCAACTTCATAACTTATCATAAAAGGAACAATTATACTCTTCTCAGCCTTGTGCAACACAATGCATGTCTGTGACTGCAGTGATGACAAACACAGTTGTCAACAGTTGTCCCACTAGCTCACAGAGAAGCACATTTACACAACAGTTGGGCTGGGGTGTGACTGATTTCAGTCTTTCTTGTTCCAGTTCTGCATTACTGTAATATACTGACCTAGTTATTGTCATATGAGATAAGGCAGCACAATTAACTGAAATAAAACTGAAATCTAGATATGGCTTAGTGTGATTATCAAATCACAAAGACTATGGTTTAATTAAATAAATATATGTGCTGCATGCTTAAGAGTGAGGAGCAACACTGTGTTCTTTTACACAGAAGCATGTGTTTTCAGTTTTTGGGATCACAACATGCACCAACATCTTCCCATACTTGTAATGAGAAGCGCTTCTAATTCAGCTGTTGTCAACAAAAGAGAAGCTTTTTCCACAGTTTTCCGCCAAAATAAATGCTTGATGGTTTAATGTATGAAAATTAGGAATAAATGAGAGTCATAAATATTAGTTTTGTGATTTTACAGTTGTACTGATTTTTTTTCTTAGAAAAACTTTTTACCATAAAATGTTACCCTAGCATTATTTCTTCTTTTGTTTAATTCTTTTGTTGTTAGTTATTTAGACAGTTCTAATGTTAGCAATGGATTTAAAAATATCCACTGCTATGCTTATAGGGATGCACAGAATGTTCGGTAACCGAAATTAAAAGCTCTTTAGGTGTTCGGCCGAATAAGCGAAAAAGACCGAATAAACCGAACAATGACGTGATGCGATCAAATAGCAACCAGTGTAGAGTGAGATGCGCAATGCAACAAACATGTCAGCTTTGTGGAAGCATTTAAAAGTGTCCGAGAAAGACGCAAAAATAATTACAAGCACCGACAGCGAGAGACTGTTCAGTACTGCATCGCATGTCTTCAATGAGAAGAGGAAGGGGTGATTGTTGCTGGTTACTGTATGATGATTTAAATCGCGAAATGGCCTTAAAGGGGTCATATGATGCTGCTAAAAAGAACATTATTTTGTGTATTTGGTGTAATGAAATGTGTCTATGCGGTTTAAGGTTAAAAAAACACATTATTTTCCACATACTGTACATTATTGTTTCTCCTCTATGCCCCGCCTTTCTGAAACACGTCGATTTTACAAAGCTCATCGTTCTGAAAGCGAGGTGTGCTCTGATTGGCCAGTTATCCAATGCATTATGATAGGCCGAATACCTCAAGCGTGTGACAGAAATGGTACGCCTTACCATATTGATGATGCCCTGTCAGGCCGGAGCGAGCAGATTTTCAAAAACATGAAAACCCATTATAAGAGGCATTTGTTGCATCCAGTGGGAAAATAATTACTGATTATAATGACTTATACTGTCTTTTTACGCGTTGCATCGCGCTGCGTAAACATAAAAACCATGTCTGCATTTGTAATCGGAGAAATTACAAACAACAAGTGCTACTCTACACTGCTCAAAAACCAGTGGTGGACGAAGTACACAAATCAAGTACTTGAGTAAAAGTACAGATACGTATAATAAAATATTACTCCAGTAAAATTAAAAGTACTCAATTTTCAATGCTTTCCTGTGAAAGTACAAAAAAGTACTCGATTTTTTTTTTTTTTTTTTTTTCATGTACTTAAGTAAAAAAGTACTGATAGATAGATTAATTTTGCAATTTTATATAGGCTACTTAATTTACATTTATATTAGCACATATTTTTATAATCCTACTGCTCAAAATACATGGTATTTTCCCAAAATAACCAACTTACATGAAGTCAAGGATATATTTTTGTTGTTGATATGGACTACGTTGACGTGTTGAGTGTGATGTAGTAATGTTCACTATGAAGCTTACACTGTGAAGTAGCTGAGACAAAACAGATCTGACCATCTGATTTTCACCAGTAAGAAAAAAAGTGTTTTAAAGCTATAGTTGTTTTGTAGAACATCACAGTTATATACGATATGACATGATAATAGGCCTAAGTTCGGGAAAAACATTTTAGAGGAAAAATTCAATTTATTTCATAATGATTTTATTCTTCTAAACCTGTCTGTGGTGTAAAAACACCCCTGGTCAAATGCCTCCAGAGGGCATCACTTCACACTTTGATAATTGCTGTAGT
Source organism: Sinocyclocheilus anophthalmus (assembly GCA_018155175.1). Taxonomy (NCBI): domain Eukaryota; kingdom Metazoa; phylum Chordata; class Actinopteri; order Cypriniformes; family Cyprinidae; genus Sinocyclocheilus; species Sinocyclocheilus anophthalmus. The sequence goes on along the minus strand of JADLZN010009517.1, from coordinate 112,740 downwards.
TACCATGTTCTGAACATCATACCCTTTCTTTTCCTCAGATGTAATCTATCTAGGTGGTTGAATAACAATATTTGGACTTTATATCTAAAAATTACCTAAATTTAGCACGAGCAAGCTTGTTAGCTAGACAGTTAGCATCAGCTAACATTATTTACTTATTTTCAGTATGGTTATGTTGAATAAATATTCATATCTGTCTACTCGGCTAGTTGATCTAAACAATATAAAAATGTATACTGTTGATAAACAATATAAAAACAGACGTCACATAGGGCAAAATGCATATCCATGCAATCCATTTTAATAAAACTGTTAACGTTACGGCAGCGGGGAATATGAATGCGCATGAATTATTTTATATAGTCTGATATATTTTAATGTTTCGGGGTTGTTGTTTTTTTTTTACCTAAAATAGAGACACAGATGTTGATGTGTCTGCATTCAATCATTTCAGTGGGTTTAAATAGATCACCCTTTACAGCAGATTTAGTTCACAAACAACTGACAGTTTTGACCTACAGTGGGGCAAAAAAGTATTTAGTCAGCCACCAATTGTGCAAGTTCTCCCACTTAAAAAGATGAGAGAGACCTGTAATTTTCATCATAGGTATACCTCAACTATGAGTGACAAAATGAGAAAAAAATCCAGAAAAACACATTGTAGAATTTTTAAAGAATTTATTGGTAAATTCCTCGTTAAAATAAGTATTTGGTCACCTACAAAACAAGCAAGATTTCTGGCTCTCACAAGACCTGTAACTTCTTCTTTAAGAGGCTCTTCTGTCCTCCACTCGTTACCTGTATTAAATGGCATCTGTTTGAACTCGTTATCAAAATAAAATACACCTGTCCACAACCTCAAACAGTCACACTCCAAACTCCACCATGGCCAAGACCAAAGAGCTGTCAAAGGACACCAGAAACAAAATTGTAGACCTGCACCAGGCTGGGAAGACTGAATCTGCAATAGGTAAGCAGCTTGGTGTGAAGAAATCAACTGTGGGAGCAATTATTAGAAAATGGAAGACATACAAGACCACTGATAATCTCCCTCGATCTGGGGCTCCACGCAAGATCCACCCCGTGGGGTCAAAATGATCACAAGAACTGTGAGCAGAAATCCCAGAACAACATGGGGGGACCTAGTGAATGACCTGCAGAGAGCTGGACCAAAGTAACAAAGGCTACCATCAAATAACACACTGCGCCGCCAGGGACTCAAAACCTGCAGTGCCAGACATGTCCCCCTGCTTAAGCCAGAACATGTCCAGGCCCGTCTGAAGTTTGTTAGGGAGCATTTGGATGATCCAGAAGAGGATTGGGAGAATGTCATATGGTCAGATGAAACCAAAATATAACTTTTTGGTAAAAACTCAACTTGACGTGTTTGGAGGAGAAAGAATGCTGAGTTGCATCCAAAGAACACCATACCTACTGTGAAGAATGGGGGTGGAAACATCATGCATTGGGACTGTTTTTCTGCAAAGGGACCAGAACAACTGATCCGTGTAAACGAAAGAATGAATGGGCCATGTATCGTGAGATTTTGAGTGAAAACCTCCTTACATCAGCAAGGGCATTGAAGATGAAACGTGGATGGGTCTTTCAGCATGACAATGACCCCAAACACACCGCCCGGGCAACGAAGGAGTGGCTTCGTAAGAAGCATTTCAAGGTCCTGGAGTGGCCTAGCCAGTCTCCAGATCTCAACCCCATAGAAAATCTTTGGAGGGAGTTGAAAATCCGTGTTGCCCAGCGACAGCCCCAAAACATTAATGCTCTAGAGGAGATCTGCATGGAGGAATGGCCCAAAATACCAGCAACAGTGTGTGAAAACCTTGTGAAGACTACAGAAAACGTTTGACCTCTGTCATTGCCAACAAAGGGTATATAACAAAGGATTGAGATGAAATTTTGTTATTGACCAAATACTTATTTTCCACATAATTTGCAAATAAATTCTTTAAAAATCCTACAATGTGATTTTTCTGGGGGGTTTTTTTCTCGTTTTGTCTCTCATAGTTGAGGTATACCTATGATGAAAATTACAGGCCTCTCTCACCTTTTTAACTTGGAGAACTTGCACAATTGGTGGCTGACTAACTTACTTTTTTCCCCACTGAATATGATTTTCAGTTACAATAATTAATCCTAAAATTCGACATTAGTAACTCACTTTTAGCAGCATCAGACGCGCGCGCACTCACAAGATCTCCCGGTTCTTACCTGTGAATTCAGTTCACTGGAGACTCGCACTAAACGGATCATCTGAATCAGTGAGTTGTCGACTCGAGAACAACTGCAATCGGTTCATTCTAATTCGTCAATGAATCGTTTGGTGCGAATCTGCGAACCGATTTAAAAGGGTAATTGAAAAGAATCAGTTCGTTCATGAATCAGACACCGCGTCTGCGGCTCGGAGCACGTGATATTATAATGAGTAACGATATGTTTTATGAAATGTAGTGAAGTAAAAAGTACGATCTTATGCTTTGGAATGTAGTGAAGTAAAAGTAAAAGTTACTCAAAATAAAACGACTCAAGTACAGATAAAAAAGTACAGATATTAAAAAGTACAGATACTTGAAAAATGTACTTGAGTACAGTAACGAAGTAAAGCTACTCCGTTACTGTCCACCACTGTCAAAAACTTGCGTTTGAATCGTCAGTGGCAAATTCTTTAAATATAAAAAACGGACTTACGACTGTGAAGTCAGAACAGCCGGCATTGTAGTCTACTCTACCAGGATCAGGAAACAGTCATCCATAAAATGCACTGCACACATCTGAAATTTGGGTTAAAATTTTCTGGAACAGTGTTGTAAATACAACTTACACTGATTTCTAGTCGTGTCCTCTTTTGTAAGGCCAAACAAAGTAGTTTCGCTTTCACAACGAAACAGCATCACACACTGCGGCCTACAGTGAGCGGAGGCCGGAGGCCTAGAGTGAGCCGCCGCCTAGAGTGAGCAGAGGCCGGCTTGAGTGAGCAGAGGCGGGCGGGCTTGAGAACGGCACGGCCGGCGGATTCGATGAAGGAGCGTCCGGCAGGCTTGCGGCAACCACATGTGACGACCCTGGACTGGACTCTGCTTCGTTCACGGTGAAAGCCGATCCGGCGATCGACAGCGCGAAGTTGATGTATTTCCTCAGCGACCAGCACGGGTCACCTCTAGGCATGACGAAGCAGATATCGTCATCTTTTGGAAGGCCAAACAAAGTAGTTTCCTTTTCACAACGAAACACATCGCTCTTCACGACCTGGTGGCCGGCCGGCAACCAACAATACTACAGCGAGAATAAAAGTTACGCCTTCTTTCTTTGCGTGGACATTTGGGCGGCATTATGCTAATATTCCCACATAGTGACGTAGACATGTGGGGGCATGTTAGAACGAGACGTTTTAGGTAGGTGTGTTTGACTCTTAACTTTTATAAAGAATCTCTCTTTGGATTTGAGACTTTAATCTTTGCAACTTTACAGATCTTTTTTATGCACCAAGAGCTTGTAACACTCCAAAGAGAAAGGAAAAATTTAAATCGCATCATATGACCCTTAAAAATTAGAAATAGCGTATTCTAAATGAGACTCATTTATAAATATGATGTTTCGCAAAAGAAGCAGCATATTAAGTTTCTGCGCGTTTCTGCAAAAAATAAGTTGAGAAAAAGCAATAACTCCATAAACATTCATAAATGTTAGTATTGAAATTTTACTGTTGTTCTGTAAAATAAAATAAAAAATAAGACAATAATAATGATAATAATTTCAACAGCTCTGTTAATACATTTACTATAACATTCACACATAGTGTTCAAATTGGGATCTGTAATATTTTTTTTAAAAGAAGTCTTTTCTGCTCAGCAAGGCTGCTTTTATTTGGATAGTAAACAATACATGCCTGATTAAATTGTTGTTTTGTAATAGATTTTTTCTTTGAAAAGCAAGACAAAAAAAGCACATTTTGGCTGTTTAATTTATGCAATGGTGAAAAAAATTGTCAAAATACATGGGGGAAAAAAACCTCGAAAAACCTTGTTCGGTATTCGGCCTTCGGCCCAGTATTTCATTTTGTTCGGTTTCAGCTTCGGCCAAGAATTTTCATTTCGGTGCATCCCTATATGCTTGGTAATAGCACAAAAACATATTGCTGAGAATATCCATCTCACAAACAGACCTCGGGAGCATTTCAACACAGCACCCAGAGTAACTAAAGTGTGAGGAAGTGATGTTATGAGTCATGTTTTGTGCTCCAAACTTCTTTGTTCCCTCCAACTTGTGGCAATCTTTGATAAGGTCATTCTATCCCAGCCATCCAGTGATTATATTAGCATTTCTCATCTAATTGAACAGCAGGAATAAGAACGCTGACCTTTTCACAACTTTTTCAGCATATCAGGTAGTAGCTGGGGTACCAATTCTGCTCTGCCATCATCTCTTCCATGTTTTATCTCTTACTTTTCTCAGTCTGTTCTCTTTTTGCTGCCAGCGCACTGGGCAGACTCGTATACCATTGGGCATTGTGGCTTCTAAGAATTTCAAGATACCAGTGAATCAAAGCAAATGAGGATGTGTGGAAGTAAAAATAAATCTTTGCTCCCATAAAAGAGGAAATGGGCAATATGTGTGGGTGAAAAGCATTGAGTAATGCATTTACTTGACCAGAATCTTGAGGAATTCCTTGTTGTGGGTCGTGGTGAGACAAACTAGATCATGAGGAAGTGCACCCACGTATTTTAACTGTATGCGAATATGTTTACATCGGTATTTTCACCTCAGAAGAATGACAAGGTCTGGCTTGTCAGTCAAAGGCTAAATCACAGGCTGTCCTCAGGGAGGGGAGTCAACAGGAAAAACAAGCCGTGTGGGCCTGTAATGTTCTCTGGCATTGGAGGTGATGTCTCTTATATCGAATCAGAGCATGGTAAGGGACCAGTGGTGACATATTATTGAAAGCAGCATGTCAGCTCCAGTGATCTCGATAACAAACGGCAGGAGGTCTGTGTGGTCCAGAGAAAGTCTGTGCCATAGCACCAGCTGGTAGAGTGACCCAAGCCCCCTGGCTCCAGTTTCCCAGCAAAGAGCACTCAGGCCTGGGAGACAGGCAGCAGTCCCTCCCTCCTGTCCGGCTGGATCAGCTTTCACAGGACGCAGAGGAGCCCCGGGTTCACAGTTCACTGCTGGGTTCTGAGCATTTGAGTACCCAAAGGGCAGGGCCAGCCAGCTGGGACCGAGCCAGGGTGACCTTGTAATTAGACTGATCTCTCACCCTTATTTACGACAGGAACTTCACCTGTGATAATTGGCCTCTTATATTTAGTTCATAGTCAGCTAAAGCAATTAAGACAAAACAAGCTAAAAAAAACTGTTTATACTTTCAAAGGAAGTACTCTGATTCAAGTGATTCCATAAATAATTTTAAAGCATCTAAGGCTTTGTATGTAACTTAACTATTCTGCAGTCTCAGATACATTTTGGGAAAATCTCTAAGCATAATTGTTTTCACGAAGAAGGCAGACACAGAATGTGTCTACAACAAGCTTGGTGATATATAAAATACATATTATTTATAATCATAATAAATAATAAAATTAAACTATCTATAATTGATTTATAAAAATTAATGTTTATACAAAATGCCTATTAATTGATGACTTAACCCCCCCCCCCAAAAAAAACATTATAATTAAGTGGTGCCCCCTTCCCCATGTTTGTTTTCCGTTGGTCCCCCCCCCGCCCCAAGATAATGTAAAATCGCAATCGTTTGTTTAGTCCGCCGAGATCTCCCCTTCTTTGAGTACGCCTGGGAATTCTGTGGGCTCGCCGCGGCGACGGCATTGGATGACACCACCATCAATTCTCTGTTCTGGCTCGGGGCCAACTACCATCACTCCGTGGATCTCCCAGACACCAAGGGACTATGCTGGAGGGAAGGGATCTACCGGTGTCTGGGTAGTGTCCGGGCCCGAGCCAGAACCAGCCTGCCGGCCGCAGCATTCTCAAGCCAGAACCAGCTAGAATTCACAAGCGAACAGCCGGTGGTTGCTCCGTAAATGCTTGCGGCCATGGCTCACTCCAAGCCCACCGACCACGCTTTACCCCAAACCTAAAGGCGGAAATATAAGGAGGAAGAGACTGTAGGCTCCAGCCCCTGAGTCAGCTCCAGTGTCGGTTCCAGCCCCAGAGTTTGCTCCAGTGTCGGCTCCAGCCCCAGACCTCGCTCCAGTGTCGACTCCAGCCCCAGAACTCGCTCCAGGGCCAGCTCCTTGAAAGAGCCTTTGCTTGTGCCGGTGCTCCTCCAGAGCACACCTCCCCAGTGCCAGCTCCGTTAAGCAATTCCAGTCCCGAAGTTTGCCAGAGAGGTCCAATCCCAGAGTTTAGCCCAGAGAGGGTCCCAGTCCCCGAGTCTAGCCCAGTGAGGGCTCCTGTCCCCGAGTCTAGCCCAGTGAGGGCTCCTGTCCCCGAGTGTAGCCCAAGGAGGGCACCACAGTTCCACAAGTCCAGCAAAGGAGGTCTCCAGTCCCAAGTAGGGTTGGGTATCCTTTGGGTTTTTTTCGATACCGGTGCCAAATAGATACTTTTAAAACAGTTCCGGTGCCTAAACGGTGCCTGAACCGATACTTAAAAAAAAAAAAAATGACCCAAAATAGGATGGATTGGCCATTACGGAGCACTATAAACACATTTAATGTCTGTTTCATTCATACTGGATGCCAGAGGGCGCCCTCGCGCAGAAACTCCACATGAGTATCAAATAAGGAAAAGGACTCAGGAAATCCCTAATATGGACAAAGGCATTGCTATCGCTGTAACCGAGTAAACAGAAGATATAAACGTTTTGAATGATATAACAAAAATACAATAAACACTCAACATGACCGACACACAAACGGCATCCCAACTATAGTATGGAATGATTTTCCGACAATTTCAAATAGAATAGCAAAGTATTTTCAATGCGTTTTCATATGTGGACGCAATACAATTGTGACCATAATACAAAGCAATTGCAAATCCGGCATTACAGTTCTGAATTTAGCTTTTGCGAACAGAACAGTGAATGCCAAATTTCAAATGAAAAACCAATGTCCATTTGCAACTGTATTTCCCATGTCTTAGGAGTTACGAACCTGTCATATTTTTCACGTGCGGTGCCGGTGATCCTTACATTCGTTTCGGAGAACCAGAGAACTAATATTTAAATCGATCGCTCAAGCATTTGTGGCATATTGGCACCGGGTTTCAGTACCCAACCCTATCCCCAAGTCAAGCCAGGCGGAGGGCCACAGTTCCGCGTGTCTTCTAAAGACGATATGTCCCTAAGATTTTTTTTGGGGGGGGGGGGACATGACAGAGGCTCTGCCATGGCTCTCCGAGCTCCCTGTTCTGCCATGGCCGCCTGAACTGTCTGCTCCGCCATAGCTTCCCAAGCTCCCTATTCCGCCATGGCCTCCTGAACTGTCTATTCCGCAATGGCCCCCTGAACTGTCTGCTCTGCCATGGCCTCCTGAACTGTCTGGTCCGCCATGGCTTTCTAGTTTGCCTGCTCCACCATGGCGACCCGAACTGCCTGCTACGCTTAGGCCCATGAGTCCCGGTGCCCCAGGCAACCTGGACTGCCTGACGCCCTAGAGGATCCAATGGACCCAGTCCCTGCACCAGCCTCCAGGGAGCACCACCACAATCCTGTGGAATTGTTAATGGCGTGGATGCGCTTACGGGAGGCGGGGGAGATAATGTCAGACCTCTTTTCCATGTTTTTGTGCGGTTTTGCTTCCCCATGCTGTTCCATCGCCCATATTGGGTCCTTCCCCGTTTCCTGTACTATTTGTTCCAGGCGTCCCCTTTTAAGTGCATGATCCAGGTGTGTCTCGTCATCCCATCGTCATGTCATTTGTATATAAAGTGTTCCATCTTATCAGTTTGCGGTCCGGTATTGTGAATGTCTGTATGTATACCTCCTTTGCTACATGTGTTTTCCTGGTTCCCTTGAAGTCATTAAAAATATTTAGTTGATGTATTCCTATCCTGTTCCTTCGATCCCTCACCGTAGAAACATGACGAATCATCTACACATCAGGGGTTCTCAACTTTTTACACCACAGTACCACCTCAAAAATATGTGGCATCCAAAGTACCACCCCCAAATGACCAACCATGAAATACAGTGCGTAGTCGGCTAATTATCAGCTACAGCTAGCAGTTAATAAAAATTAGGGCGTTTTACATAATAAGAATATATATTGTCTGCCAGCTTGTAACATTTAAAGTACAGTTTGACAGTTACACTGCACTGTGCTTACATACGGTAACTAAAAACTTAAATTATTAAATTAAAATGTACTGTACTAAAAGTTAAATAAAAAATGCACTTACTTAAAAAGTAAAAAAAAAAACTGTACTGTACTTAAATGTAAAGTAAAACATGTACAGTACTTGATCAAAAAATGAACACAGGCATCATTTAGCCACCTAGCAAACTTTTAAAAAGTGTTTTAACAGTGTTTCCCAACCTTTTTTTCTTCCACGGCACAGTTTTGATATGTAAAAAATCCCACGGCACACCACTAAGCATTACAAAAAAAAAAAAAAAAAAAATCAGCACTAGAACCGTATTTTTATTTTTCCCAATAATTAAACATTTTATCATCAGAGCTGGTATTTTGGCTTTATATATGATCAGAGACTTGCACTTACTTTCTGAAAATCATACTCAAATGAAGTTAATGAGGTTTTTGACGAGCAAGTGACAGAGATCTGTGTTTTGTCCATCATTAGAACATCTCTAATGTTCTGCCTCTGAGGCAGTAAATTAATAGCATCACGTTTTCACCAGTTTGCAGGTTATAAAGTTTATTGTAGCTATATGGGCGCTCAGTTTCTCTTGTTGTTAATACATTTGGCCAAAATCTCACTATATAAAATACGAACAGCTATGATATTTAAAACGTACAAAAGTGTATTGGCTACAACTAGATAGCAAAATACGAACAGCTATATTTAAAACATACAAAAGTGTATTGGCTACAACTAGACAGCAAATGCTAAGACTCTTCTCTGCTCTTTATACACACAAAAACATTAGCCTTTATAGACAGTGTTTCTCGAGTAAAGGAAACACTGTACTTATTCAAACATCAGTTCTTTATTTACCCTTGCATTGCGAAGAAGTATACAGTGGGGCAAAAAAGTATTTAGTCAGCCACCAATTGTGCAAGTTCTCCCACTTAAAAAGATGAGAGAGGCCTGTAATTTTCATCATAGGTATACCTCAACTATGAGAGACAAAATGAGAAAAAAAAATCCAGAAAATCACATTGTAGGATTTTTAAAGAATTAATTGGTAAATTCCTCGGTAAAATAAGTATTTGGTCACCTACAAACAAGCAAGATTTCTGGCTCTCACAGACCTGTAACTTCTTCTTTAAGAGGCTCCTCTGTCCTCCACTCGATACCTGTATTAATGGCATCTGTTTGAAAAAGTATATCAGTATAAAAGACACCTGTCCACAAACAGTCACACTCCAAACTCCACCAAAGAGCTGTCAAAGGACACCAGAAAAAAAAAATTGTAGGCCTGCACCAGGCTGGGAAGACTGAATCTGCAATAGGTAAGCAGCTTGGTGTGAAGAAATCAACTGTGGGAGCAATTATTAGAAAATGGAAGACATACAAGACCACTGATAATCTCCCTCGATCTGGGGCTCCACACAAGATCTCACCCCGTGGGGTCAAAAATGATCACAAGAACTGTGAGCAAAAATCCCAGAACCACATGGGGGGACCTAGTGAATAACCTGCAGAGAACTGGGACCAAAGTAACAAAGGCTACCAACACACTGCGCCGCCAGGGACTCAAAACCTGCAGTGCCAGACGTGTCCCCCTGCTTAAGCCAGTACAAGTCCAGGCCCGTCTGAAGTTTGCTAGAGAGCATTTGGATGATCCAGAAGATGATTGGGAGAATGTCATATGGTCAGAAGAAACCAAAATAGATTTTTTTGGTAAAAACTCAACTTGTCGTTTTTGGAGGAGAAATAATGCTGAGTTGCATCCAAAGAGCACCATACCTACTGTGACGCATGGGGGTGGAAACATCATGCTTTAGGACTGTTTTTCTGCAAAGGGACCAGAACAACTGATCCGTATAAACGAAAGAATGAATGGAGCCATGTATCGTGAGATTTTGAGTGAAAACCTCCTTCCATCAGCAAGGGCATTGAAGATGAAACGTGGCTGGGTCTTTCAGCATGACAATGATCCCAAACACACCGCCCGGGCAACGAAGGAGTGGCTTCGTAGAAGCATTTCAAGGTCCTGGAGTGGACTAGCCAGTCTCCAGATCTCAACCCCAAAAAGGTAGTTGAAAATCCGTGTTGCCCAGCGACAGACCCAAAACAATACTGCTCTAGAGGAGATCTGCATGGAGGAATGGGCCAAAATACCAGCAACAGTGTGTGAAAACCTTGTGAAGACTTACAGAAAACGTTTGACCTCTGTCATTGCCAACAAAGGGTATATAACAAAGTATTGAGATGAAATTTTGTTATTGACCAAATACTTATTTTCCACCATAATTTGCAAATAAATTCTTTAAAAATCCTACAATGTGATTTTCTGGATTTTTTTTTTCTCATGTTGTCTCTCATAGTTGAGGTATACCTATGATGAAAATTACAGGCCTCTCTCATCTTTTTAAGTGGGAGAACTTGCACAATTGGTGGCTGACTAAATACTTTTTTTCCCCACTGTACATCTGTCTTCAAACTGCGTGCCGCGGCCAATAGACTGTATAAAAACAGGTCGCGGCACTTCATTCTGAATGGAGGCGGGGTGGAGTTATGAGGTTTGACTGACAATTGGAGGATCCAATCGCGTTACGAAGTTTAGTCACAAGCTCTTTTGAATGCTTTTCATTAGTTAAATATTTGTAAAACCCACAAACCGACATAACAATGACCAATAGCACTGATTTAAAATAATAACGAAATATAATAGAGATAAGGAAGTTTTTGATAATTTTCCATGGCACACCCGACAACAGTGGCTGGGAAACACTGTTTTAACATTAATTTATATTTAAGTCAGTGATTCCGCGTACCACCACACTTTGAGAATCAGTGATCTACATTACTAAGACTATTCATTCTGTGTTGTTGATGTTCCGCCACCACGATGAATAACTGAAAGTAGGAGGGTGGAGTTTTCATTGTTTAGAGCATTTCATTGTTGTTGTCATCATCAAACATGAATTACAGACAGAAAACCACCCACACTATTTCCCCTTGCAAACCTACAGCTATACTATAATGCAGTTAAACCAAAAACAAAACTCCCTTTACTTCAAATAATCCACTTATTTTAATAAAATTACAGCCTATCATTTAAGGTTGACCAATATTGGAAAGGGCACGTTAAGTGAACGCAATCCATGTAAAATCAATGAAAAGCTTGAATATTCGATATTTGCATGTGGGCGGGAATAAAACGCACCTTTTTCAAAGAGACCAATTTTCAGCCAAGGCTGAACAATAAAGTATAACTAACTAACTTTCTGCTGAAGAAAAGAATAACATTGATACCCATTGATTTGGGTATATTATAAGCCTATGTATCCTAACGTTCATGCAAGAACTGTCATTCTGACAACCAGAGCAAAATGGAGATTTTAAAGGAAAGGAAAGGATGTGAGGCCAAGTATGGTGTCCCATGCTTGGAATTTGTGCTCGGCATTTAACCCATCCAAGTGCACAAACACAGCAGTGAGTAGTGCGCACGCACACGCACACGGAGCAGTGGGCAGCCAAGTGCGGCGCCCGGGGGAGAAGTTGGGGGTTCTTGCTCAAGGGTCTCACCTCAGTCGTGGTATTGAAGGTGGAGAGAGAGCACTGGTTATTCACTCCCCTCACCAACAATTCCTGCCGGACCTGAGACTCAAACCCGCGACCTTCGGGTTACAAGTCTGTCTCTCTATCCATTAGGCCATGACTGCCCAAACACATGCATACCACTTCTTAGGTTTATACTGTAGGCTTTGTGTTATATTAAAATAGGTTATAAATTGATGCCTCAAAACGACACACTTGTGCACTTGCATAAATGTACACAGGACTGCAATGTCACGGCCAAGCTTTTTGCTTAATAATAAATTAAATGTTTGTGTAAAATCATATGATACTGAACGATACTGACAAATCAGCAGAATGGGGGGTTTTATTCCCGCCCATATGTGGAGATCAAATATTTAAGCTGTTTATAAATTTTCTACCTCTGAACGCAAAAAAAATCAAGCCAAATCTTTGTTTTTCGATTATTTTGAAAAAAAAAAGAAAAACTAAAAAGGCACCGTTTTCTCATTTTTTATTTTCAATATTAAATCAAAATTCAAATGAAAGAATGATACACAGATTGAGCACCATCTTTTTTTTAACTGAAACCTTTTTTTCACTCTCTAGTTTCTAAACCATGTTTTCATCATTAAAGAATAATGGTGTCCTCTCAGAACCTTTTAGGAGACACAGAAGAAGAGGAGTCTGATGAAATGGAAGGATGTGCATAACTTTTTTTCCTGCTAAAAAAAAAAGAAATAAGAGGGATGAAAAATGGAGAGCGTAAGGCTCGACACTCCTCAACATGTGACATGTGGAAGCAAAAGTAAGCCAAAGTAAGGGCGGGCGACACTCCACCCAGCAGTGAAATCATCAAACTTTTAATGACTTGGGTAATTACCCCTAGTGAGCCTGCTTAATGGCGTACAGCGGACGTCGTTAGGCACAGAGGTCCAAACGCATACACTGGCACAGCTGTGAGATAGCATGTCAACTGTATGGAAACAAAGCCAAAAGGTACCTAATGAAATCGCGTGCGACAATTTTTCTCTCTCGGCTTAACAAGGAGTTTTCTTGTGCATGCTTTTGCAGAACTCTTCCCTTGAGTCTTTACTCTAGTGTTCACAATAATACTTTCCATCCTCTGTGAATCAAAGAGCTGTCACAACACAAGAGCACGCAGAGCTACAATGGAGTAATGCTGTTTTCACACTGACAGGCAGCACTCATTAGGGTCCTTTGAGACCATCACCGTAATTATACGTTTTCTACTAGGGGAGTAATTCAAAAGCATGTTACTACCACTATCACACACACTCTCGCAAATGAGACAGGTGTACGACATCATCAGGACAAATAATTACAGGCTTGAAGAGCCATAGAGAAAATCAGAGCTTGTACTGAGTGGACGACGGACAGGTGGAGAGCGAGAGGGGAGGGGGGTTCAGGATCATTCTGTCCTCCTGCGCTATTATGGCAGTCGTCCCCCTTACACAGCTTTGCAATTAGCATGTCAGCCTGAGCTGTTCAGTGAGGCTCACCAAATTCTCTCCTCTTCTTCTTCTCCTTTCGCTGTCATGCCATCCTCCTCCTACAGGCCGCACTTAAGGGGCTTTTGGTAGAAAGCTCCAGAAGGACAGGACTGCATGCATTACAGGACCTTCAGCTCCTCTATATTTCATAAAGTGTGAGCGCGCTGCCAAGTACGAGCCGAGACGCTCTGTCTTCATTCTCATAAAATAACGCATTCATATCTCTTTCTTCCACTGATGGGACTCAATCAATGATTGAATCGACGTCGGTTGTGTGTTCAAACTTTTTCCTGGTGAATTTTCTGGAAAATCAAAGAGCAAGATCCGATGCTCACCAAGATCTTCCAAACCCCTCGGGGGTGAATAATATTGCAAGATACGTGTACAATTAACATCCCGTGGCTTGCCTCTGAACCCATTGCTTTGATAGATACTGCAATTGCAGACCTCTCAACCCCCGCTAAGCTCTCCTAAATAAATCCTGATAGGTCAACAGGCTTTCCAGAGCCCTTCTCATAATGATACGAGACACCCCTACTGAAGCCTGTGCTGCGTGCAGTACCGCCACTGTATTTAATTAGGCCACTTAAGGCATTCTCTCATTCTAATGCAATGAATAAAGATAGCTCCCGGCACAGCCGCACAGATAAGCATTTTAATTGTCTTCTTTCAGCGGGCCCAGTATGCTAATGACCATCTCCCCAGGGTGAGGAGAGCACCCTAGAGCGACTAGGTTTATGCTAGTGAGGGTGAAGAACTTTGTGTGAATGCACGCAAAAGCGCTAATAAAGGGCTTACATCTTTCTCCGTTTGACTCCAAAAACTCTCTGCTGAGCAAGTCGACCACACTCACGGCCGAGCCTGTACGCCACTGATAACCGCTCTCTCCAATGAGTGCTGTGAAATTCGGATTCTGACGGACAAGAGCGTTATTAATTACCGTGCAGTGTATTGTCTCTTGTGCTTATGTGTGCATGGCAATAAAAGAAAAGAAAAGGTGGTATTGTGATATGTTTAAAGTTGTGAGCCACAGCAAGAAACTGAATTCTTTAAGGGGTCACCCAAAAATGATTTACTCCCCCTCGTGTCATTCCAAACATGTACGACTTTTTTTTCTTCCGTGGAACACAAAATATATTCTAACACTGTGTTCTAAACAGATGTGAATCAATGTCGCAAAATCCAATAAAACTTATCTTTTCCATGCTAATCAGAGTTTTTGATATAACCAGCCACGATGGCGGTACGTGACGAGCAACAGTGGATTCTATTTTTAAAAATGGTTTCTATTTCTGCGGCATCGCTGGAAAAACAACATACAAACTAAATTTGGGTGAACAATCCCATTAAGATTGGATACAATGAATAAAAAAAACAGCCAGTCACAAAGTGATTTTACATTAACTTTCTCTTCTTTTTCTTGAATCTTTCTCCCCTCTCTTGCTTTTTATTTTTTCTTTTATTTTTGCTGATGTTGTAAGTTGGGGCAGATAGTGCAGATGCTGATGTTTCTAGTAGACATCTTCTCTTTGCCTGCCTTCCTATTTGGATCCCACCCAGGACCTGGTGTTATGCTGATAATTGGCCTGTCCTGTAAATTCGAGTTTCTCACTTGGCTGAACTGCTACCTCCACAGTAACTGTCAGAGAGGTGGGAGGAGAGCTGGGGGCAAGGAGGGAGGAGGGCACGGGCTGTTATGTTATCACCCTCAGGAGAGTGAGCAAAACCTCAATTAGCTTTCCGTGAGCATGGCAAGAAAGTTATTTCACCGACGAGACAGTGCAAATGATATTTTGAGCGGGTGTGAATGGGTGCAAGTCTAGCTGGAGAGATGTGGACTGACGCATACTTTTTTCATGATCAAATCCTTAAACATGACAAATGGAGTGACTTCCCCTTTCAAATGGACATTAGACATGCCATGTATGTTTGAGTGGAATTATATGTGCCTCACATTTGTTTTGTATGTGTGTTTTCCCTTCTCAGTAACGACTGTGTCAGAGAAAGCGACCAGACAGGACTGTGTTATGTTATTTATATTTAGTGTGAGTAGACAAGGGTGAATTCCAGTCTGTCTCTGTCGCTGGACAGATCATTGGCACTTTTCTGGGGAAAGGACAGGAAAATAGAGAGACAGAAGCAGAAAGAGGAAGATGGAGAGAGAGAAGGGAACAGCGCGCCCCACTGTCCCTCCTTGTAATGAGAGGATGCCGTGGTGCAGTGGCTGCTCCTAATTACTACCAAGCAGCTGCAACCACAGGGCGCAACGGACCCTGCCAGGCCCCAGCACAAACCCACCAGTGTGGAGAGAGAGAGAGAGAGAGAGAGAGAGAGATATAGAGAGGGGAAAAAGGGAAAGGCCATAGTCGCCCCACTTCACCCCAGTCACCCCTTGCCCCATGCCGCTGCCACACTGACTGGCTCGTACCAGCTCTGTCTGCCTCATCAGCTTGTCCGGACCAAAATTGCAGGGTGGTGTGTGGGAGCCACGTCTGTAAATACGGCTGGAAATGTGTCCCAATTTCTTTTTATGGCTTTTGCTGTGTGTCTATCCAGGAATGTTGGGACAACATGTTTAGCCAATGAACAGATGGCCCAAACTAAGCAATAATCAAATGGGCCTTTCAGGCTTGTTGTGTTTGCTGAATAAAAAAATCACACAGGGATTCAAGTTCAATTGAATCTATCACTCAAAATATTCCTTAAATATCATGCAGTTACCATTTCAAGTTTGGGTCTGTAAAGTCGCTCATTATTTTTGAACAAATCCAGTTAAAACAGTAATAGTGTGAAATATTATTACAATGTGAAATAAATGTAAAATGTAATTTATTACTGTAATGGCAAAGCTGAATTTTCAGCAGCTATTACAATCTTCACTGTCACGCGATCCTTCAGAAATCATTCTAATATGCTGATTTGCTGCTCAGAACTATGTCATGTTATTCTTTTTTAAATGGTTGTACTGCTTAACATTTTTCTGGGTATCTAACTGACCCAAAACCTTTGAACGATAGTGTAAGTATCCTCAGTTTTACTTTAAGCTATGTATTTACCATCCAAAACTAGTGAAAAAGTCTAAATGACAGATTTCTTACACGCTGATGAATTGATTGAATTATGGCTCTGTCTTGGGCTGGGTTTCAAATGTTCCAAATAAAGGATGCACCAATATTAAAATTCAGGCTGGTATGGCTGATTATGTTGTTTATGGCCAATGGTAAAATATT
Organism: Sinocyclocheilus anophthalmus; assembly: GCA_018155175.1. Taxonomy (NCBI): domain Eukaryota; kingdom Metazoa; phylum Chordata; class Actinopteri; order Cypriniformes; family Cyprinidae; genus Sinocyclocheilus; species Sinocyclocheilus anophthalmus. Next base: position 96,152 of record JADLZN010009517.1, on the reverse strand, counting down.
ATTTAAATTTAAAAAATTGTATCTAAATAAAAATTGTATCTAAAATTTTATCTAAATAAATCAAACACTTAAAAACACAGATTTTAAAAGCTCCAAGTGAATTTATGAATCAAAATTGTATATTTTACAATTTTGTTGTAAATAAATTTAAATATTTCTGTAATATCGATCAATCACCAATATGGTAGTGATATATTGTGCATCCCTTATTCCAAATATACCTATGATGTCCAAAAATGTTTTTGAGCTAGCATCTCACTAGGTTCCGAGACACAAGAGTAGTGTGGAAATTAAAAGAGAGATGATGTGTAAAGGAGCTACTGACCTGCCGGTTCCTCTCATCCATGATCCGTGTGATCTGTATCTTCTTCCGTCCCATCTTGGCGTCCTGCTTGGTCTCTCCGACACTCCGAGAATATCAGAAAAACACGAGAGTTTGTCTGCCTTCACTCCCCTAGCACATTTTACTCCACTCTTTCTTCTCGAGACTTTCTCTCTCACTCTATTTCTTTCTGTGTCTTTTTCTTCAGGTGTCCACACCACGATCTGTGAAACTGAATGAGAGAAGGAAAGAGAAAAAGAAAGAGACAGAGACACACACAGAGACAGAAAGAGAGAAAACACATTTTAAATGTGCAAAACTCAAAAGAGGAGGTATGATGCAGATGAAAGTGACTAAATGCAAAGTGTTCCACTGCCTAATATATGCAGGAAGGATATAAGACTGAGACCCACAATGATTTCTTATCTTCACACCTGCTTCTCTGCAACAGCTGGAGATCGGCCCACTCACATGTATTATTAGTCTCAAAAACGAAAACACTGGATAGTAGATTGGTAATTGTGATGCTAAGTCCCCCTATTTTTATATTTAGATTACCACTGTTGATTTCTAAAACTGACTTAATCTTTAACAATCCTAATAGTTCAAATTGTAAAATTGTACTATACATTACAGTGAATGCAATGTAATCTTAATAATGTTGTGATGCCTAAATTCACATTTAGTTTTGTTTTTATTTAGACAAAATATATATATTTTTTATTATTTTATATAATGTAATTCTGACTGTTACCAGCCATAACAAGAAAATAATTATCTGCTTTTTGGTACTGGCCAGGACTTCAATACTCAAACACATCTCTTTACGTACCCTGCAAAAATATCTACTCAATCCTATCTGTCAAACGCTCCAACAGAACTTTCTCTCAAGTGTAGACTCCCTAAAACAATCTTTAATAAGCATCATAATGGCGTCCCATGGCTATGTGACAAACAGTTAACTGAATGAAAGTAAGCAGACTAATAAGCAGAGACGAAAAGCATGCGGATGCTTCCTGCTGACTTCAGGCTTAAAGAGAAGAAAGCCTTAGCAGATAAGCCAATATGACACCAATAAGCGGGTCATAAAGTCATATGTCTGGTTTCAGAATGCACACAGTGCATAATGTCTCTTCGGTCATCTCGTCCTGTTTTCTTTACTCGTTTCCCTCCTTCCCACATATCTCTCTGTCTGCATCTCTCTCTCTGACACAACCTAGGACACAAGCACAAACACCCTGCCTCTGCACAGCGTCTCAGGAGACAGCAAGCAGGCCTCATTCTCCCTCTCATAAACCCGGCTGCTGCCAGCTCTCACTCCTAAGATGATTAAGAGTGCACCCAGTCTCGGGCTGACATTAGTTTAAATCCTCTGGGCCAGATGAGGCAATTCACACGTGAGAAAGAGCGTGGAAGCCAAGTCAAGAAGGTTCAGAGCACAGTTTGCCCCCGGGGAGCCCACGAGTCGCTCCCTCTCCCAATTCTGTCCCTGTCTCCCCTTGCTAACCTGCCCACAAAGAGCCGGCTACCTCTCAGAGGAAGCATTCATCATCTCCATCCAGAATGGACACAGATGAACACGTAAATAGAAAATGCCTATGTAACCACATCTCACATCTGAGAGACGCTGAGGGAGGGCAGAAACTCTCTCCTCCAGAGAGGCCGAAAGAGCGCGACGCGCTTTGTAGCCGCACAATGCCAGCAAAAAGATGTGGAAGTTGATGACCAGGAGGCTGTGAGTGACCCACAGGAAATAAACACTTTAATTACTGACTGAACAGAAACGGGTCTTTAGGTGTCTGCAGGTCTCTATTAGGAGTGAGATCACGCTGTCTGTCCACAGAAGGAAACTCTGACAACAGGCAGGCAAAATCAGACATTTCCCTATACCACATCACGCCAGGCCACTGAGTCCAACACTGTTCTTTCTCAGTCACCATGTCCCCCCAGCAGGAAGGAAAAACAATCAGCTCTTCGTTCGACGCTCATCCTCACGACATGTGCATATTGTTTGTTATGAGTGGCGGGCATATTCAAACTTTCATGATGAAAATGTGTTTAGAAAATCTATACAACAATGGAAGTTTTTCCAGGGTGATTTGAGTAAGGTGAAAGAATGCAGAGTGGATTGACAGAGGGATTATTCATTTATTATTTATTATCATTATTATTATTAATTTAATCACTGAATTTGAAAGATATACACTATTGTTCAAAATTCAGTGTATTTTCAAATGTAATTTATTTCTGTGATGGCAAAGCTGAAATTTCAGCAGCCATAACTCAAGTCTTCAGTGTCACATGATCCTTCAGAAATCATTCTAATATGCTAATTTTTTGATCAATAAAAAAATCATATTTTCAATACTGAAAAACCTTCATGGCGGAAATGTGTTTACAAAACCTACAACAATGAGAGTTTTGGGGGATGATTTGTGTTGGGTTGAAACTATGTTGAGTGGATCGACTGCAAATGCATCACAATCTATTCACTGTCGATGAACAACTTTAAACTTGAGAGATTTAAACCGAAGCGTTTATTTGTTCACTTTTTAATCAGTCAAACTGAAATGAAAACATTTGGATTAACCATCCGAAGCTTACAAGCTGCTTGATTGAAAATGTACATGGTTGAAGCTGGGGCTTTATCTGTGTTTGTTGTGTGCATAACAATGCTGTTCTGCTTATCCAAACACAACACAACATAATTACATGTATCCAGGCTTGTAGCTCTAAATCGTATTTGTGAGCTGTCATGCTCGTCTCAGAGACTGCGGGTCCAGAAGCGTAATGCATTGTGTCATGACATTTCTGTCAACTTAACAGACATAGACAAGCTACGGTCCTGCAGCGCAGGCAGGCTGACTGAAGCTCTGAAAGACTTGTGTTGCGCACGCCAGAACGGGACTCTTTTACCTCAAGAGTGTGTTTTGTTGATCGTGAGTCTCTGTTTATTTCTATGAGACATTCTGGCACACTGGTGGAGAGGTGGTGTCTTGTACAGAGATACAGGAGAATGGATGTCATTTGGCCCTGTTTCATAAGGCCTGGTTTCACTCAGGTTGTACATGAGCCTAGACATTTGTTTAGACTATAATGTTAATTTAATATAAAATTACAGAACATGCACAATTATAGAATTAATTAAAATTAATTATATAGACAGAAGTAATCAAAAATATGGGGTTGGTAAGAATTATTTTTATTTTTTTAAGTAGTCTCTTATGGTCACCAAGGCTGCATTTATCAGAAATGCAGTAGATATTTAGCACTTTCACACAGAAAAACAAATGGAAAAAAAAAACAGTCTGGTGTATTCTAGTTCATTATAAACACTTGTTCTCTGATTATCTCACTGTACTGACTGTGTTGATGATATATTGTACATGGCTTATCTGCTACAGTCATATTTATCTGAAGGGAGCAGTGTATCTGATAAAAACACTGTTTGTTTTACACATTTACAGTGAGTGAGAATGTGCACGTGTAAATAATCTCTCCTTCTACCAGCCCTACAGATTCTAGCTTTCGTGACAAACAGGGAGTTTCTTTATGGTCTTTATGAAGAAAAAAGTGCCAAGAGCATGATCATTTAATGCTGTCAATCACAATGCTAATGATACATAAACGGCTGCTTAAACCTCATTCCAATGACAATGCTTCTGGCATCTCTCCTCCCTCACTTCACCTTCATTTCCTATCATTAATCTGGTCCAGGAGAGTGCATTACAGCTCAAGTTGAGTCAAGTCGAGTCAAGCCCCTTCATTCCAGACAGCCAGAATAACCTGTTTACCTCTCAAATCACTTTTAAATGGCTACTGTGCTTGAAAATGAAAATTCTTTCATAATGTACTATGTCTTCTGCAGAACACAAAAAAAGGAATCATTTTGAGGTTCAGACAACAATTGGACCCCATTTACTTTCATTGTTTTACAAAAAAAACAAATGTTTAAATGTCTTTTGTGTTGCACAGAAAAACACATACAGTACACATACAAACACAACAGTCTAATATTTAGCATATCTCAAAATAAATTTACTTGCGATATAAAATGAATAATTTAGACAAAATTGTGTATTAATATGTGAATTTTAATATCAGTTTATCAGTATTGGCCAGAACTTTCATATCAGCGTATCCCTATTAAAGATTACATGAAACTTACAAGAAATTGCCTCTCTTGCAGTCACAATTTGTGACTGTGGTCAGTGTTTATTACAGTGTCTAGTACCTCAGATCAGCATAAAATATACTGTATGTAGTAACCTCATAGCTGAATTCAAAAGCAGAAATCACATCAAAAACACAATCAGCAAAAATAAAATAAAATAAAAAAGCCTGTCTGAGCTGAGTTTATAGAGAAGTAGGGTGAAAGCACTGGGGCTTGCTGGCTGTGGGTGGGATCCACTAAGGGCCTGTTGGATCACACCAGCACTCCAGGACATGGGCAGCAGAGCCAGCAATTCGAAACCACCGCTGATTACATCAGCTCTCCTGAATATTACACACTCTTTCACTGCACACTATCAAGCCAAAAATGAACAGCAGAGAATGTAAAACTATGCGAACATTAAGATAACTGACATATGATGTAATTTGTGGCAACAGTACAGTTCTTGAGTAAAACATTCAATAATATATTTGCAAAAAATGCATTCCAAATGCGCTCTCTTGATGCGGTGCACCTGGTCAAAAGTTTATCTTGATTTAAACCAGTCCAGCATTTTTGAAAGCTGCTTACCAAACATTTGCAGTGCCTATGATCAATCAGCAGGGAATATGTCTCTATAGGAGCAACTGCCAGGGCCTGACATGAAAATCAATAGGAGTACATGACCCACAGAATGTGCACAGCAAAGCCGATCTCTAGTGAGACATGTCCATGTGCTCACTGCGCTGACCCTGACCTCGCTACACATGGGTCATTCTCTTGCTCACGAACGAACACAGGTGCACATACTGGGCAAACACACTCTCTCACACACACTGAAAAAACTTCTCTTGCCTAACATAATATAGGTTTGGTTTCCATGTGAGATATTAAACATCTCACACAGCTCAAGATGTGAAGAGGAGAGGCCCCACCTGACATGCTGACACTCCCTTGTCTTATAAACAAGTTAACTCCCATATCCTTCATACTGCTCGGGAGGATTGTGTATTGTGAATGTAAATGATTGCGTTGTGCATGTGTGTGCGAGTGGGTGTGTGTGTGTGTATGTCAGAAAAACAAGCCGTGTGTTAGTGACAGGTGTCTCACTCTCTCTCCCTTCGGAACACGCCAATGTGAGAGTGGGAGGGCTGGTACTGGGGTCAGGCCTTTTCACACTCAATAAAACATGCCCTACTCCCACTATAATTACCGCACACATACACACACTCACACACTGCGTTCCCTCATCTGCCCGCCAAACCATTACTACCTCACTTTTACACAAACCTATCATTTTGGAGAGTGTTCCTCTAATCCCTTATCTGTTTAAACTGGGGTTTCCTGAACTATATTGAAAACATATCAAGAATATGAGTGACTACAGGCTACAAATAAACTTCCACGTACTGTATATTTATAGAGCTCAACAAGTGTGAAAGTGTTTTCCATTGAAAAAAGTTTGTTTACACATTAAATTGAAGTCCAAAAGTATTTTAAAAGTATAAAGTATTAAAAGCATTTTTTCTGGCAAATAAAAAATGATGCCAAAAATAAAATATTTGTTAATTTGAATGTATTTTTTAAGCTAATAAGAAAGAAACAGAGAGAGACGAACAGGAAAAAGCAGAAAGAGGAGAAACAAAGACACAACAGATCATGACATTAAATGTACTTCATAGCGACGGCTAATTGTGAATTCTTGGTTTTATTTTAAATTTGAACTTTGTGAAAATGGAAAATGTAAAAGATATATAAAAAAATATATATTAAAAAAAAATTACTTAAACACGAAATATACATACACATGTTATATATATATTAAAAATTGAGTGAAAATACAAATTATAAAACCTATATATATATATATATGATAATATATATATATATATATATATATATATATATATATATATATATATATATATAGATATAATATATATAACATGTAATCTAGTTTAAATTTTTATTTATAAAAAAAAGAGAGGGTCACTACTTTTCAGACAGTGTCCAGAATCTCGGACACCACCATGACAGCGTCGTTTCCTGTGCAAAGCCGCCCTGAAAACTCAACATCCCAGAACAAGCTGTGGGCAGAGCGCACTCCCTACATCCTGCTCCTCAACTTCCTGTTTTTCAAACCCCTTCAGATGACCAATAGCAGCCAGCCAGAGACATTAGAGAAAGAGCTAGACAGGGTGGGAAAGAGAAAGCGAGAGGCAGAGAGAGAGAGAGAGAGACAGAGACAGAGAGCCATTGGGGAAAAGCAATCTGCGTCTGATCTTCCCCGTGTTATCTTCCGCCAGGCTGTAGGGACTAAACAACTACACAAGTCGATCTCTGTGTATTATACCCACCATGTTATTAGTGGTTACAACCAGGGCCATTTCGCAGCACGCTCTTCCGAGTTCTTGCTCAAGTGCTAATTGTCTTATTCATTCGTTCGACGTGTGTGTTTTTGTTGTTGTTTTTTTTTAAAACAAGAGTACAACAGCCCCAGGGCTCCCGTATATAGGCCGGCCAAGCGATGCTGTGACGAGAAGGCCCATCTTCCGGAGTAGAATACGAAACAAAGGAAAGGATGTGAAGCGGACGTAAGAGAAACATGCGGAGAACAAAGAATCTGGCAGGAAGCGAATAGGAGTGAACCAATGTTATAGCTTCAGGCCAGTAGGTAACGAGCCAGAGAAACAACACAAATGACCAATCCCTGACGCCGACCACAAAAAGCTCAGCGATATAACAAAAAAAGAAATGATTGAGATGCCTCACATTAGGTGTCGGTTGTTTGCAGTTGCGGGTCTGGTGGGAAGACTTTTGGGATTCATTTGGACTGACGAGTTGACATAAGAACAAAAGGGAAAAGGGGAGGGTGGAGAGCCTGGGCTTTTGCTCTTCTGCTTCTAAGAGGTGGCTGTGTACCTGCAGATGTGGCGGGCCTGGCCTGGCCTGGATGGGGAGGAGGGTTGCTGGTGTCTGCCTTTGTGAATGTGTGCTTATCTTCCTCTCCAGCAGTCCATGGTAAAGCATCCGGTCTCGGCAGCTTTGTCGTTGTTAACGTCTCCCGATGCTAATCTGGCAACGCCACTTTCCCCTCTTCCACCTCACACTTTTTTCTGCTGTCTTTCTTCCTTTCTGTTTCTTGCTTCCTTTCTCTCTGGCTCTCATCTTCTCATTCTTTCTCTTGTTAAGTCTCTACATTCCCTCACCTCTGTTTCCAAGGCAACTAATGAGATATAATTAATAAGATCCAGCAAAGGGGTGTGCGTGAAGAAATGAGTGAAAATGAGGCTCGGAGAAGGAGCGTGTGCGAGCGCAGATGGAATAACACTGCACACGCTCACTCGTAACAAACTTTTCACACCATGTTAACTTCCTTTTAAAACATGGCTTAAGGTGATGTTATGCGGCAGGACAAATGAGTTTGAAAAACATTCCACATTCTTCTGATGTGGATGATCAGGATATGAGCACTGTTTCAGGAAAATGGTACATATGTACATGTCAACAAAAAAAGTGCCCTGGAGGGGAGACTGAAATATGAGGAATCTTACACAGGCGTGAACTAGAGATTTTCTACATTTATATTTCAGCATTTCATTATGCAAAATACAATAAGAGAACAGAATAAAAAAATAGGGCAGGGTGTGTAGATAATGCTTGAGGAGAAAAACTAAATGATCATATATAAAACGGCTTTAGAGAATCTAATTTAGGCGTAACAGGATCAATCTGATAGATTTTGCGATATATTGGCACACAATAAAACCTAGGAGGCCACATTTGCATGCTAAATCTTATGTCAATGACTGATGTTCTTAAAAATGTGACTAATTCTAAACTCATCTTGTTGTCATTCAAAGCTGATGTCATGCTTAAATCTGGAAACTTGCAGTTTGCATCACAAAAAGGAAGGATGTGATTAAAAATAAACAAGTTTAATTTCACACAGCGGAAAATGACAGAGGAGGTGAATATTTCCTTAAAGGGGACTTTATACAATACTATTAGTGAAATATGATCTAAAGACATGTCCCTAGAGCTCCAAGTTACTACGTATGTGACGGAAGACTGTGTCTATCCTTGGCTGACCCAAACACAAAGCTGTATTTGGATACCATTAAGCACAGTTCTGAGAAACAAAGTCCTGTGTAACCAAAAAAAGACATTTCCAAGAAAACAAGATGACACATATCAACTTTGCACCATTGATACTGCAAATCCCTCATTCAAACCCTCTGCAGATGTTTACAGATTCTAAGTTTGCTTTGCATCTCATCACTCTGATCTCTGTCATTATCTCTGTGATATAGATGTTGTTCATAGCGTTTGTTTGATGAGTAGCTCTCTGATACTGCTGAGCAGGCAGCCATTGGGTGGTTAATCTCTGCTAATGACTGCACGCTCCATTCAACAACTCTCCTCTGACCGTGCTATACTCCCTGTCCGGATCAATGCCAGCCGAGACGATCTTCCGCACAGCTCGTGTATAACTATAACAGGGGAGAGCTCAATGTCAGAGGCAGGGAGGTGAGCGAGAGAAAGCCACTTCTCACCTCCAAAATGCCATCACCACATCCAAACTCTCCCAGGCCTGCGCAACGGGCCTGCCCCACCGACAATGATCATGATCAAGCAGGCACGGTCACAAGAGAGAAAATCCCTAAAATGCATTATTAATCAGGTTTCTTTTACACAGTATTCTTTAAATTTTACCAACTGTGAAGAGGTTTTTACATTTATAGGTAAGTGTCAGTCAATGTTACCTATGTCATCTCAAAGCGCCAATTATCATTAACTTGAATCACTTCTGTTCACCTTGTTGCTGCCTTTAACTTTCTTAATCAGTTTCTATCCAATTTTGCGACTTTAATGCATCAAAATGTATTAAGCAATTTGCGATTAAAACAGCAAAATAGAAACTGACATTTATTAAATGTAATCAATTACTTAATTTATAGTTAATACCGTCGCCCGAAATTCAAACGCACAATCTCAACTGCAACCGTAGTTCTCAAGTGAGAAACTGCCAATTAATAGTAGCCTCAAAAATTATGAGCAACATAACTCGTCGACCGTCAAGTGGAATTAAGTTTACAAGTATCCATTTAAAGCTAATATTGCTGATTAAAGTTGATTAAAAGTCTGGAAATAAGCTTTCCATTGATGTATGGTTTGTTAGGATAGGACAATATTTGGCTGAGATACAACTATTTGAATATCTGGAATCTGAGGGTAGGGTCGGGAGATGTCTACCAAATTGGCATCAGACGATGTCTACAGTGAAACATCGTGATGACAGATGACATGGGGGGCGGGGGGAGAAGGTGTCCCAAAGCGTTGAATCCGTATTCAGAAAGGCGCGGAAAACAAATAACGCGTTATACGGAGCCACTAAAAGGTTAGCCGCTTCTAGCGGTAGCCTGTTGAATTACAGTACATGAAAGTTCACTTACCACATACACAGAGTAAGGAGAGATGACTGATAGGACAATGGCGAATGATTTGCAGATACTGAGCACCACTGACAAATATCTAATCTTGTAAAATGTGTGGTAGGTACTGCCGCTCCATAGTATAGAGTCCATGTGATCATGAATCTCAAAAGTGAAAGTGAAAGTAAAATGAGATCGCGCATTCGAAAGTGGTTTCAATGCCCTCCATATTAGTAGCGGCTCCCTGATGCCCGCAATTTAGTGTAATTACCCAACGATATAATTGCGAGAGAAAGTATTGAAATATTTTTTATCCTCCCATCTCGTAGGCTATTTATTCCCTTTAGGGGTTCCGTAGTACACTTAATTTCCTTTCCGAAAACGGAATTGGGATGCGGCGGATTGCGGGGGGGGAGGGAGATCACGATGCCGACTCAACATTGTGATGTCTGTCAGCCATCGGTGATGGACGATGGCATCGTCTATCGGCCCAACCCTATCTGAGCGTACAAAAAATTTAATATTGAGAAAATCACCTTTAAAGTTGTCCAAATGAAGTTCTTAGCAATGCATATTACTAATCAAAAATTAAGTTTTTATATATTTACAGTAGGAAATTTACAAAATAACTTCATGGAACATGATCTTTACTTTATATCCTAATGATTTTTGGCATAAAAGGAAAATCTATAAATTTGACCCATACAATGTATTTTTGGCTATTGCTACAAACATACCCCAGCGACTTATGACTGGTTTTGTGGTCCAGGGTCACATATAGGAAAAGTTGTTTGGAGAAGGATAGCCTCTTTGAAGGATTAAACATGTTAACTTTTATCAACCTGATTAAGTTTTATGCAATCTGGAATGTATCCATTTAAGTCTGGAATAAACTACACAACTTTTAAAATCTGAACAGTTACACTTACTGACTTTGTAAGTAATCACAGAGGAAAAACTGGGCATCATACACTAAAAGAATTGTACACTACCAGACTTTAAAGTCGCTCCAATCACAACAAACTCACACAGAAAAATGAGCCTTGTTCCTAGGAGACACGTGACAAATAAAAACAATGTGTGTTCTGTGTTCTAAAATTAGCTCAAAAATATCAAACATGGTTTTCTATCCTCTGACGGGATGGGATTCATTAGTCTGAAGCTAAAAAATGGAAGTCTGTGACCATCATACACTACATGATTTTCTGTGAAATCTGTCAACTCAAATCTGCAGAATGTCTCAGACTTTCGGCAACTAGCATCAACTTCTCCAGACCGTAAATCAGGGCAAAAATCTGGGTACGTTGTGCCATATACTCCAGCATTTAGTGATCCTAACGCTATTTTTCCACCGATATTCCAAAATTTTAGGGATGCACCGATAGGAAAATTTTGGCCGATACCGATAACCGATTATTCTTTATTTTTGAAAGCCGATAACCGATATGTTGGCCGATAAACCTATATCCAAATTTTTATATACTTTTTGAGAGACTGATTACAAAAAAGGTCTCATCATTAAAAGCCACATACCAAACACTTCAACATAAGCAGCCTAGTTTGAACGGTGTACGTTTTAAAAATATTTTTACTCTCCCATTACCAAATTTAGTCATAAAAAAGTCTTACAAATAAATAAAATAATGCATAAATAATGCAAACAAGTCACTGGACATCATTACACGTGTAAAGAATCAAAATGAATGTGCCACAGATCAATAAAACGGAATAGCCTCTGCACGGACAATAATTAAATGATTTATTACTAAACCATATTGTTGATGAAAAAAATAAGATACAAATAAAAGTGGTGGCTATTATTAATAATATATCAATGATTTTGAAAAAGTAACAAATTAATACCACTGTTTTAAATAGCAGCCGTTGAGCTGCGCGTGCTGAAGCTGAAGAGCTGAATGAACATGGTAAACTGAAGCGTTTTGCTGGCAGCTTATTTAACTCAAGGAAATGCATCCTGAGATTAATATTAATACAACATAAACATAATATTACAACTTATATATGTACAAAATGATGCAGTTATTGCGTGCTATAGTCAGAATGTGTGATCCTGTTGTGGATGCGCTCTTCCCATATCAACGCGCTGAAACACAGCAACTAAACCCAAAGAATGCACAACGTTTTATTATAATAATGTTCTCATTAGAATGTTATATACACAACATTCCCAATCATAGTTATTAATGTTGTGCACTGCTGTTTGAGCTGCGTGCGCTGAGCTAAAGACGATCACCGGTAAACTGAAGTGCTCTTTTAACTTAACCAAATGCATTCTATATGAGATAAATCAGATATACATCAAATAAACCCAGTATTACAACATACAATTGCACAAAAGGCTGCAAACGAACAGCGCGCATCTGAAGTGTCTCTGAAGGAAATAATGCATTATTTATCGGCTTTAAGATATCGGCCAAATTTTCTTATCAGGCCGATACCGATAACAGAAAAAAATTAGCATTTATCGGCCGATACCGATATGGTGGCCGATATATCGTGCATCCCTACAAAATTTACATTAAAAATATACTAGAAATTACACTATCGTCATGAATAGAATGTCTATTACTTCAAATTATACAAACATACAAATACAAACATGCAGTGAGCGAATGCAGAGCGCATACTAGACGTGCCCACAATCAATCAAGGATATTAGCAAGGTCGAGAGCTGGGAGAGGGGCAGACTACACAAGGTGACTTTGACTGAGAAGATGCCTTGGGGGCCGTGCTGAAAAAGCCATGGAGAAAACTTCAATATGGCTCTTGTTCCCACCTCTGTCCCCGCCTTGATCATCCATTACATCATTTTCTTTCAGCACTTGCTCAATGTTTTAGAGAAAAAATGGCAAAGACATCTGAAAATGTAGAAAGTCACAAGCAGAAAAGAAGAAATAGTGCAACTAGCTTCACTTAAAACTACCCTTTGATTGCACAGTCGTCATAGGTGTGATGTGCTACAGTGAAGTTCACTCTTCAGCACATGGTAAATGTCACGACTGATTTAAAGCAGGCACTCGTTGGGCACTGTCTGTGTGTATGTGAATATGACAGGCAATAAGAAAAGGACAAAAGAGGGGGGAAAAAAACTTGTAATGAAACAAGAGAAGTATCACTATTCTCTTCACCACCACCCACCCCCTACCCTCTGGTCGTGTGCGGTAGCAGCATTGTAACATAATTACTGCTGGGACACTCATATTCCCAGTGATCCATTTGCGTCAGTCAGGTTTCCAAGTCAAGCCGATGAATGGATTCTCAGTTTCTCAAGGATAAAGTGATGACCCTCTCCGAACAGTTAGATCCATTTCATGTGGGGAGACCACTGCACTGGGTAGGTGAACATTTGCTCATGTTAATTGTGACTGGAATCTATGATTTTGGAGTCTATAATAAAAGTGATGGAACTCCAAACCATCAGTTTAGTGAAGAGGTCCTTAAAAGTTTCAACTAAACAACTGAATACTTAAAACACACTGTGTTCAACGTTTAACTATATTGGCCTACTTCCAGCAAAAAAAAAAATGTGACGAGAGTTTATTTATCATGATCTACAGTAAAGACAACAATATGACAGAGACATGTTTAGCTTCCATTATGTGACATTTCCGAATGAAACTATTCCAGTGGGAAATTATCTTTAAAAGAAAAATCTCTTCGCATCATTTTCTCAATTAGTTTTTATTTTTTCACCCAAGCGACCTTCAGCAGAAAAGAAAAGTAACTTCAAAGGTGGAGCAAGTTTTAACATTTTGATTAAAAAAAATTATAAAAACATAAATCTTTTCTTTACAGTACAGTACTATGCACTGATGAATCACTGAGATCAGACATTTATTAAAACAGTGTGTTTTTAAAATATTATTTTAAGATAAAAAAAATAATTTCTGGCAAGCCCACTTTTCATGATCCAATCAATTTCCGATGCATAAAATTAAGCCCTAATTATTTTTTTATTATTACTATTTCACTCAGAAACGTGTCATCACAGGAGTAAAAAAAGTTAAGTGGGTAACAAAGCTTACCACCAAAATATCAGGGTCTCTGACTGATGTGTGATCATCTTTGACATCATATCTACACCAGCTCACTCAACATTTCCATCACAAGAGAAATCAAAAAGAAAGAACTGTGAGCTTGTCTTGAAAATAATTTCATCAGCAAAATCCATTATGACAGTATGTCAATGTGCTGACACAATGTCTTGACACAAAAGTCAGCATAGGATTTTTCTTACTCCCCACTTTGGTGAGTCTCTCAAACTTTATTTAAATATGCTCTGACTGTACTTTTTTTGTAAAAGGTTATAGACTGTAAAATTACAACAGGAGTTCACAGGTCAAACATTGGCACTAACACTTTCAGATTCAACTAATCTTTTGTATTATTTTTATAAATCTGTTGATAAATTAAACGTATGCTCTGTGTGATTCATTTGAACTGCATGATTTTTACAAAGATTTATTCTGACTTTTCTCTCGTTCTCTCACCCGCTCTCTCTCTCTCATTCTCTCTCTCACACACACACACACACACACAGTCGGTGTGATCTCTAGATGTTTGCAAGAAAGAATTCTTCTGGACTTGTTGTATGAAGTGATGGCATGTGTTTCTGGCTCACTTTGCATGACTGTACATCAGAGAGTCATCACCAGAGATAACTAATCCCCCACTGATGCACAAAGTGTCTGCCCAGTGCCCACCATCAGAACCCCCCCCCATTTTAAGCAATTTTAACTAGTGACACGGAGCGTGTCCATAGTGTCATTGTGTCGCCTGCCAATGACGTCATAACCCTTGATTTCCGGTTTTGTTTTGTAGACAACATGGAAACACCAAAGACGCTTTAATATGTTTTGCGTTTTATTAGACCAGTGACAACCGCACAGAGTAGCATTATAACAGAACTTTCAAATGTATCTAGTATGATAAAACAGCGCTGCTTTTTTCCCCCACATACGCATGACCGGAAGGAGCGGAAGCGGTCGACTGGGACATAATAAAAGCTCCGCTGCTTTCGAGCCGTGTGTCGCGCTCGTTCAGCGGCCTCGTTTCGCTACGACGGCTTTCAGCTTCGCCCTGCTTCATTCAACTAAGTTAATAAATCATTAGCTCATCCATGAACATGATTTCTGCCCGAGTCCCGTCGGATTGCATCGGCTGTGGGGATGAAGACGACAACTCCCATGATTCCACACCCAGTCACGGTGTCATCAAACTACGCCTTTGCCTCTTTGTTTATTTTGAATACGTGCCCTCTAGAGGCGAAAATTACATATTGTGCCTTTAATGCATAATGCACACACAACTCACAGATACGGACAAATCACTGAAAATTCACAATACCATGACAATACTGTGACTGCTTTCCAAAACCTAGCGAGTTGCCTACTTAGAGTGCAGTTGTGCTTTAAAGGGGATGGATTTAAAGACGCCACTTTTCCAAGAGGGTTTTACCACAAAACGTCAAACAACTAAAACACAGCATGCTGTTAGCAAGCTATTAAAGCACCGGTGCTAAAAAAATATAAAATTAAAAAAATATATAAAAACAAATCTAGGTATCAGCAATTGACAAACCATCTACAGTACAATAACTAAGGTAATCTCTGCAGCCAAATAAAACAAAAAATCCTCACTTTAGAACTCCAGCTGTCACAGCAGACACCGAATACTTTCCTCTGCCTGACCTGTGAGATACTTTAGCTTTTTACAAGAAAACTTTAAGAACGGTTTGCAATAAATATTTGATACTATGCTCTTTCCCTATGACATTTCAATCCTCTTCAATCCCACTGTTCTACAATACTCCATTATGTAAAAGGTTTATGCAATACAGGCAGCATAGATGCCAACGGAATATACACTGTGAAGGTTGTGAAACTGAGGTAGCTATATATTATATATATAATATATATTTTTTTTCATATATATATACGATGCTATAGCTATACAGTGGGTACGGAGAGTATTCAGACCCCTTAAATTTTTCACTCTTTGTTATATTGCAGCCATTTGATAAAATCATTTAAGTTATTTTTTTTCCTCATTAATGTCAACAGCACTCCATATTGACAGAAAACACAGAATTGTTGAAATTTTTGAAGATTTATTAAAAAAGAAAAAATGAAAAAATGAAATATCACATGGTCCTAAGTATTCAGACCTTTGCTGTGACACTCATATATTTAACTCAGGTGCTGTCCAATTTCTTCTGATATCCTTGAGATGGTTCTACACCTTCATTTGAGTCCAGCTGTGTTTGTTATACTGATTGGACTTGATTAGGAAAAACACACATCTGTCTATATAAGACCTTACAGCTCACCGTGCATGTCAGAGCAAATGAGAATCAAATGAGGTCAAAGGAACTGCCTGAAGAACTCAGAGAGAGAATTGTGGCAAGGCACAGATCTGGCAAGGTTACAAAAAAATTTCTGCTGCAACTTAAGGTTCCTAAGAGCACAGTGGACTCCATAATCCTTAAATGGAAGACGTTTGGGACGACCAGAAAACTTCCTAGAGCTGGCCGTCCGGCCAAAACTGAGCTATCGGGGGAGAAGAGACTTGGTGAGAGAGGTAAAGAAGAACCAAAGATCACTGTGGCTGAGCTCCAGAGATGCAGTAGGGCGATGGGAGAAAGTTGTCGAAAGTCAACCATCACTGCAGCCCTCAACCAGTCAGGGCTTTATGGCAGAGTGACCCGACGGAAGCCTCTCCTCAGTGCAAGACACATGAAAGCCCGCCTGGAGTTTGCTAAAAAAACAACTGAAGACTACAAGATGGTGAGAAATAAGATTCTCTAGTCTGATGAGACCAAGATAGAATTTTTGGCCTTAATTCTAAGCGGTGGTATGTGTGGAGAAAACCAGGCACTGGTCATCACCTGTCCAATACAGTCCCAGCAGTGAAGCGTGGTGGTGGCAGCAGCATGCTGTGGGGGTGGTTTTCAGCTGCCGGACAGGGACAGGACGGTTGCAATCGAGGGAAAGATGAAGCGGCCAAGTACAGGGATATCCTGGACAAAAAACCTTCTCCAGAGTGCTCAGGACCGCAGACTGGGCCGAAGGTGTACCTTCCAACAAGACAATGACCCAAAGCACACAACTAAAATAACAAATGAGTGGCTTCACAACAACTCTGTGACAACAACTTCTTGAATGGCCCAGCCAGAGCCCTGACTTAAACCCCAATTGAGCATCTCTGGAGAGACCTAAAAATGGCTGTCCACCAATGTTTACCATCCAACTTGACAGAACTGGAGAGGATCTGCAAGAAGGAATGGCAGAGGATACCCAAAGCCAGGTGTGAAAAACTTGTTGCATCTTTCCCAAAAAGACTCATGGCTGTATAGATCAAAAGGGTGCTTCTACTAAAAACTGAGCAAAGGGTCTGAATACTTAGGACCATGTGGTATTTCAGTTTTTCTTTTTTAATAAATCTGGCAAAAATGTCAACAATTCTGTGTTTTTCTGTCAATATGGGGTGCTGTGTTACATTAATGAGGAAAAAATAATAACTTAAATGATTTTAGCAAATGGCTGCAATATAACAAAGAGTGAAAAAATGTAAGGGGGTCTGAATACTTTCCGTCCCCACTGTATATATATAGGACTGTGCAATGGAAGAAAAAGCGATAGCGATACTCATAAAATAATGCGATATTCGATATGATAATGCTTAAAGTGCCACATGCTCAGTTTTACTCAGCTGTTGCTGAGTCAGTTCTGTGAACTTTTATAACTATCTTGTGTCATATATATGTATATGGTTATTTGTATGTATGTACCAAGAGTTCCAGTAAAACCACAACAAATTCCTTGTGTATGCGCACACTTAAGTGGTGAATAAAGCTCATTATGATTCTAATAAGAAAGCACCCCTACAACAAAGTGAACGGTATGTGTTTTACTCGAGCATTACATAAAAATGTAATTTAACATTAGTGTAATCATGTTATCATGAGTTTAGGAACTGACTATAAGAAGGAAAAAAAACTATGGGAGGTATTTACTCCTTGAATTCAATATGATGATTCTATTTAAACTACAAAAGTTATTAAGTAAGAGCCGTGAGTGATTTTCTCTGGGTATTTTGTTCATGGCCACAATATTGCAAGTGGCGATATGTACATTGCAATATTCGATCCTTTCTATATATTGCACAGATAGAAAGATGGATGCACAATAATCTCTCAACAGACAAACACAGACAGCATGCAGACAAAAAAAGGAAATTCTATTAAAAGAAAAGAACGCAGTAACAATGTCATTTGCTTGAAATCTAAAGCAAAAATCTGTTCAGGATAAAGATGCTTCCCCTTGTGTGATTTTTCAAAATGACATGATGGCAACCCGACCCATAAGCTGCATCTCTCTCTGGGGCCCTTGAAGAAAAATACAATTGCAGAGTTGCCTATAATTTCAAGAGACTGTCACAAAAAAAACCCCATCTATTTGGCAAGTCAAACTATTCTTTTAATTTCATTCTGGGCTGAAACGGTAGAATCCACTTAGTGTTATTTAGCTGAAGTCTGTTGTTAAGTTTTGCGGAAGGTTAAAACCACTGGCTCTTTGTTTTGCAGTACAAGACCGCCTGATGAGAAATAGTTTGAGAAAATAGAGGAGACAAAATCAGAGAAAAGAATGTCACCGTAGCATTCATGCTCTGGAGAGGCTGCCGTAATGATTTTTACTTCCTCCATTCAGCACAAAAACAATTTTAAAATATAGATATGCTCTTACATAAGCATCTGCTTGCAGCTATACTGGTGTTTATGCAATGTACAGTACCAATGGAGGCACTGCTTTAGAAAACGCTGCTCTTAAATGGACTCTTAAATACAATGAACTTAATGAAGATATGCATTGTTTGCGTATGTTTGATTTACGGTTAGCGGGAATTCTTCGGTCTGTGTAGCATAACAAATATTGCTTTCTTTAGGTAAAGCAAATCTTTCAGTTGCCTTATTCTAATGAGTTCTCAAATGTGCAGAGAAACAAAGTGCAAAGATTGGTTTAGGAACACGATACCAATATTCCTGAGAGCATCTGATAAACGAATTCATCACTGAATCCGACAGGACTTACATACTGCTGACTACATGTGCCACTTAAGGTCCAGACACTCCAATGAAAGAAAGGGGCTAGAGATGTGACATACATGTTGATGGGAAATGCAGGTTAGAGCCCGACCTGACATGTCTCATTTCTATCGTCAATGTCAATAAAACTAGCTTAAAGACAAAGTACAGAGACAAAGGGGTCTAGTGTGACATTGTGCCCGCGATTGAGGCCCTGCTGTTTGCCTTCCCAGGAATCTTTTCAGCCCAACTGTTTCCTGATAGCCTGTGGCCTGACTGGGTGGTTAGTGACGGCCTAGCTCTCTTCCCATGTGTGCTCTGAAGCAGGCTAGCAGCAAAGCCACTGACAGACAGCCGATCGGCGAAGAGGGGGAGGGAGGCCAACCGAGAGATAAGACCCCGGGTGTCAGAGATGCTGGCCATGTATGGCCACAGAGCAGCTGAGATACCAGGCCCCGAGTTCTATTTCACCTGGATCAGCAGAGAGAGAGAAAGCTGGCAACAAGCAGAACTTTACGCACTTGCGGGTGTAGTACAACCAAAGAGTTTGAGAACACCGTGACATGACATGGTACACTTGGCGGAATCAATCACTGTATAGTGTGCCCTCAATTTTCTGACTTCACTAAAATGAAATTTATTAACATTAAAACCAGGAAAATGTGCATATAACCAGTTATAAAACTTGCCAGTGGCCATATTTCAAGACTGACCCATATTACTGTATTTGGAAAACCCTTCACCAAAATAAAGTCGCATCTTATTGTTCTGTGTACTTCGCTGTGTTTTAACTGCTCAGACTTTTACTGAGGAAGTGGCGTCATGTTTTCCCTCACTGTAAAGTGCCAGCACCAGAGGGAGGGTGATGTCATGCCTGTAAAACTGATACCTCCCTCTCCTGGCTTCCACTTCTTTCTCCTTACATGGCAGAGGTCAACTACTTCATATCGGTTCCCAACGAATGAGCCTTTCAGCCCGTACCAATCTCGCCATGCTTCCTCTGCTTTACAGCAATATCAGGGTATCGGCATGGCAAGCAGAGTGATAAATAGACAGACACTGCTGACCTGTTAAGAGTTCATCTCATCACTGTGCAAAATCAATTAAAGGGGAAACCTAATAAAACATGTACATGCTACAGAGATTTACTATGGTTAACTATTCATGATATTCAGGCTCAGAACAGGATACAAGACTATGGAGAGAAAATCTCCACGACAGTCAAAGCACCTGAAGCTAGCAGATACTGTTATCAGTCAAGTCATGTCATACTGGTTTTAAATCATTAGGTTCGGCAATGAAATGTGCTGAATTCAACTTAGCTGAACGGTCCTTATGGAGACAAAACAGGCTGATGTTTCTCTGAAGCTTGAGATTGTTTCCATCCGGCAACAGAATAAAAATCAAGATGGAAGAGGGCCCGGCTATAGTCAAATTCTTCAGCTGAACACTAGTAAAATAAAAGACCCCATTGAAATAGCGTTGTGCTGAATATGGATCTAAAAGCACGGGCAATTTCCCTCTCAGCACAGTTAAGACAAAGAGCTCCATTTACATCCAGGATGGAGCTTTTTACATGGACATCCTGCTATCAGTGTGCTGCAGACAGTGGAAAGATGGAAAATATTCCAGGTGGCCTTGATAAATCACTGGAATCATACATTACTGGAATTACGTCTTCGCAAATTCAGGGGATTAGGGTCATTTAAAACTCCCTCACAGTTAGATGTGACAGTGTGTCAAAAGTATATCGGCAGGGTTCACTGCCAGATTGGACATGTGTTTAGGGTTAGACAGGAATCGCGCAGTACAAAAGACAGTAATTGTATCATTTTATATTCAGAACATATCTGGCTGTCATTACAATGATATAATGGCCTCATCACCAGCATGAGTTTCTCTTTCTTCTTGCAGTGGCTCGTGATCAGAATAAAACTTCAATCCAAAGTAGAAAACCAAAGAAGAAATGTCAATAATTAAATGTCCACTAATAAAAATTTACAGTATGGCTCCCTGACTGTCATGTATCACATCTTTAATATCCTTTTGCAACCACAAACTCACCAAATCTCTCCAACAACTGGGAAAAACACGGATGAGGGCCCCTTTTCTTCCTGTTTGTGGAGCACAGCTGCATTATTTCCTACTGTGCTACAGGTTCTGACATGACTTGAAATGCAACAGTGCTCATTTATGATTAACTGATACAGTGTGACAAAACAAACAAAATTTTGTGGAAGGATCTTTTTCATCAGTAATTAATCATAGTTGTATTTCCTTCATGACTGAATGCATTACTCTATCTAGCATTATCATTTTAGCATCCTGTCAGGTTCAAGTGAGTTTAAAGAGAACTGTGCTTCTGGCAAAAAGGGAAAGTCTTGTTAAAAAAAAAAAAAGACACACCCAGGACAATAGATGGTTTTGCTATTATGATTTACATGCCAAACATTCTTTCAGTTCACTGTGACATAGGGCTGGGCAATTTATTGAATTTTCACAATTTATTTGCAAGGCTTTTGCTGCCACTATAAAACGAAGCAACATTGTGAACTTTGTGATGATTTTAATGCACTTTTTATTTAGCCTCTGATGTCAGCTGCATTTGAGTTGGTAATTAAATTAATATCTGTGAATCAAACTGTCCATTTCAATTAACTAATTCAAAATTATGATTAATGTATTTCTTGTCAATCAAATAATTCATCTGCTAAAGAAATAGTTTCTGTGACATTTTAAAAAGTTGTATTAAAAAATACGCAGATATTTAATTGTTGTTTATTATTATGTATCGTTATATAATTGCATATAAATGAAAATGATTTGCCTATACTTCTTTTACCATTTTTCATATTTAGTTAAAACTTTGGAAAATATGCCTTGCTTATTTTTATCTAGACTTTTTGCATTAAACATTTCAAATCTAATTTGCTACAATGGTTGCTCAGTTGCTCTTATTGACAGTTCCTCAATCAATAAATATGAAGATATTATTCTTAATACTTAATTAAAATATTAGAAATTAATATTAAGATATTTACCGAACGTCATATAGAGTTAATTTTTTTCTAGCTATTTCCCCCAGCACTAGTGTCTGATATAAACTGCAATTCGGGAATATCTGAGAATAATGAATCTCACTTTGATCAAATGTGTGACAGCAAAACAAAAATTATAGATTACTATACTATACATGCCATCACTAATTGTGAAGTAAGTATAACTAGTAGGAATAAAAAAAATAGAGGTATTTTGTCTTCAAAAGGAGTGCTTGTCTTTGAGCTGAAAGCATTACAGACACTCTGGAATTACAACTCTGTCATGAATGACAGATGATGTGCCATTACGCGATAACAATTCTTTAAAACTACAAACACAGTGATGATAGAAAATAATAATGTGACACGAAAACAACATCACATTCAAAACTCACCCACTATGATACAAGAGAAAAACAACAAGCCAGAAGGGATGTCGGCTCAAAACAATATAAGCACAGCATTACTGTATGTTTCTATTGAGACATGTTTCTCTCTTAAGGTGTGTCCACAATAGCATTCAATGCTTATATCCTGAGCACACGGAGCAGTGCACAACTGCAGTTTGAATCTAGAGCACGCACACAAAGACGAAGATTTTTTTATGTAATTTTTTTCGAGCGCGCACGCTTTTGCCACGCACACACATGGACGGCTGCAGTCGTATTCGGGAGCTCAGCGAAGCTGTCCACGGAGGACATTGACCCGTCAGACGAGCACAAGGGCTAAGACAAGAAAGAAAGAGCCACGAGAGTGTAGAGACGAAGCGGCACTCTCGAAAGCATCCAACGTTATGGGCGTGAACCCTCAGGAGTGCATCACAATGACAATGGAGGCTGAGAGAGAGGACGTCAAAGCTTCTTAAAAATTATTATTCGCAGGGCTCGTCTTAAGCTAGAAAGCAATTCAAGATTTAATTTAAAGTAAATCGGATTTATGTGCTTTTGGGGCAATTGACTTTACAAAGGACAATATTGAATCATGATAATATAACTCACTTTTATATACAATTATACTCAAAGTCAGGGTTGGTAGGATTATATATATATATATATATATATACCTGATATATATTAATATTAAACTAGAGATACCCTATTACTATATATATATACACACATTGAACAAAGTATCTTATGCTCACAAAGGCTGCAATTATTTAATCAGAAATACAGTATTGTGAAATATTAGTGCAATTTAAAATAATGTTACATTTTAATATATTTTGAAATATACTTTTTTCATGTGATGGCAAAGCTGAATTTTCAGCAGCCATTACTCCATTCTTCAGTGTCACATGTTCCTTCAGAAATCATTCTAATATGCTGATATGTGATTTGGTGTTCAATAAACATTTCTTTATTTTTGTGAATACAGTACTATGACATTTTTTTCAGCATTCTTTAATATTTCTTCAGGATTCTTTTTGGAAAGTTTAAAAGAACAGCATTTATTTGAAATAGAAATATTTTGTAACAATATAAATGTAAATGTCTTTAGTTTACTATAAACCTGATATTTCTACAACACAACACTAAAATAAATAAATAATACATTTTGTAATAATACATACAAATGTCCCCAACAGAGGACAAAAATGTTTTGCTGGGTCCCAGAATGATAAAGAGGCACTCTGATGACAAGTACAACAACAGATAAAAGACATAATCCTCATCACAGTGGCACTTCAAGATAAACTAGCACTCATAGGAGTTCATAATGAAGCTTGTGTCAAGGCTAATCGCTGACCCGCAAAATGAGATAATCTACGTTAAGTTACCCTCCATGGACTGCATGGATTAATGTTCAGCACTTGAAGGTTTTGTTTTGTTTTGGCCTGGTGTTGAGTAACATGGGACTCCTCCCTAAGCTGCCCTCTTAACCCTGAGAGGGTGAGGAGGCAGAGAGGAAGAGGATCAGTAGGGAAAGAGGATTAGCAGCTTTGGGCTGCTGCTCTGGCTCCAGCCTCACACCCGTGATGCCGAGGACCAGCCACGGCCTAGAGCGAAAGAGACACCTGAAGCCAGGTCGTCAAGCATGACCGCATCTTTGGGAAGGGCGAAGGAGACAGGAAAGAGGCTGTCAATCCTTAAGCCGCTCTGCACTGCTCAGCAGCACATGTGCTGAGTGGACCGTATAGGTGGCTTACCACCAGAGGTCACAGCCAAGGGCAGAGCAGTCGAAAGGTCAATGCTAGCTGTTACTTTAGACAATGCAGGAGTAGCTTTCCCATCGTGCTGTGCTAAAGAGGTAGATCTGGTATTAAACATGCTGTTACATCAAACATGTATGGTCAGAAACCAATGGGTTTCTAATGCTGCGTCTTTATGCATGGAAATACCAAATTGGTCAATTGCTTGGCCAATGCCAGTACAAAATTACAAACTGAACCTAACAATACAAAACAAGAAATTTGATACAGTGTGTCTATGGCACTCTTGTCTATGGCATAATTTAATTGAGACTACAGAGTCTCAATTAAACTTCTGATGGTCATTAATGTTTAATAGCCTTTAATGAATGTCAGAAGTTAAATGGAGATTATTGATAAACTGAATAAAGTTCTTGCACATTCACAACATATTTGAATCTACAAAGATGGTAGAAAGTTTGTGTTTATAAACGTTTTGGTTGGGTAACACTGATAACTTATCCCAGCATTCTTGACTAAATTTGTTTTTGATGACCCAGACAGACCCAGTGGCTTTTCTAGGTAGTGACAAATAGAGAAACATGAATACATTCAGCTGACGTGTGTCTAGCCAGATAATTCTCAGTTGTAAGTCCCTCTCACATGCTCTTATTTAATTATAATTGTGTGCATGCTTTTTTTGCCCCAGTCATTCTGCAACACTGGCTATGCACTTTAAATATGATTTAACCAATATTAACTCTGAAATCTTATCCACATGTCAAAAAGTGAGCTGTATTTTCATGTGGTGAGGAGGCCTATGCCAACTTGGATGCTAACCCCCAGGCCAATGGTTTGGAAATCATCATCACTACATATTAAGAAGCTGCCTAATAAAGCTAAAACTGAGGAGCCTAAGAACCTGATAGATGGTTTTATTTGGCAAGAGCAGTGGAAACCTATTTACGGCTTGCAACAGATGCAGTTGTGTGTGCATGCAAGGTAAATGAGGAGCTAATATTTTGATATACATCTTAAATGATGGTTTTTCTGTTTGCCTAACATGTTCCTCATATCCTTTGGTAACTTATTTAGAATCAAAAGTGCGGCAATGTGGCGTGGTGGTGGGACAGGAGGCAGCCAGAGGTTTCTGGTTTTGGAGCTGCTACTTATGGGGTGACCCCGCTGGGACATCGTACATTCCACTGGGTTAGACAATCGATCCAAAAACCACAGATAATAGAGAGGGAAGTCAGCGCAGACTAAAGTCAACTGAATATATGCATGTGGATGCATATTCATAACTCTGACCTTTATGGTGATAAAAGCAGCCCATTTATACGCCTTTTATCAAATAAAAAAAAATCCTTCGAGATGTTCCCAGAGGAGGGAAAAAGGTTTGCATTGCCCACACAAGCAAACTATGGCTCAAACATTATCTGCTGGGCTCAAGATTCTGCATCCTGCCTCAAGGTCTCACGGGAGAATGCTGGAATCTCCAGCTCAATGATAGAGTTCCAATAAACAATGAATCACGCTGCTCTGAGCAAGCGTGAAAGAGAGCCGTTGCACAAAAAGAAAACAGAGCGTGATTTAATGGACATGGTGCAAAAGTATGGCACATTCCATTGGGCTGATCTGAAAAATATTTAGAACAGAACTGCTAAAGTGTCTTCACACTCAGGGAAAAAGAATAGGCCTGCGACTAGAGCATTCAAGCAAGTAATGAGCATGATGCATCAAATGCAGAGTCAATGACGTCCCCTGAAAACGGCCTGTTTTCAGTAAAGATTGCACAAATGTGTCATTAAATGTATCATTGAGTGGTTTTGTTGTAACTTGTTTTGGTTTATATTGCAAATGGATGACAGCAAACTAGCATCAAACATTTCACTTAAGATCCTTAAGCTCAATTAACTTACAGATAATTGATGCAGATTAAACATACAGATTTTACAGAATTGCACAATCTGGGTCTCTACATAATAGATTTCTTCACATCATCAGCAGTGATAATTAATAAATGAATAAATCTAATTTCAAGAAATGTACAGACTAACAAAATGACATACCAGTACCCTTGTTTTGAAAAGGTCCTGCCTCCAATTGTTAACTAACATTTGTGGCTAACTTTGAGACCGAACAATGCATCCTTTGCCAGCTGCAGCTGACTCAAATAAGACACTTAAGAACAGGGTGTTTCACTTTAAATTCAGCTAACGTCAAATTAAACACTACAGCTTCAGCATGGACAGTGTAACTCCTATTTGGAACAAGCCAAACAACTTGTTTTCAACAGTTTCACCATATAAATCAGATCGTGCATGTAGAGTACTACGGCAGTAACTCAACATTAGAAGTCAACTGACCATAAGGCACTGTATCATGTTTACTTTATTAAATTTAATACAAAAAAGTGAGCCTCTGTATAATTAAAACAGATGCAACATTGTTTGACAGGAAGAGAAGAGATGGGCTTACCCTAACAAACGAAGCAGCACAATCCTCAGTCCTGGACCCAAAATATCCAGCTCAAGTCTTCTTTACGTTCTTTCTTCCTTTGCTTTCAATGCGTCTCTCTACTCGGAGCTTCCTGATGCTTTCTCCTCCTTGGGTAAAATACCCTGTTTGAGGGTGAAGGGAAGAGAGGAAAAGTGTTTCGCTCAGTGATTCAGAAGCATGGTGTAAATGCCAGCCTTCTCTTTCTGACAACCAGCGTTAATTGCAGATCAGACTCGCCCACACACTCCAGACTCTCTCTATTCACTCTCTCCTGGAAGGAGCTGAGAGCAGGCTGTGAGATTGGAGTGCTATGAACAGCACAGTGGGAGATGCTCTAACCCCCACCCTGTGCAACACCAATCACCACCTCTGGAGCTCGACTTCACCACAGCTGACTTTATTTCACAAGAACGGCACAGGCATGGACAGATGCCCATGAGACGATGCAAACTGACAGTGTGGTACAAGTGCATCATACAGCATATGCTATAAATCTGTTGCATTATACCTGATGAAGTGTAAATACAGTCTACTTCAAGCCTATGGGAGAAATATTAAGAAGCAGGCCTGAGAAAAATTCTATAGCCAAAGTGCACTCAGATCTCAAGCTGGAAGATGCAAGAAGTCACATGTCAGTTAGAATGACGATTAAGGCTGTTGTGTCTAACCTGGAAAACTTAATAGATACTGACTGCATAAACTTTATTCAACTACATTAGCAGTGACTGGGGTCGAAAAGAGGAGTGATTTAAATTAAATTAATGTATGAAAAACAAAAAACCACATATCATAAATTGCAGCGTCATCTAAAAAAATACCACTGATGTTGTCAGTATCTAGTGATAAAGAAACAATACATAATAAACAAAAGATTCTTTATTAACAGAGCACAGGAGGACACCAATTTCAAGTGTGATGTTGTGCTTTATCAGATTTGAAGAGGGCCATGTTGGGTGAACAGCATTCAGAATATTAAAAGAATTCATTTGCTGACTAATTCATTGTAAACAGAAAGCTATTGAGTTTCAGTGTGATGTTTTCAGTGCTGACTTTGAACCCATGTTTAGTTTGGGCTTATTAAACTATAACGAATTCGCACAGAAAGACAGATGGAAAAAGTGTGATGGCATTATACATTTGACTGGGATAATAATTCTTTACAATGTACCTCAGATGAAAACGAGGGCTGCAAAACTAATTTAATTAAAACATATTTTAATGTGGTTTGCAACAAAACAAATTCAGTGTGTGCTGTAAGCACAGTTAATGAAGTAATATTTCAGTCAGAGTGCATAGAGATCAAATAATCAAAAAGCACCAATTCTAACACCAAGGCAGATTAAATCCCTCTCCTTCACAAATACATACTTCATATTCCCTTATGATATTATATCAAACTTGGGTCCAACTTTATATTAATTGTCTTTAACTACTATGTTCTTACATTTAAAAAAATCGTTTGGGTACAACATATTTATTGTATTCATAGTATTGTATACTTATTGTTGTACTGGGAAATGTTTGTGCTGCTATTGAAGTGCAGTATGTGTAAGGATAGGGACAGGTTTCACGGTATGGTTAGGTTTAAGGATGAGTTAAGGGGTAGAGTCAACAGTGTAATTATAGATTTGATATTTATAGAATAACAACAGAAATTAATTACAGATGTAATTACATGCGGGTATATACAAGTACATAATATAGGTAGCATACAATTAATGTACACATAAATGTGCTTAATTTAAATATTAGTACAAAGTAGTTAAAATGGATCTAAAGCTTGATTTTTATTATATAACTCTACTTCTTATTTACTTAGAAAACGAGCAAGCACAAAATAAGCACTCATGCACAAGGCCCACTTATTTTTTTGCACTTCATATTCTATTATCATCTCTCTGTGCAGCTTAAAATATTGAACTAATCAATGAATCTACGGTGTGCTGGGCCCTGACTACAGGTTGTAAGCTCCGAACAATCAGTGGGACAGACCAACATTGTTCCTGAGGGCATTTTCATGATGATGTACCGTGACCTGATTGCCTGCCTCGTGTGGCTCGTAATTACAATGCTTGCCAGGCAATGAGCAACCCTGTGAAAACAGCCCCATTGAGCCTTTGACATTCGGACAACAGGTCAAGCCATCGTGGCTTACTTTAGTATTTTATCAATTTAATATCTTTATCAATAGAAAATATTGATAAATATTTGAATTGTTAAATATTTATAATTGACATGCCTAAAACATTCTGTGAAGGTCAAAATGACATATCATCTTGTAATGTTGCGTAAGGTGAGTCTAAGGAATTTTACAGATAACTAAATGGCGGGCTGCAAGGCCATTAACAGAGGCATGTGTAATCTTACAAGCACAAGTACTACACTCTCTGCCTGGGGATGAAGTAGGTGTGCCTCACTGTGCATGTCAAAGTCAGCAGAGCTCTTACAGAAAGTACACACACACACACACACACACACACACACAAAAGGATTTACAATGAATGTTTTTTGTACATAAAGGTAAAGGCATTTAAAGCACTTTAATTTTTTTTTTACATTCTTTGTCTCTGTCCATAAGCAAAGTAAATTATAAATCTAATATTTTAAACAAGCATTTATTAAGTTAACAATCAGTTTTAAATTTCATAACGTGAAACAGTATTAGTCTAGATTGATTTTTTTTAACTAATAACTGGGAATGACACCATTGTTGGTTAACGGCAAAACTAAACATGAATGAAACTTGATGGTTTATATATTTAATCAAATAACTTTACTGCAGTAATGACCTTGCAGATGAGTCACAATCATGTACCACACAATAGTTAGACCTCCTACTCGTTTGTAACAAGACCCTGTGACTTCAAGAATAACATTAAATCACAAGTGAAATGAATACACTATTATAAAATAATTGATGGCATCAGTTTACACTTCACGTCTCAGTTTATTCACTAACATACAGTGTGAGAGACTCCAATAAATACATTGCTTCATCAATGTAACACTTCGTGCTGTAACTGGTGTCAACTATCCAAAGCTCTGCAAGAGACCAGCACCATCTAGATTTCAGAGAGAAAACTTTGTGCAAACACTTCCA
This sequence comes from Sinocyclocheilus anophthalmus, assembly GCA_018155175.1. Lineage (NCBI taxonomy): Eukaryota > Metazoa > Chordata > Actinopteri > Cypriniformes > Cyprinidae > Sinocyclocheilus > Sinocyclocheilus anophthalmus. The sequence continues at coordinate 66,368 of JADLZN010009517.1, read as the reverse complement.
AAATTCAAAATCACTCTCAAAGTTAGGCATAATGGAAGATCAATAACTTTCCCTAATATTCATAAAGTGCTTTTTAAATGGCCTCGGAGGTAATATCCTACATTTTAACCCTGTTGACTGTGCGTGTTTTAATGTGTCTTAGAATGTAAAACATTTACTAATCCCAAATTACAGTGTCCGAGGTACAATACATTAATAAATTCAGTTGTCTCTTATAGTTTGGGTGTTTTAAACAAATGTCCCGTCCAAAAAGCAAGATCAAATGCAATAAATATCTGTCTTGCAACTTCAACTAGCCAGTCCACGCATTCGGAGACAAAAGAAAGCAAGAAAACATTATGTCACACGGGTCCTGAAGTTGATCTTGCCCTGTTTTGAAGTTCTGAACCTCTGCAGGTGACCCTCTTCAACCACTGACACTACCTGCATATTCAGAATCGAAAGCTTAACGGTTTGCAAAGTATATAGTCACAAATTCGAACTTTACAGTAAATATCTCACTATATGCTGGCTTTCTTGAATAATATATCTCGTTTTTAATCGCCCCTCCAAAAATTTTGAACACCGCCCGGAAAATAATGATGCGAGACTAGAGCGTAATATTTGCCAAGTGTCAAAGTGGACTGAACCCAAAACAACGCACGAGCTCTTCTTTAGAGAATTACGAGCACGAAAAACATTGTACTTCAGTCTGGAGCTCGCGACTCGTACCGAACACATCCAGACGTATTGCCGACTACTGAGATACGCATATTACAAACATGTTTAGCTTCTCAAACGAACTGTAACGCGTTTAATTTGCGCTCATCCAGTCTCACTCCACGACTCCCTCCTCTCTCTCTCTGACTCCGCTGCTGTGTAACATTGTTGCTATTTTTGCGACTCACCTTTTTTTCTTCGCGGTCCCCTTCGCTGTATATAGATACTGTGTATCAGTGACTCCCGTGGATACACTGTGACATAAACGTATTTTCAGTCACATTGACACACGACTTCTATTTTCGGGAGCTGAGCTAACAAACTCAGAAAAAGCAGCAGTCTCTCTTGTCACAACATAAGCTCCTCCCCCAATATGACGAACACTGGACAGAGTCAACCTCCTACGGCAAGCCCTATTAACATATATTCTTTAAAACTGAATAGTGTCTATCGTCTCATTCCTGTAACTTTTTTGAAGATATGAAATAGTGACTAGGTTCTTTTTCAAATTTACTAGTAACTATCCTTTAGTCATAGATAGGTCTAATAATGCCTAAATAAAAACTATAGGCCTACCAGGTTACTGCAATCTATAGCTCTACTAGTACTTATTTATTAGATAGTAGGCCTACTGTAAGCTACCTATTTTTAAGACACAAGTATGAATTCCACTGGTTAGTCACTACAATCTCAATATGCACAACTGCATTTTTATTTATATTTTATGTAATGACCAGTCAAACAGACAACTTTATATATCAAAAATCTTATTAGTAAAGTTAGAAATCAGAATTATCACAATGCATATTAGTGTCTAATAAATAGGTACTAATGTATATTTAATTGCTAATAGGATAACTGGAATACTAGTAGGTAGGGCTGTGCAAATAATCAAATGTGATTTTCATGCGCATCTCGTCCGTAAGGCCGGTTCTGTGATTAGTAAATCTCCAGCATGTGCTTTCAGATGGAGCGGCATTTACTACACCAGTGGTTCTCAAACCTCTCCATGAAGTACCCCCAGCACTGCACATTTTGTTTGTCTCCCTATATCTGACACACCCACTTCAGGTCTTGCAGTCTCCGCTGATGAGTTGAATCAGGTGTGATAGATGAGGGAGACATACAAAATGTGCAGGGCTGGGGGTACTCCAGGACAGGTTTGAGAACCACTGTACTACACAAAGCCGTAGTTCACTGACAAGCTACACAATATCACGTTCAAAATCGCAGGCGATTCATTGCCGATTATGAACACGATTTTGCGTAGCTTGTCAGTGAACTACGGCTCTGTGTAGTAAATGCTGAAGCATTGCCGATGCTGGAGATTTACTACTAATCACAGAACCGTCTTTACTGATGAGATGCGAATGCAAATAGCATTTGATTATTTGCACAGCCCTACTAGTAGGTTTAACCATTAGAATAACTAAGCTACAAGTACTAGTTCCTAAAGATGCAATTTTACTTATAGTTTATGTAATGACTAGTCAAACAGATTACTTCATAGATTGATTAGAATCTTATAAGTAAAGTTGAAAATTTTATAATGATCAGAATGCATATTATTCTCTAATAAATAGGTAATAGATCTACTTAATTACTATCGGGAAAACTGGAAAACTAGTAGGCTTAAATACTGGAGTAACTAAGATGTACTAGTACATAAAGTAGTTACAAATAAAACTGGATAAGGTAGCCTACCACCAGTGCATGCAGTCATTATCTAAACCACATATCTCCACAGAGTTAACTGGAAAAAGATCATCGTTTTCAGTAAAGTGGCTAGTAGGGGAAAAAATCCTAGTCACTATTGGATTACTTCGTAGTAATTAGCCAAATGCAATTAAACCAGATTCCAATTCCTTATTTGGTCTAAAGGAATAATTGTTACTTGGGCTTGCCATAAAAAATGCCGCCTCCTCATCCTCCACCTCCTACTCTACTCGTGTCTCATCTCCAGTTTAAAAACAAATGTGAAAAACTCAAGAATAGAGTTAAACATGATGAAAACAACACGAAAGAAGTCCGACACTGTGTTTTTGTCAAAGGTAAAAGGCTGCAAAGCAAGTGAGCCAGCGACATGAGGAGAGAAAGAGAGGAAACGGCTCCTTAACCGCCACACCATGACATCACCGTGTTTAATAGTTTGAGAAAGCGAGGAAACAACCCGAATAGTATATGTGCATGTCATCGAATCGAGGAAGTGACAGTTAAAGCACTGTCCCTCAAAAAGTTAACAAATACGTCACTGTTGAGTAAAATCCTCCACAGCAACGATTAGTGGCTCCTTGCTAAAAGCCCGTTACGTCCAAAGCAATTTTAATATTTATCATGGTCCATAGACTGGCACTACCTTAAATACGATTGACGTAAGTTCTATAAAACAACTGTAACAATAGGGTCAGTGCTTTTGAAGTGACATGTTTCTCATCCAATCGAATCCCTCAGCGGCTTGACAGTGACCAATCAGAGAAAAGAGGTTGGCTGCGTTTTACGTTGCATGTGGCAGTATCACGTGTAGTTGTAGGATCTGTGGAAGAGGTGTGGAACTGAACATGAGCTGTTTTTGCTGGGACTTAAAAGGAATTTGCACTACCACCATTTTATACGGTGGCCGAGAAGTGCAAAGCAAATCACAATTCTGAAAACAAGATAACAAATTACAAACGCAAATGCAAGTCTAAAAAACAAAATAACAATTTTGTGGCCATAAATCATCAGTTCCAGTGGCGCAGATGGATAAGTGTGTGTTGTTGGCTTTTTGACGCGATCGACCCGGGTTCGATTCTGTCTTTTGCCAAACTTTTTTCCCTTCCTTTTCAAATCTCGTCTTAGCAATGGATTCTATTTACACTAAGTGAAAATAGCAATAATTTTAGCAATATGCTATTTACACTAAGTGCAAATACCTATTTACACTATGTTAAAATAGCAGGATTTCTACTATCAAGTATACTACTTGTTGCAAATAGTGGCAATTATCTGCACTTCATTATTGTAGTACATTATAAAACAGTATGCAATAATAACGTATTGAGTGTAAATTATCATTTTAATTTTAATTATTAAATGGATGCCACCTTATTGGTACAATAAAGCCCTCCCTAAACCTACCCTAACCCTACCTAATACTTTATTTTCAACTTTTTTTTATTTCCTTAATTTTTATTGAAAATAAATGCCTTTACAATATGATACGAGATTTGAAAAAGGAGGGCAAAACAGTTCGCAAAAGGCGGATCTCCCCCGGGTCCTATCGCAGGTCAAAAAGCCAAGGTCAAGCACTTATCCATCTGCACCACTGCAGCTGATCATTTACAACCACTTTTAACTAAATGTAAATATACACTCCGTATTTTTTATTCCATAGTAATTCATACAATACATTTAAACTGAGCTGCTTTAATACCATCTCCGAACTTTCTACCACGACTCTGCTGTTTTTCGGCTGGTTCTTCCTATATATGTTGATTGACAGATGTCTCGTCCAGCCAGCGGTGTGTAATCCCAAACCAATGGCACTGTCTCAAAATATATAACTACCTCTTCTGGTTTGTCTGATTTGTAGTTGTGTTTTCTGACTTGTTAATTTGTTTTTGGATTTGTCGTTGTGTTTTCCGACTTGTTATAATGTTTTCTGAATTGTTCTTGTGCTTTCTGAATTGTTATTTTGTTTTTTTAGACTTGCATTTGCAGTTGTAATTTGTTATTTTGTTTTCAGAATTGTGATTTGCTTTGCACTTCTCGGTCACCGTAGTTTTACCACTTGTGAAATGGGACATACAGGACATCAAAGGAATTACAACATGTTTACACAATGCAAAACAGTTATACAAGGGCCAATAAATAAAACAAACCAGAATCAGTTTTCAGAGGCCTTCATAAATGATTTACATTTACAAAATTCAGTTAGTTTTAATTGAAACACTACATTAGGCCTATTTTATTACTAAAATACAGCAAGAGTGTCATTACTTTCATAACTTCAGTTCAGTTTAACTTATGCAACAATACAGGCAAATTCCGGTGATTACTAAAACACATTGACCTCAATATTCAGTGTTTTAAGCACTTTGAGCTTCAAATTGCACCTGGACATAAATCTTGGATGTAATTATAAGCAATCATCATGGATTCACACAACAATTGAAACTGGCAACTTATCCACATTATATTTAGTCTTAAGAACATCTTTTAACTTTTTTGCACTTCGAGTAAACAGTTTGCAGAATATAATTTATTTACATTTTAGCAGAATTTTAGAATGTTAAGTTAAAATAATATATTTTCCTTGCAGATCCTTCCTAACAATGCCTGAAAATGTAAAAATGTAAAAGTACTTTTTAAGACATGGTGTCACATGAAATAACAATACAATAATATACATACTCTTGAAAATATAGCCATAGAATCCACAGCAAACTCATTCTGCAGTAAGTAATCCCTGGAAAAAGGCTATGGATATTGAAGAAATCCCTGATTATGTGCCCTCTGTGACTTCTCACTTTTTCACATTCTATTTGAAGCCTTGTAAAGCTGGAGCTGTACATAAAAATAGTCCCATCAGGGCTAGGCACATACTCTGGATCCCCTGTGCAAACACCCATTGGCACCAGAAACCTAACAAACCACACTGAACACCCAGCCACCTGTGGTCTAGAGATTAGCTAGAAAGAAACACATTTTTTTCTTCTTACAGACAATTTAGTGTTTAATCAACTGTACCTGAAAATACTGTAGATAATGACCAGTAAGCAGAGTAAAAATATTATGAAATGTTAATTTATAACAATTTAAAAAAAAACTGAGCTCTTGATCAAATTTACTTAATATAATAAAATGTGGTGCAGAAGGGGTGGGGGGGGGGGGGGGGGGATATAGAGCAGCAACACCTAACACTGAATAGTATTATATATGTATTATAATAGTTTACTGAATAAAAAAATTGAAAAGACTTTAAAAGATCTTCCTAAAAAATCGTTTCCCCTCTATTCCAGTTTTTCAGGTTTATTTTCCATGTAAAATGAAGTGTTGCAATTCCTGAAAAAAGTTACAAATTCCAGCTATTATGATGACGAAAACAGATAGGAATTTGAAAGTAAAAAACTGGACAAAGATATATATATACCCACACACAACACACACGACACACACACAACAATATATTATATATATATATAATTATATATATATAGTATATATATATATATACTTTTCCTTCTTTCTTAAATAGTTTTTTCTATATTACCATTCTTCATTTGAATTATTTTTTCTGCTTGCATTATTCCATTACTTACCAATCACAAGCAGTCAGGTCATTTTTTTATATTTTGTACACAATGCATCTGCACCATTGCCCCTCCCATCTGTAAATGGCTGTGTATCTCACCTGTTTCATGTGACGATCAATTACCTTCACAGAACCTGCTGGCCGCCCGTCCTCGGGTATCTTTCTCAGGTGTGCCACACTTACTTTAACTTCCTTTGCATTACTTAAATTTTCTCTCTTGTTCTCTGTCTCTCTTTCTATCTGCCTTCCTCTCTCACGTTCTCTCTCTCTCTTTTGCTTTCTGTCTCCCTTGCTTTCCTCAAAGCCAGACCAGCTGGCTTTGGACGGCTTTCTTTTTGCCCCTGTGAGGTCTGACTTCACACTCTCGTCCCTGGGTCTTTCTACCGGAAGGGAGCTGGGCGACAGAAGTTTGAAGGGTAGGATCCCAGATGGACGCTGACATGCTGGGCATGCGTGTATGTGACAGGGCTTGGCTCAGGGGAGTGGTGGACCAGCCGCAGCTGTCACTCACCAATACCAAGGGTGTTAGATGTATTTTGTGTTTTATTAATTATTATTAATAAAAGTGAAAAAAAAAATTGCTGATCGGAGAACAACAATGCCTGACTGTTCACAAGAGATGGAAGAAAGAAGAAAGGAAAGACACAGAATTCCCTGTTGTTTCACGTTCTCATAATAAAGCCTTGCCAGTGCTGCCACCAATACTTCAAAGTGTCATTTTACTTGCCAATAAAAGTCATCTAAACATGAACCATCAACATTTGAGCAAAATTTCAATAGCATACTGCCATCAAGTTTTGGGTTCAACAGAATAGTGAAAATTAAGCCAGCTGAAGCGCTTATATTTCGCTGCAAGCTGAAGTTAAAGTTCTGTATTGATGGGTCATTAAGACCTAGAGGATTGCAGTGGGGTTTATAAAACATACTCAAATAGAAGACAGCTGACATTTTCAGCATTGTACCAGACCACAAATAGCTCCAGACTGCTTAGATACTACGCCACCAATTAAATAAAGGATCTTATAATATCACTCATATAACAGACTATTAGAGCACCATAGTCAAGTTAGAGTTTCTGTCTGAACTTTCTTTTTGAAGAACAAAAGGCTCTTTGGACTCATAAACACACTGAAGGTCATTGTTTTGACAGCAGATTCTTGATTAACACATCATTACAATTAGAACTAGGCAGAACTAAACTAGCCAAAGTCCTTCAAATATCCCGCTCATTGTCCACAGTTCCCAGCTCGTGCACAGAAATGGTTCCTTAATGTTAAGTATAATCTGACCTTCCAAAAATATTGAAAACAATAAGTTATTCATATATTATGTGAAAGAGCATCTCGATACAAAATTTCACCACTTGTTAATGCACTAGGTAGCATAAACTATAAACACTTTTACAGAATTTATAAATCTAGATTAATGTCAAATTCTACAAACTAATAAATTGTATAATTTCATGTTGTACAAATTAACATTAGTTATTATAAATTAACATGAGTGAGTAATTAAAAATAGTATAAATGTACATAACCTTGAAAAATAAATGCTGAAAACGTCTTGTTCGTTGTTAGCATTTACTAATGAACTGAACCTTATAGTGACGTGTTGATAATAACGTGATTTTTCACACTTTTTTTTATTTATTTTTTTTATTTCACCATCCACACACTTGTTGAAATGATCTTTACCACAGCAGACAGAGCCTAAAGTTAGGATGACAAAATAGAGGAACTGGAACAGAGCAAAGGTACATCAGTATGTCTCTGTGCAGACTGAGTCTGTGCATTAGATAACTTTGCAGAGGCTCTAAAAATACCCTGTGTCTCACAGTCTGGCTCTGTTCTCTCATTACTGCACATAATTAACACTGAGCATGCCCTGCCAGTGCAGTAGCGCAGCACCGCACACAACTGTCACATACTCATGCATCTATGTAACATATCTAATCAAAACCTCAGAAGTTTTCACCAACTACTTTTTCTCCTTTTGTTCACTCTAAAGAAACTAATATCTGAGCCTGTAATTATACACCTGACACTCACAACTTTTATTTTCTATTTTTTACCTCACAACTTAGAAATGTAGTACTGTAGGTTAGCGTATACTTCAAATCGTCTGGGTTTCAAAGACTTACAGACAGCTACTTCCAGAGACAATAAAATCCCTTTAATTTGCCCACCATTTGTTGAAGTTACTGTACAGCGCCATTTATAAGAGAGAGAGACATTTTGTACGAGACATAGCGAGTTCATTAAAAATTTAGCAAGGTCAGAAATTAAACCATTCTTCCCATTTTTCATTCAGTCCTTAATATCAAGAATCATTTAATTAATCTCACAAAATGGCCTCAAATTAATTCACTTTGACACATAGCTGTCGGGTAACGTGACTAGAGACCTACTTGATAAACAAGATTGAAACTAAGGTGCATCAACAGAAATGATCTCTTGTTATACTATGGTAAGGTTCCAGAGATTTTTATCTCATGTTTTATTGTTTTTTAGATGATAATAGTTTAATAGTTTATAATATAGTTTTAAAAAAGTCTAACAGCATTAAACTGTTCATTTAGAGTTGCAATAAAAACTGAAAGTTATGGACCTAATAATTGTATTACCGCACAAATGCTTTCATGTTTTCCAAACCACGTGTTTGTTATTTTCAGATCCTATCAAATCTCCAATATACAATGCATAATAAATCATTCAAGTTTGCCTTGACACAACCTTCATGATAATGTTTTGGTCAGATGGCCTCTGCTTGTATTCAAGTGCCCTCTATATAATGCACTCTGTTATCAAGCAAAATATTGAACACCTTTCTCTAAAAAGAAAAACAAAACGTGTAATAAGAACAATCAATATCCTTGTGCACTTTACAGTACCTTAAGTTAGGACAGTAAGGTAGACACCATAAAAAGCATTTGATCAATAAGGCCAAACACAGAACTAAAACACAGAAGCTTTTATCACTTCACAAAGGCCTTGTACTGAAATCATTAATACACAACACGACCAAAGAGTTTCCAGAGAAGATGTTCAATGAACACCTGACACAAGTACTGTATATCCCTTACTGCTCAACCTCACTGCAAAACTGTCATGGCATACTAAGAATAGATACTTCCATAGGAGCAGTTTATTTACATGGTAAAATCACAATTATATGAGACCAACACCCTGCCGAGATAACCAATATAAGTCTTTGTGTTAAATTATACCGTCAAATAATTGACATGACATTATTATTATTTAAAACTAGCATATTCTATTTAAATACATATATTTTAAAATGTTATTAACTCCTGAGTTGGTAAAGTTGGATTATTAGCAGCAGTTACTATTCAGTCACATGATCTGAAAACATTAGAATAGGTGACCTGCTCAAGAAACGTTTCTTATTATTATCACAGTGGAAACCATGAAAGGCACAAACACATGGAGTTACAGATGTTTAGACAATGTATTAAAACACTCCTTAAACTCTGAGCACAGACCAAACCAAAGTTCCTGTTTGTTTTACTCCTGATCCATCCCAACATGCTCATGGTGATTCACATCTAAAAGCCGTATAAAATGCAGCAGGGCAGATCCCCAGGGGAAACTCCCGTGTGATTTTCACTTGCTCTTATGACCTGATTGTAATCACTGTGACTTTGTCTCCAGAAGGAAAGATCTGTGGAATCATTTGTCTATACTTGTTAAACCCAGAAGTGACACATCAAATAACCACAGTAAAAAGCATAGAGCTCCTTTAACACTTTTCCAAAGACAATACATCAGCAAATATAACATTGCGGAGTTACCGAAAAAAAACACTCTGCGATTTGAGATGATGTAAAAGTGATCATTCTTGTGGATGATCATTTTTACATATCACAACACTGTCTTAAAAAAATCTAGACCAGTGCTTTCCTTTCCATTTTTTCTACTCCTCGGAGCTGAATGTGCATAATGCTGCGCTGCAGAATATGAATTGTAATAAGCTCATAAAGCAAGTTTATATTTGTTTTTTTCCTTGTTTTGGGATTGGAGAGGTAAGCTTTTGTTTCATTAACCTCCTCCATTTAAAACAGCCAGTTACAATCAGGCAATTTGACTCATACCACAGACTATTCATCTCATTGCCAACCTAATCCATGAAAAGGACTTATGTATTCATGTCTTACAAATGTGCTTGAGTAAAATCCTTTGGCAAGAGTGAGGCGGCAGAAGAAAGAGCTCTCTGTACTGTAATAAGCCCTTGAAATTAACCAGCCTTGTAAGTGCTTTGTCTCTCATACTCAGCGAACAGGAGCTAGCATCCCTACACTAAGCATGAAGTTTAGCAATTGTCCTCCCCATTCCCATCCGTATGATTTTTTCTTCTCCGACAGACAGAAGGTGCTAGGGACATGTTGTTGTGCATCTCACACAGGTAATAAATTTGTGTGTCAGGCCTGCGTGTCACAGATTAAGCGTGTTTTGTTTGGGAATGATTTATGAGTGTGATGTCGGTGATGCACTTGGCAGTGAGGAGCTGAGTTTCTGATGATGGTGCTGCAGTGGCAGGTGGGTGGGGTGGAGAAAGGGGAGGGGAGCGAAATGTCAGATTTGTATTACAGGAAGACTGATCTGTAGGTTCTCGGAGGATGCCTGCTATAGCGCATACCTGTGCCATTAATCACACCGAAGCCTCCGGGCCCCGTGTGCATGTGAGCCGGCCCGCCCAGCCCGGCCCGTGGTGCACCTTTTCTCCACAGGCTCGTTCTATGTGTTGCCTGGAAACTGCAACAAAGTCTTCGGTCTGGTCTCGCCCTTTTTTGTGTTTGGGAGCCCTTTACTGCTCCCTCAGGATGGGAAGGCTCACTACGGTTAGTATATACTCTTCGCACACCAGGTTTGTGAGAATAACAGACGTGAGGTAAGGACTCTCTCCCTCTGGCTTACCCAGGCCTGACTCATGGACGACCAGCGGCGTTCTGAAGATCTGCCAGTATTTGTCAGTCTGCGCAAATGAATGGGAGAGTAAATTAGGCCTGAAACGTTAATCAGCCGTGATTCAATCCAATCATTGCAGCCTCTTAAATTCATATTTCAAGCTGGTCGAAGACAGAGACACATCTTCCTCCTACCTCACCATGAAAGCGCTGATATTTCTCATCTTATCAGAACTTGATAAGGCATTTTGTAAACTCAATAAGCTTGAATAGTTGTTTGGTATCCAGTGCCACTTTTATTTCAGACGCAGTTGGTTTTCTAGACTAAAGTGTTTTGAGATGCCCTTTTGTGTTTTCTGAGATTGCAAAATTGGATGGGTGTCCTTGAGTCTGACATTGTTCATGGACCCACAAAGGAGGCCGACGTCATATGACTAAGATATGAGCATGCTTTTTATATAATGAATGGTATGTGTTTTAAAACACCCAACACTCACCACTCTGGCTTGCATATAACTAAATAATTCATGTGTAAAATCTAATCTAATGCTAATTAAGCACTCAAGCACCCGAGCCTTAATGTTAAGTCATTCTGAGGTCAAGTAAACAAATTTTTTTCTATCATAAGTTTTACTGTATATGTTGTGCTGACGATCGTTTATTTTGATTTCATTTATGCAGAATTTGGTTTCTGTTAATGTTTGGGAGACATAAATCAAGAAATTAGAGATTTATTAATAAAAACCATGCTTTATGCCAAATTTTTAAGCCTTTTAAGGGCATTAGGGCATTTTTTTTGGTAACCCACTGTAGCCAGCATTTCTCTGTAGATCTCAACAAAGGAAGATTGCTGAACCATTCCATGGAAACTATAGGATGAATATTGTGAAGAGAAGATGACTGTCAAAAGATTATGGAAGTAATATGATTTTGACATGATTTGAAAATCCTGAGGTCATGAATTGTACTGTATTGCTATGCACGTAGCACAGCTTGAAGATGAAAATAAATGTACTCCTGGTGAATACTGGCATTATATTATAAGATTTAACAGTAGATTTATTGTTTGTTTCACCTTAAAGCTATGATTCATGTACTAATATAGTACAGGCATTTATGACAACAACAAAAAAAATTAAACTCATACTTGCTCATAAATATTGTAAATCATATTCTCCTAATAAGTTAAAAAGAAAAAGACCCAATGATACACCCAACAGCATACCAAAAAACAGCTGTTTGAATGTAAACTGCTGTGTCAGTTCACATTTCATGCCGCTGTTGCATTTAAAAAGATCCCTGTAATATATTCAGATGAAACGTGTCAGTTTGTGGATAAACTGAACATAATGGTTAAAATGTTTATAAATGGCATTTCTGGACTCTATAAAGATATGGTAGATTACATTAATGAGCACAAAGTAAACAGACCTCAAATTCTGACAGAATGCTTGTTATATTCCTCCTGACTTTACATACATTACATACGATCGACATACTATTCTTTCTTTAAAATTGAAAAGGACATTATTTGATAGCAATTCTGATGTGAAAAAAGTACCATACTGATACAGCATAAAATACTATACTCACAATAGCAACTGAAATATGCCCAGGACCTTGAGACTTCTAAAGTTACCCAGGTCTAGATGAATTGTACCTCCCTGCTCTTGTTCTTCTTTGTCCTCCGGTGAGGACAGGAACTTCACGGACACGCTGATAGCAGACCCTTGAGCAGGAAATAAATGAATATGGATAGGTAAAAATGAATATGAGCAGGAAGGAAGTCTGTGACAATGGAAGGAAACTCATTTTCTACCTAGGTGAAAGCTTAAAAAGTCTCCTAAAATGTGAATCTTTTGCATAGCAGACGCTGCTGGAGCAGCTCAAAGTCCTCAAAACATTTCTGACAAATGTTTTTAGCACGACGCCGTAAATAAATCATTTATGCCATCTAATGCAAAGAAAATGATCATAACATCAAGACTGGAAGAATAACCATCTGTCCAAACAAGACCTGAGAACACAAAGCCACTCTTTCACTGAGGAGGGTCAGATATATGTAGTACATAATCGCATGCACTGTTGAACATTTACTTCATTTAATATACCATTGCGGTTTGTTTGTTGAAACATCCCGAGCAAACAGATTTAATGTGTGCATGGGTAAATATTTGCAGCGCTATATCAAACTCGGAAGCTAAATTAGGCCTATCACAGAGGGCAAGTGGGGTTTTGAGTTAGCCGCTAGGGTTGTTTGGCTGACCGCGTTTCTGCATTAAGACAGCCTATTAGTGAGACTCGCATAGACAATTACAGCCTTATGAGTTGTTTGCTTAATTTCTGTGACATCTCTGTAACTTTCAAATGCTGTTCAAGCTGCATGCGAGCCTTTGTAAACTGTCCGCCCCATCCTGCACGCCACCAGCTGGTTTTGAAACTGTGCAAATGTGCTGTGGTAGATGAAAACGGGCTTACATTTCTGATAAAAAGTAGAAATGTTGAGTCTAAGGCTCAACAAGCTTATGACACAAGTGTTGAGAATGGATTGTGCTACCTCTGTCTCCCTCTCTTGCTATCTGTAATGAGGAAAGAGCAGAACTCTATACAGAGATAAAGCAAACAGGATTGCCACAGAGGCGGCACTGAGAGACAGGGACCGGGGTTTCCACAGCAATAACTACAATAACCTACGGTATCAAACAATGTCATGGCTTGATGTGCATCTCTTCTGCAATATAAAAGGCCTTTTATGGAAATAAATATTCATAGTTATTTTTAACAAAGTAGAAATTTCTAATCTCCCCATGGAAAATGTTTTCTATTATTACTTCTTTTTCTTTCAGCTTTCACAGGTAACAAGACTCATATAGCATGTTTTTGCTAAATAATGTGTTATTGTAAATCACGCAAAGAAAATATATTTCCTACTAAAAATATATATTGTGGTAATATATTACAATATACTGTATAATATAAGATAGCGCCACTTTTCATATACTGAAAAATATGTGACAATATATTTCCTTCTATTTGTTAATGTATGTAGTTTTAAATGAATGAATACACTTTATAATATATAGATGTACATGTGAAAAAAATTGGAACATGTAAAGTATGTGCAATAAGTATGTGGGAACTTTTATCTGTATTTATATATAGTACTTAAAGCACTTAGTCTTTGAGTTATAAAAGTCAAATCTCATTTTCCACCCACCATGTTGCCATGACTTTAACAAGACATCCAATTGTCCAAAATTTTAATAATAATAATACTAACAATATAAATAAATAGTAACTAAAATATTTTCATAAATGAAAGGTGTGGCCAATGCAAACAATAAAGTCGAGATACAGTTCCCCAAATTATGTGCGTGTTTCGTAGTTAAGATGATTAATGTAAATGTAGTAGTTTTTACTTTATTGCTATATATTTTTTTATATTGTTGTCAATATAGATACATGTCAATGGTATATTGCGTATATTGAAAAAATGTAAGCACTCTTATATCTTATATATAAGATATATATATATATATATAAATGTAAATGTATTATTTAATATATTGCATTCTATTGTCCAGTATATTCCCATATATTTTTGTTTCGTAAGGGAGCGCATTGTCAACAAAACTCTGTCATACGCACATGTGAACCACTTCAAACTGCAACAGACTTCAGGTTATTCCTGTACGCTGGGAATTCCCACGACAGCTCCCACGCTTGACCTCAAATCTATTGTGTGTGTAAGTGTGTGTGACGTTTTGAGCAGGTCTGACAGGCTGGCCTGCCATTTTTTTGTAAAATCAGACTCATTGAGGTCACAATTGTTATTGTGTATCCCTTACATCTGTGATTACAAAAGCAGGGAAATATTTGAGTCTGTGTACTCAATATTAAGTACATAAAATGCTTTGTCAGGCAGAAGTGTCATAGTGCATGTGGGGTTTTTGAATAAATTCTGAATGGCAAAAATAAATAAATACATACATGCATATATACATAAAAGTATCTCTGGTAATTATGCTACACTATTATGGTAGTTAAAAAGAGTAAAATGCAGTGACAGATATTTGTCATTCAAATCGAGTCTTTCCCTTTGCAGATCATTGGCTTTAAGCCAGTTCACACTGTACAATTTATAATAGTCCTTACGATTGTACTTGTCAGACTGTATGAACATGATCTCAGCTATAAGCCATGTCACACTGTGAGATCTCATTAACATAAATCAAGACTGGTTAAAAGCGGGAACACAGAAGAAGACTCATCCTGATTTTTCCATCATCAATCTGTGAAATGTTTTATGATGGTGAGCTGCATTTACCTGTGGAATTGAAATGGTGGCTGGCAAACAAAAACAATCTCTAGTGTTAATTTTTATCTTGGCTTGTCTGTACAGTCCTCAACATTTTGCCTGTGGTGGTTTGTTGTTGTTGCACTAATTGCGTCATCAGGTTCTATGCTTCTATTGGTTTTTGATTTGATGGACATTGTCGGAAAAACCACACTGCAGGACAGTCCCTCAAACCTTATGACACTAGCAGAATTTCATTAGAGACAAAAATTGATCGCAGTGGTCATTAATCGGCTGTCGGCGAACATGTCGTTAGCGACCAAAGACTAGGATTCTCACAATTGTACAGTGAGCAGCCAGCTTTAAAAAGAAAATCATCACCCACTTTACATAATTTGAAACCAGTGTTATTTTAATGTCACTGAGATAATATTATTGCTTTTATTCATATTTTGAGTAAGTTTTAATTTTTATATTTTCCATTTTTAGTAATTTTGTTGTGTTTTGGCGTTTTTCCTAGTTTAGTTCTAGTTATTATTTATTAGTTTTAGTTATTGTAGTGGGTTATATCAAGTTAAAATAAATAAAAATAAGAAATGTTGTCAAAATAAAAAACAAGTTATTTCTATAGTCTATTTACAATTTCATAAATGAATATATTTACAAACATAAAAGAAATTAATTCATAAAAGTATATAATTTATCAGGTTTTATGCAAGTCAGTTCTACTGAAAACAAATTAATTACACCAACAAAACTATGTTTCTTCTAGGCAACAGTGTTTCGACATGTGTAGTTGGACAAAATGCCATATTAACACAATTAAACATTTCTAGGTCAGCTGTGCTATAGGCTACCTTTTACAATTCAAGGTGATATGAGGGTGAACTGGAAAGGGCGTCACGCTATCCAGTATCTGGGCAGAGGAGTTCAACAATTGCTGCCAGCTGTGCTTCAGCAGAAGTGCTGCCAATATCTATCTGTGGATAAATGACTGGAGAACAGCAGCACAGGGTTTTTTGGCTGTACAGAGCATGGAGGAAAATTACAAGCCCACACAAGACCACCAACACCAATCTCAGCTGCAATTGTGTAACGTCTCAATTTGCAGATGTCGAATTCAGAAGAAGCAAGAAATATATAGTTCAACCAGCGACTTCAAAGAAAAAAAAGCCAAAGTGGGGACGGCTGAACTCTAATTTTAAAGAGCAATATTTCCACTTTTATCTCCCTCAAACACAGATGATTAAAGATTCAATGCAGCAAGTAGACTAATGACTCCATAGGGTGTGTGAGGCAAACTTGGGAAAAAAGATGGGAGAAGAGAAAGAGGCCTCTGGAGAATTCTTCACCACAGAGGAATACACTTTAAAATATACAAATGTATTCATCTGAAAGTCTGCCGAGGCTCTGTGGCTTCGGTTAGCACGTGGGAGAGAGAGGAAGTGCAAGAGAGGAAGAACTAACAAGCTCTTCTCACACCTCTTGAGTCAATCATGCTTAAAATGATTGGTTTCCTGGTATGACACACAGTCTAAGGTAAACTGAATGATTGAAATGCACACAAATGACTCAGCACAGGTATACAACAAATACAAAGGCAAATGACAACTACATGTTAATGCTGAAGTGATTTTTTGATCTTACCTGGCAGGCAGAGACGAATAAGTAAGCTATTTGTAGGCTGATTTCCCAGAAAAGTACATTAACATTTTGGCTTTGTGGCACCATCAAAACATCGCTCTTTGTTTGAGCTTCCTGATCAGCCTGACATCGTAACATTGACTCAACCAATAGAGCGGTGCAGTGATGATGTATTTTTGTAGGCCGACCCAATAAACATGATCCCCCTGGTTCCCTCGACAAAAACCTGATAGGATTTTTCCTTTGGATTTAAGATTATTGCAGAAAATAAGCTCCGTGACCAACAAAAGTTTTCTTCACAAATGAAAGCAACTTATGAATTTTGAAGCCTAAATACAATCTTCAGAAGTAAAAAGCTAAACATAGGCTATAAACAAACTACACCAGGGTTGCCTTCAACGTCACCACCATTAAACTTATACTAATTAAAAAAATTAAAAATCCCTGGAAGTTTGAACTAGAATAATTTGCAAGAGCACAATTATAAAAAACATTGAGGATGTAAAAGCAAACTAGCGAGTAGTAGAGTTTTCCTGCTTGGTGTGATGACGTTCCTTGTCTCTGACAATCTCTGTATTCCCATTTTCAAGACAAGTAATGGCTTTAAAAAACGATCACAAGAGGGTATTATTAATGTTATTTATGTTGTAGAATAAACGTGAAAATATCTTGACTGAACCAAAGACCCATTAAAAAAAAAACTTGACTTTAAGGCAATGGAACCGGAAATGCTAAAATACTAACTAGTTTCTGGGTTTTGGCCTACAAAAATACATCATCCCTGCAGCACTGCATAGATCAATGACCTAAATAAATGTAAATCTATTATAGATCAGCAGTATAGATACAGTTCCCCACCCACTCACAACTGGGAAAAAACCCAACCCTGGTTATCACTGTTACCCATTCATTTCTTTTTCAGTTTGCTAAAAATTAGTAGTTTGAAGTGAGAATACCTACACAACAGCTTTTCTGTATGTTTTCCCAGTATGTTTATGTACTTCATCTCTTTTTCCTCATAGGATTAAATTGGTAACTATGGTAACAAGGATTCGTTTGCTGACCTGTCTATGGGGCCAGTTTGTTCGACCAATAATATGTAGAGAAACCTTTTTGAAAACAGTCATTAGTTTTGCTATCCTGTCTTGGAGATGCTAACGGCCCAAAACTTAAAACACTTCACACAAAAATACAAGAAGTTCTCAATGGTGGTAGGCATTGATAACAAAGACTTTGTAGCCTTAGCGCAAAAAAAAAATCCCATATTACTGTACAATCCTTAAGAAGGATTTTTTATTATTTTTTTAATTTGCCGGCCCTGCAGTTTCTGCGGCACATTCAGTAGATAAATGGTCCTTGTCCTCTCCCATGTGAGAGCTAATGGGTGACAGAGTGACAAATGGAGCCGGCTCCCCTGCCCGGTGAGCAGAGATTATTGTGACTCACTGTAGGGGACGGGATTAATGACCTGGACCCAGTGGCAAAGGCTAATCATGGGAGATTAGGGGACGGAAATCCTGCAGGTATTCAAGGAAGAGAAGGGGGCTCCATCTTCAGGTCTACAAGGACCTGTGGTAATCGGGGGGAGCTGGTTTAAAAGGCTCGGTACAAAAGTTCAACATGGTTTCCTTACTTATTATCAGTTTTTTTTTTTTTTTTTTTTTTCTGAAACTAGTTTAGTAAAAATCTCATAGCAGTAATTTTGCTTTATGCAGTTGATCACATGATCTGATTTCCATGGTGGTGCATAAAGGGGACATTGATGATGGTTTTTTACCGTACAAGCTTAATGCAATCCATTGTGTGCACAAAAAAGGGAGGGGGTTTGCAATGGGTGATATTGCCCCAAGCCACCAGAGAGTTCCACCATAAAGAGGAATTTGCACATGGACCATCTCTCATCCCTTGCCAACACCTTGGGAATAGCTCTTATGAATGACCCAATTACGTACCATTTGTTTTCATGAAAACTTTTCAGGGCAACCATACTCTGAGCATGATAAAGGACTGTGCTGAAACTGCTTCGCGACTATACAAATTGAATGTGGTAGAAGCTGACTTTGTCATCTAGACCCACCTTGACCGTATTTGTGATGATAACTGTATTTCGTGACCAACAAAAAAGTGGATACAAAACCCCCAGAGGCTCCAATTCTAGATTCATACTAAGCTCAATTTAGCAAACAAGCATGCAAATACTACTTATAGTTGGTTGTAATGGCACTCACTAATCATTTTAGTTGCAAAGCTTTATGATTTATTAACAGCTTCATGAAATTAATGCTTGATTAAATTGTCACACCCAAACATACACAACATATTTATTATATCTTCTATATCTTATTTCCTGTTTCCATAATGCGTACTTCAGTGTCATCTCTGGTTAACACTTTTCAACGTGTCACTGACGTTAGAAACTTTGAAAGAATTAGCCTTTTATTAAACTTCTCTAAAAACACACATGATATGGTCTTAGAAAATGTTTCATAAAATGCATCGTTCTAGAGATAGCATCCTCAGATTTGAGCACGTGCAAGCTTCAGCTTCAGCTTCATTGTGTTTCTAAAATCATTCACCTCAGCCACATTTAAAAAATATATTCTTGATATTTTAATTTTTGTTTTTATGTTTGAGCTTCTATATCTCCATATTCATAACAGTATTTCAGAATCTCGAACAGTTAACTTTCAAGTGTCAGCTTTGGTTATGCTGTATATCTAGTTAGAAAGACTCATGAGCAGCAACTTTTTTATTTTGGGTATGTCATTTATGCCCCCTTGCCAAAATGGGGGGTGCTTCAGAAGGGGTTAAAAGGTATGTAGATGAAGTCTCGCAACCTCTGAAATGGAACTGACAATTTGATTTCTCAGTCAATTTTCATTCAATATATTTTTGTTGTAACATGGTTTTGCAAAAAAAAAAAAAAAAAAAACTGTGATACATTTTTTAATTTTAAGCTGGAATGAAAACCGAAATTCACCCATCTGCTTTTCTACATGCATGTTAGATCTGTCTTATGAGCGATTCCTCTATACATGTTTATTTATTTCTTGACCCTCGTATGTTTTAAACAAACTTTCATAGCTACTCGGCTGGACATGAAAATTCCTCGACTTCTTCCCGACTCCTAGTGAAAAAATAAATATACTAAAACGTATTTGAAATACATTTATTTCATACTAATGTACATATTTATGTACTTAATAAAAATACCCTGCAATTGTACTTTTAGTATAATAAACGGTAGTACCTAAACGGCTAAATTGGACCCAATTGTGCGGAAAGTAGTGCTGAAAGGCCAACTAAAGATATACTGAAGTCTATCTGGTTGTGCTGACGTGTACTAATTGTCAAGTTATACTTGTAATGCACTTTACATATCTCTTGCCTTTAAGACCTGATTATTTATTCAAATCTACGATTACTCACTATCCTCATCAATGGACAATAAAACACATTTTATAGTCTTTAATATGAAGAATGTACATGTGCACAAGTAGTACTCCAAATAAAAGTTTCATAATTTTATATATTTTAAGTCTCAAGCTATATGACATTAAATATGTTATAGATTTAAACTATACTTTTATGAAAAATGTTTATTTTAATAAATTACTTTTTTTACTAATAATCCCCTGAAATCCTCACATTTTCATCTCTGCGCCTCCATCCAATAAACAACCAATGGTTAGAAATAAGTCCCTGTCCTACTTTTTTTTTTCAATAATGTGTTTCACTCAGATGTACATAATATGGAAAACAAGATGTGTCCCTACTTCTGTGTTGCATCTAGATACTAATATCTTGCTACCATTTTTCGATTTGCTAAAAATTTATGTTTTGCAAATTAAGTCTAGTAAGTTGTCTAAAAAAAACTCTTTAGTATTACTATATATTTTACTGCAGATATTTAAGTCAAACCTCAATACAGAACACTGAAATACATGTTGATTTATTGCCATTCTACAGTGCATGTCAACTCTAAATTCAAAGTGTTTAAACGGGGACAAAAAATCATAAGTTTTTTTTGAATATTCAATCTAGTCCAGTCACCCTTATTTACTATGAGACTCTTTTCTATACATGCACCTCTCCTGTCTGTGGCAAAGCAACTGAACAGCATTAATTAGGGAAATAGTGTGTCAATAATGCAAAATCACATTATTAAACACTCATTTTTCAGTTAAAGACATCATGATGATGTCATCATCCAGCTCAGTTCAGTTTAAATAGTATTTTTGCAATCATTGCAATCAAGTCAACAATATCGCTGGAAATGAAGTGTCCCCAACTAAGCAAGCCAAAGGCTACAGTGGCAAGGAATCAAAACTCCATCGGTGACAGAATGGGAAAAAACCTTGGGAGAAACCAGGCTCAGTCGGGGGGCCAGTTCTCCTCTGGCCAGACAAAACCAGCTGTTCAGTTTCAGGCTGCAGCAAAGTCACATTGTGCAGAGGACTCATCTGGTTCCTGTGGTCTTGTCCAAGTGGTTGTCTGAGACAAGGTCTTTACAGGGGATCTGTATCTGGGGCTCATCTAGTTGTCCTGGTCTCCGCTGTCTTTCAGGGCTGTAGATGTCCTCTCTAGATTCTGATCCACCAACTGGGCTGGATACGTACTGGATCCGGATGACTGCAGTGACCATCTGATCTGGATACAGACTGGATCTGGTGGCTACGGTGACCTCGGAATAAGAGAGAAACAGACTAATATTAGCGTAGATGTGTAGGCATTGTTCTACAGCCACAGTAATTCTCCCTCTGGGGCGAGAAAGACCAGATGAATATGTAAAGGATGGAGGTGTTACTGAAAGCAGATCTGAAGTGTTGAGGATTGTGGATTATGATGAAGTGCACAATTTTCAACTAAACACTGACTATGAATGATTTCCTCAAAACAATAGGAATAAATGCATGTTATCTACTCTAATCCACTCTGCCGATGGAACTTTGATGGAAAATTTTAATGTTGAAAACACAACACGATGCACAAGAGCAATTCAATGCAATATTATTGGTTCTATGTGCATGTGCATGGGCTGGCAGGGGGCACAGACGTGGGGTGTAATCCTGGTTTTTACTGTGGAGCAGAAGGCATGCAGCGCTCGGCTGCAGATTTTCTCCCAGCAGCAGCTGTGACACCATCTTTGTGTCTTAAGGTGGTGCCTAATCACCCTTGCAACTCTAACTACATCTCTCATGTTTTCAATCAGCCAGGCCCATAAATTATTGTCAGCAGTAATCACAGTCGTCCACTCAGGGCCCGCTGAGGGGTCCTTGCCTGTCTGCGTGCATCGATTCAGTCTCTTCTGGCACTAGACTAACACATCGGAGGGGCGCCGGGGTCTGAGCGCTCGCCAAGCCAACATACCATTGACAGCACTGGAGAGGAAGAGGTCTCTCAGAGGAGGTAGCTTTAATGAAAATGATTAACCTATCTGCACAGTGCTGGATGACAAAATCAGAGCTCATTACATCAAAACTGACATGTGAAATTATTTAGACCATGTGCTGGGCTGTTCACTCAATCCCCAAGCCCGGCTCATTGTGTTGATCTCTGATATTAAGTTGGAAAGGGTCAGTCCTTCGCAACACGTTATTCAAAACCTTGCTTTTATTTTTTGAGGGTACAAAAAACAAAACAAAAATGGAAATATATGCATCTCTCTTCTTGTTTCTAATAAACTCATCCGGCGGCTTTGGCAGGCAGCCCAAGTACTCGCAGCACAGCCTGCCTTTTTCACCACCGCACACTTTTCTTTCGCTGTGAAAACTGCCAGCATGGGGTGGCACAGTCACTTCTGGCGAGGGGGTGCTGTCAGTCTAGATCAGTGAGAAGCAGCCTTCTAATTCAATTAGCTCTCATCTGCCCTACACAGTCACCATGACGGCCAGATTAAGTTAAGGACCGACGTTAAGAATCAAGTGGATGGAGAAGGGAGGAGAGATGTCATAACGGGGCTCAAAAATCAGGGACTCAAATACCTGTCATCACAGAGTTCCTAATGGAGAGGCCGTGTGGTTGTGGTAAACACAGCGCAACTCCATGCATATGCTCAGTTCAGTCTGTGATGGAGGACGGGAGCAATGAGGCATGTAATCTCCTGGATGTAATAGAAAGCAGAGAATAATTTTATTATATATTAAAAAAGAGCCATTTCTTCTAGGTTTTTACCAGCAATGTGCCTAAAGCTAAATATCTTATTCATAAAGACAAAACTAAGTAACGTGATCAAATGAATCATCGAGAGAAATTTTTTTTTATTGATTTTTCACCATCACAAAAAATTAATACAATTAAAAATAAATTTATTAAAATTCATAAAAAAATTTTAGAAATTGTATTTAATTTAAGAAACACTACCATTAAATTTTGGGGATTGTAATATTTACGATTTTTTTGAAAAGAAGTCTGTTATGCTCAATTAGGCTGCATTTATTTGATTAAAAATATTAATATTGTGAAAGATTAGCACCATTTAAAGAAACTGTTTTCTATTTTAATGTTTTGAAAAAAAATGTGTACAAATTAACCATATTTGCTAAATGAAAAAAAAAAGAAAGAAAAAAAATTTTTAGGAATTTTTTTTTTAGTTTTTCATGTCATTTACATTCGTTTCGAGTACATGTTGTTTTTGTTTGAAAAACAACATAAAAAATTATATTTCATTTATATGTTATGCTATGTCCTCTGTAGAGGACACCAGGACTATATAATATTAATAATAATAAAAAGACATGAATGAATATGCATAGGCAAAAACAATAGATTTTTTTTAAATAACCAATACATTTTTAGTTTTCAGGATTTTTTTTTTACCAAATGTATATAAAGATAATTCTCAACTATGTCATAACAGAATGATTTGATATACAATTTACCATATTAATGTGTTTTTTGGGGCAACATGTAATGAAAAAAGAAGCGTAATAATGGGAGTAATAATTGACAAGATTTTCATAATAATATCTAATATTTCATAGGAATATTGAAATATAATTTCTTTGTCTATTCATTTGTTGTGTCTCCCAAAGTGCGTAATAAATCATATGAGGACATGTATGAAATCAACCTCCTGTTTCGTAACATAAAGTTTCATATTTTGATTTGAAACCCCATAACATTTTCCTGAGATTTAGATTTAAAAATGTGTCCGATTTAAATGATAATTACAAAATATTATCATATTTCCATAAGAGTGTCACTAAATTAATATCAGACATTTTTGAAGACCAAGGAGAGGGAGTGGTCATGGTGAAACATCCAAACATTTAGTATCTTTGAAAAGCCCTGAATGTGCTCTGTACAGGACATCCCAACTTAAAACTGTGGCTTGTATAGTCTCAGAGAAATTCACAAAAATACAATGTCCTCATATGAGGATGCAGAGTTTCAGGAGGCCAAGAGAAATAGAAAGGACTTCTTGTGGTGAATTCTGAAGAAATCTGGAGGTGATCTTTAGGGGAGCAGTATGAGATCTTAGTAACTGGGTACAGCCTGGGGAGAGGAGGTGCTGCCTGCGGGTTGTTTACGTGAGCTCCTGAATCAGGGGGGATTCGGTGCGCTGCACCCTCATTGGGCATGAAGCTCTCAGTGGGGAACAGCCTGAGGTAGAGGGTGGTAAACATGGCTATCCCAGCAGACATCACAGGAGCTTCAGCAGCCACCTGACAATGGCAATGGATAACAATGGTGTTATTGAAAGACTCTCAACATGTATAACAGATATAAAATATACAACGAGAACATTTTACTCAAACTGTTTTCCTATAAAGATCACTGATATGTTCTATAAATATGACAGGGGAAATATTAGGGGTGTGAAGTGATGTCATTATACTTATCTGTTGCACTTACTAAACTGCATTCAGATTAAATGCCCCGGATGTGGGCTTAAACACATATGATCAACACTTACTGAAAATTTAATTTTAGATCTAACAATGCACTTTATACTACATTATACTTTCCATTTATGACTTTCATAAAATTAAAGTTTAAGAAATAAAATATTTCATAATAAACTTCACACTTTAATCTTATTAGCTTTAGAGACTCACAATTGCTTTATAATGTTAGATGCATTTATTAAAATTCAGCTTTATCCTTGTGCTTGTTGGATAATCAGTCATATCATGTATTTGTGAAACATAACACCCCTGGAGGGAAAAGGAAATTTTCTCTGGATAAACACGAGGTACCAGAGGACCCTAATGTTGTAATCCAATGCAAAGTACTTTTAACGTCTAAACAGTCAGATCCACTGTAACGAACTCCTTGTGAATGGCCAGGTTACAGAAGTCTATTGTACCAGCACTGTGGCCAAAGATCTACTATCTGCCACCTGTAAAACCCATTTCAAGGCAACATGTGGTCAAATATTCATCTTTTTTTTTTATTTCACGCCATTTTATCCTGCGATGGTTGCCTAAAGGAATGATAAACATTACACAAAATGTAGTATATTTCCTTTGTGCATTAAGGCTCTTACCTCAGTCCATCAGTGTGAAAATTCCCTGAAAACACCCGTTGTGCTTGATTCCCACACATGATATAAATAAACTATCTGTGCTTACTTTAGGTGACAATATGAACACGCCGCATAACGGGGTTGAGAGAAAACTGAAAGGAAGGTCAAAGAGCAAAGAAAACAAAATGGCAACTTACTATAATGGGTTCTGAGGTCTAGCCTCAGTAGATTACATCATTCCATTGTTGTTATGAGCGGGACACATATGATCACCGTTCGTTTCCAGAGGATGTGTGTCCGAGCCAAAACAGTCTTGTTCCATATGCGTCCTGTTGGATCCATATGTCCTTCATATTATCTCTCATTCACTTTGTTCCCCAGCCACCGAACATCGATCATATAGCATTCAAGGTTCAATCCATACACTGCTAGATGTTAGCAGAGAGATGGTTCTCATATCCTGTTTGGACTCAGTTAAAGGAGCGAGAGGGATGGGGGAATTATTTAGTATATGAAAATTTAGAATGGTGAACAATGGCAAGTCTTTTGGCTTGTAATGAAAGCAATAACTGAAGATCCAAAAGTTACTCTAGAGAATCTACATGGAATTAATGGATTATTACGGGTTCAGTAAGGTAAGCTCAGTCGACAGAATTTGTGGCTTAATGTTGATTACACAAATTTATTTCCACTTGCCTCGCATTTTCTTAAAAAGAAAGGCAAATATCCTGATATCCTGAAAATATCCTGAAATAGTGAACAGAGCTAATCCATAAATGTAAAAATTCTTTCTATTTTATATATTCAAAATTATATTGAATAGCAGGAATAGAAAAAATCAGAAACATTAGATGAAAAATTGTAAACTTAAATTAAAAAAAAGAAATGTTGCCTTGGCAACCAAAATAAAATAAGTTTTAGTACTTAAACTAAAATGGACATAAACATTTATCAAAACTAATAAATATATATAAAAATACTAATAAACATTACAGAAGCACAAATTTACTACAACTTAAAATGAAAACTGAAAATATGGAAATAAACGCTAATTAAAAAAACTAATAAAGACTATATTAGAATATAGATAATCAAATAAAACTGGATTGAACCTCTGTCATAATTTCTTCTCATTTCAAACCTGTATGCGCTCCTTTCTTCTGTGAAACACAAAAGAAGATATTTTCAGAATATATTTTCATTCTTATGTAAACTATCTCTTTAATGTGGCGGTAGAAAGGTAGAAAAGTGAGGTAGAAAAGTGGAAGAGGACAAGAAAGGACACAAATGAAGAGAAAATCCCTATCAGGAACATGCTGAAAAGCAGAAAAGAGGACGCACCAGAGGACAGCGGGGGAGACGTGGTAGAAGGCATCAGTCTCCTTTACTGCGCAATCACATTACGGCATACACAGGATGAGTAGCCCTTCAGGTGAGCGCGGTTGTCAACAGAGACAAACTGCAGCTCTTGGGACTGCCCCAGATCTGACAAATTATCCCCCTACATCAGTCACCTCATTTGATTCTACGAGGCAGCCTGTGCCCTGCTCAGGGTCACACCAAGCCGCAACCACAAGCTGTTCATCTCCAGGTGTCCATTAATGATGTTCTCCTTGATGCCACTCTCAAGCACTATACAGTGAAGTGTAACGCCTCACCCTGCTAATTACGAGTGAGAGGACAGGAAGTGAGAAAATCACTAATGCTCCGCTAAATGTCAAATGGTAAACTGCTGACTCTTTATTTGTTGTTGAGGTGGCTCATTTCACTCTCGAACGGGTGTTGGCTTAATGCAAATGCGGCTGGAAAGTACATGTAGGAACGTCTTTGAAGTCCAGGGCTGCAGGGATGGTTGACAAGGACAAGAAGATGGAGGCGGAGTGAGGGAATAACTGCTGAAAAGCTCCACCCCTATTAGCATATCAGACTCATTAGCATCCCACAGGCAAAGACCCCTGGGAGAGAATGAAGCCATCTTACTGTGAAATCTTATCCTCCCCAATCTAAGCGCACTCTGCATATCCTTCCTTTCAGCTGCGCAAAGTAGGACGACCTGTAGCACGCTTCAGAGCAAAGCTCCCCGAGTTTCGCATGAGTAACTGCCCCCCTCTCCATTAAGCTGTTAAGCCACACAGTCAATTATCCTGGCTCGTGGAGGCAGCGGTTCATCCAGAGCCGGAGAAAACGATATGCTTTGGTGGACAGGCAATGAGAGGGGAGGGTGCCATGAAACTGTGTACTCAAGCCAAGTGATTACTCACGAGGAGAAGGTAAGGCAATTAGATGCTTCATTGCCTCTGGTGTTACATAAAATCTAAGGAAGATAAAAATGAAAGGCCATAATAGGGACATTTTGAACTGTTATCACTTGGTTGTCAGATTTAGTGCCACGGCAAAGGAGCACAGTTCCTCTTACAGGTCTACCCTTTAAAACCTGGGTCTGGCTACTTGCTAAGTAAAATTTCTGTTATTCCATTGAACACAAAAACCGATATTGTGAATAATGTTCATGTCGCTCTTTTCCATGCAAGAAAAGAGCTGTCAAGTTCCAAAAATGCACCATAAAAATGCTCCATACAACTTAAAAATTAATAAAACATCTGTTCAATTAAATAAATAAATAGACTCCAAAACTTACTAATAAAATTGCCCACAAATTACATTTCATCATTATTATGATATTTATTATTATTATTATTATTATTCATAGATGGTATATTACAATGCTTGAAATATTTACAAACCATCTGCAGTAAACATGAAAATGGTACTAGACTGCAGTGAAAAATCTAAATGTTTTAAAAAAAAAAATTTATTATACCAATTTAATGATACCAGCATACTTTGGCAGCCCTAACATACTATAAACTATAAACATACTATAAACTATACAATATTTTTTGCAAATTATCATTATTGCCTGAAAATCTTGCCACTTTCACATATTCATACTTGATATGTGGCATCTTATTCAAGAAATGTAAGAGCCAGTGAACATTTGGCATCACTGCCATCACATCTGAATATATGGCAGTTTTTTGTTATCGTATGGCTTCAGAAGACTTGGAACATATTCTAATAGGTTATACGTTGTATGGGGTGCATATCTGAAAATAAGGAAAAATGAAACTTGAAACATTTTTGTCACTCAAATAAACTGACACTTTAAGAAGACGTTTTACTTCACACATGCAAGGTGTTTTTAGTGCTCAACTATGTGTGACAATGAGTCAACCAAAACCTAAAAGGCTCTCATTCAACCCTTGCCCTGCTAAACAACCTGTGATGCACATCTGGACAGGAAATTTAACCACAGACGGAAGCTGTCCATCTCAACGGAGAGGACTCAGAGCACAAAGCCACAAATGACCCTTTATTTCATGTGGCGACTGTGAAAAACACCACTCACATCTGAAACATTTCCATTTTCCCTTTC
The DNA here is from genome assembly GCA_018155175.1 of Sinocyclocheilus anophthalmus. Lineage (NCBI taxonomy): Eukaryota > Metazoa > Chordata > Actinopteri > Cypriniformes > Cyprinidae > Sinocyclocheilus > Sinocyclocheilus anophthalmus. Next base: position 37,605 of record JADLZN010009517.1, on the reverse strand, counting down.
TTTCGCAGACTTTGTGCCACTCAAAGCCTCCGTTCCCCTGGGCTATGACCAGCAGCTACTGGCCCCATTCTTACAAAACACTACTTCTTCACTCCATACCATTAGCATATGCCATCCACACGGCTGGCAGGGAACAAAAAACGCACTGTATTCGACTCATACTTTTGTTTGAAGCGGCTTCAAAAGGAATGAGTGAGGATTTAGAGTACAATGTGGAAGCAACCCATTTAACAAGCTTCCCCTTGAGAATAGAAGAAAGAGGGAAAACGTTGTAGACCGAAAATCTCCTAACCCCTGCGCAAAGAGAGGCTGTTCAGAGTAAATAGATTTACTAGAGTGCACCGGCTCATGATTACGTGAGTGTGTATGATTTGGAAATGCGGGGTAGCATGCAAACAGCCTGTGAAAAGAAAGTTATTTTCCATTTCTCAAATAACTGTACTTCAGATTTCGCTGTAATTTCACAATCTGCAAATCCCACTTAGTCTAATGGGAAAAGTGGTTGTGGGTTCTTAAAAGGCATCAGTGTTTTCCCAGGATGTCACAGATAGCCTGGCGCACAGTTAGTCAGCCTGGAGCAGAGCTAGTGCAATCAAGAAAGATGAGAGATTAAACATGAACCTAAAGAAGAAGAAACAAATGTAATCATGAGTGAAAGAGCCATTAAATCCTAACCTTCTGAGCACATATCTACAATGCTGATGTATAATAATGAGAGAGCGGCTAAAGGTGGGCGTTTAAATGAGTGAGCGCTGTCTAAATCAATAGGGTCTCTTCTCAATCAATAGGTCTTCAGAAGCAGAAACACAATGAAGATGAGATCACAGCTGCAAACATTTGTATCCCTATATGGAGAGAAGCTGCTTGAAGTCAAGTTCTGGACATGACCCCGCAGAGGTCCGTACACCGGGGGCTTATGTCACATGTGTTAAGGTCGGCTTAGCTTACGATAAGATCATCTTAGGCTACGAGTTCCTTGGTATAACTAGAACTACATGTGACTCACAGCTTCACGCCAAGCAAAGGGTAGCCAAGCACATGTTTCAAAGGGGAAGAGAGTTGAATACATTTACACCTTGAGCAGACTGAGAGAGAAATAGTAAGTGAATTGGAAGGAGTTTGGTTACAGTTTGCCAATTTTAAGCAAAGATCATAAATGATTATGTTACATGGGAATTTTGAAAAATACCTTCAGGTTACTCTTTCCAAATAAGGAAATGACTTTCTATAATCATAAATACATCATTTTGTTGATGTACTAAGGATTTTTTTACTAGGGGAGAACGGGGATGGTTGTAAGTCACAGGTTGACTTTTAACACCTGACAAAATTTGTAGGTTTCGTAGTTTAATTTTATATATAAAATTTGCTCAGATCTTTCACCTAAATGCAAAACATGCAGGACAGTATTGCTATTTTAGAATAATAGTTTACTTATTACACATGCACTTTTTGTACATTTTTTAAATTAAAATGCTTAAATAATAAAATAAAATAAATAGTCGGATAGGGATTATTGGTGGTTGAAAAAATAAAAATAACAACAACAAAAAAATCATTAACAAAATAAATTAATGTACAAAATTTGTTGTAATAGTGGGGTAGATATTAACAACAGCACTCATTTTACCTGACATAAATGCATACTATTATATTGTACATTTTAAAATTTGCAGTAGATACATATGGGGAAATTATATCAAACTTGCAATAATGTGTCCACGGTTTGGTTGTGGTTGCCCTGGCCGGCCACTTGAGGGCGCTCTGTCTTCTCTATGTTGTAATGTGTTTACACTCCCTTCCCATAGTCCCCTGCTTATTATTCGTTCTGATCCGTAGCACCTTTTATCATTTACTCATTATCCCAGCAATATACATGCTCACTCCTGTTGTCATTGCGTCTGATTGTTTTGTCTCTCATTTTGGTTCTGTGTCATGAATTACCTTTGCTTACGTTTTTTGTCCTGTTTTTTCTGGTTTATGATGTTTTTAAGGGTAAACTGCACAGAGGCTTACCCTGTTTTCTCCTGGCATTCCGTGACAGAATCCAGATGCTATTACTAGTTCCAGCAGTTTGTTTTTGTTTCCTTTTTTTTGGATCATGGACGATCGGATCGTTCCTCCTCCTTCGAAGGAGCGCAGTGCTCGGCTCCGGATGTTGGTCCGCCAACGGGGGATGGACATTGGAGATTTCGCTCAGTCCTTTTGGAACCTTGCAGTAGGGATGGGACTCCATGACTCTGACTTAAAGAAGATTTTTAATGATTGTTTAGACAACCCCGTGCCTCCTCGGGAGATGGATGGTCTTAAAATGCTTGACTTTTGGGGCCTCATTAATTACCTTGGTTACCGCAACTTGGTGATCTCATGTCAGTCTGAGTCCCTTTCTTGCAGTTACCGCCGGTAGATGCAGGAACCCCGCTCCATTCCTTGGAAGCTCCAGAGCCCACTCCCGAGCCGCTCCCAGTCGGGGAGCTCAACAAGAGCGTCCCCACCTCTGTCCTCGAGACTCCCACTGAGCGGTCGGAGGTTAGAAGGGACGTGACAGAGTGACAACTCACCAGCACCCTCTCCATCCGGGATCTCACGGGACCACGCGCTTCTACGGCGAGACACCACAGATAAGGAGACGAGTGCTCACCGGAGTCACGAGCCCGCTTCCCATGTCCGGAATTTGCCACGGAGCCCGCTCCGCCCCGGATTGCACGTAGCCCGCTCCATTTACCCGTCAGTAACGCTTACACATGACCGTCCCGTCTCATTCCCGGATCTCACATAGGCCCGACGTCCCGTTGTCCCTATCTTACACCCCGCCTCCCATCCAGTCCCCTCCCGGAGCTCACGCGGCCCTGCTCCAGTCCCGGGATCTCCCCACCTCATGCGATCTCTTTCAGTCCTCACCACTAAGGGGCGGATCTGGTGACGACATAGTGCAGGAAGACACCCTTCACATGTCTCTCAGCCCGCTCCAGTCCCGGATTGTACGGAGCCCGCTCCAGTCCCGGATTGTACGGAGCCCGCTCCAGTCCCGGATTGTACGGAGCCCGCTCCAGTCCCGGATTGTACGGAGCCCGCTCCAGTCCCGGATTGTACGGAGCCCGCTCCAGTCCCGGATTGTACGGAGCCCGCTCCAGTCCCGGATTGTACGGAGCCCGCTCCAGTCCCGGATTGTACGGAGCCCGCTCCAGTCCCGGATTGCCCGGAGCCCGCTCCAGTCCCGGATTGCACGGAGCCCGCTCCAGCCCCGGATTGCACGGAGCCCGCTCCAGTCCCGGGTTTCACGGAGCCCGCTCCAGTTCCGGGTTTCACGGAGCCCGCTCCAGTTCCGGGTTTCACGGAGTCCGCTCCAGTCCCGGATTGCACGGAGCCCGCCCCAGTCCCGGATCGCAAGTCCAGTGCCGAGGGGGTCCCGGAGCTCGCGAAGGCCGTCCAGTCCCGAGCTCACAGAGCCATCCAGTCCCTATCTCCCAGAGTCCATGTCCATCCCGGAGCTCACAGAGTCCCTCCCCCAGATCCGCTGATCTCACACTCGTGATTTCCGTCCCTCCCGGAGCTCTCACATAGTCTGAGTCATCCCGCGGAGCTCACAGCATCTAACCTCCCGTCCCTTAGGTTCACAGAGTCCAGTCCTGTCCCGGAGCTCACAGAGTCCAGTCCTGTCCCGGAGCTCACAGAGTCCAGTCCAGTCCAGGAGCTCACAGAGTCCACTCCCACGTTCTCCTGAGCTCAGCATGCGCCCAGTTGCCGGTCCCCCTGAATGCTCACCGATCCCATGAGCTGCAGTCCCGTAGCTCACCGGGCGAGGCCGTTGCTGCCACGTCCCGGAAGCCTCATCCCTAGCCCGCTCCAGTCCGAGCTCACCGTGAGGCCCGCTCCATCCGGAGCTCGATAGTCCCTCCATACGTCCCGGTTCTCCCCCGTCCCCGGGGCATGCCCCAGGTCACCGAGCTCACCTGCGCCCGCTCAGGTCCCTTTATGCTCCCGGATCGCCCTCTCCCAGGCTCCCCGGAGCGCGCCCCGCGGGGCCCGGCTCCAGTCCCGAAGGATCGTCACCGGGGCCGCATCCAGTCCCGGAGCTCACCGGGCCGCTCCATTCCCGGAGCTCACCGAGCCGGGCTCCATTCCCGTACTCACCGAGGCCGCTCCCGTCCCGATCACCGAGAGGCCCGCTCCCAGTCCGGGAGCTCGCGGAGTCCGGTCCAGTCCCGGAGCTCACCGAGGCCGCTCCAGTCCCGGAGCTCCCCGAGCCCACTCCAGTCCCGGAGCTAACCGAACCCAGTCCAGTCCCGGAGCTCACACAGCCCAGTCCAGTCCCGGAGCTCACAGAGCCCATTCCAGAGCCCGCTCCAGTCCCGGAGTTCACAGAGCCCACTCCAGAGCCCGCTCAAGTTCGGAAGCTCACAGAGCCCAGTCCAGAGCCCGTTCCAGTCCCGGAGCTCACAGAGCCCAATCCAGAGCCCGCTCCAGTCCAGGAGCCCACCTCAGAGCCCGCTCCGTTCCGGGAGCCCACTCCAGAGCCCACTCCGTTCCGGGAGCCCACAGAGTCTGCTGAGACTAAACTCTCTCTGCTCTTGTTTTCAGGTACTCCTGAGTTGCTGAGAGAGATTTTGGCCCCACCAATGTTGCCTGACAGGATTCGGGCTCTGCTCTGGTTGCCCGCCTGGGTTCTGGTTTGGCAGGAGCCTCACTGGCTCATTCCTCCGGCTCCGTCCTGGCCATCTGCTGGGAGTCCTGTGTGGTTGGGTTCTTGCTGGTCCATCCTGCCGGTCCCGCCTTGGCCTTTCACCCTGCCGGTTCTGGGCTCATGCCTTAGTCTATCTCGGTTCCCTGGTTCTCTTCCGTGTTTGGTCCTGGCCCGCCATCCCTCCCCCTGGTCCGCCTCTATTCCACCTCCCTCCTGAACTTTTTTTGCTCTGATGGAGCGTCTGGTATCCGCTCCGTAGAGGGGGGGGTAATGTCACGGTGTCTGGTTGTGGTGCTCTGGACTGGCCACTTGAGGGCGCTCTGTCTGTTCTATGTTGTATGTGTTAAACTCCATTTCCCATAGTCCCCTGCTTATTAATTCTGCTCTGATCAGTAGCACCTGTTATCATTTACTCATTATCCCAGCTATATACAGTATATCATGCCGTCTCTGTCTGTCATTTGCGTCTTGATTATATTGTCTTCTCAGTTTGTGTTATCTGTGGTCAGGTTGGATTACCTTTTGCAACGTTTTTGTCCTGTTTTGTTCTGTTATTATTTTCAATAAACTGCACATGGAAAGATGTTTTACTTAAACCCTGGATTTCCATCCTGCATTCCTCGAAATGAGTCACAGACATTAAGGCAAGTGTTACAAACATCCCTTGTTCTCCTTCATTGTGACTGCTGTTATTATTTTATACTGCACGCTTCTCAAAAGAGCAAGGGAGCATTTGTAAGATGCTTCAGAATCGCTATTGGGTATCAGGCCTTTTTCAAAAGGCGCTCTAATTAATCAGACTGGGTTTGCCCTTCTGGAGAGACAAGCCCAGTTTCCCTGCACTCATCCGTCACAGACAGCCTCTGCTTGTCTTCTTGGCTCTTTTCACACCATTCCTCTTACTCCTCCGCTACATGATGACTTATTATGTTTTCCACCGGCTCAAATTCCCCCTTCTCGTTGTTTTCACTTTCCCTCTTCTTGATGGAGAGCAACGATAGCCTTCTCTCTGATTTTTCCATCTCAATAGCTGGAGAACCAGCTCCAAATGTCTGGCATAGACTCAACCGGCAGAGAAACCTCGAGAGCTCAGCACACAGAGGGCGTTTAATCCTAATTTTTCCCTCCAATAGGCCTCTTTTGTAATATTCATCCTGACAGAAAAACATCTCCCCCATCAAAACACCTCTAGAGATGGAGGAATCAGTTACATTCGAGGGTGTTTTTGTTGAAGCTAACAGTGGGTGAGGAGAGGCGCTTCTCAGCGGTTTCACACACAATTATCCATCCAAAAACTGTGAGGCATGCTTGAGCAAAGACAACGACTGCAACCTAAAGCTGGGTGCACACTGTATGATTTATAATAATACGATTGTTGCTTGTTAGAGTGTACGAACATGATGATCATGTCCCACTGTGATCTCAGTTGTCATTAATGTCAGACTGTACGACAGTCAAGATGCGAAAAAAATGGATGCGCACAAGAAAACTTGTCTAGAGTTTTACATTATCAACCCATACACGTTCAGTGACTGTGAGCTGCATTGCACGCGGGGCTATAATGTTGGCCATCATGAAAAGTCCATGAACGGCGGCAATACTAAAGAAGATAGTTTGTAAAAGTCAGAGTGGAGCAGCACCGCGACACCCCCCACCATAAAAACAGCAGCGCAACCGGTGTTTATCATAGCACAGGTAACATATCATAAGAATTACGTGTTGAGCGGGTGTGCCGGTTTTATATGCTTTTAGAAGAAATCTTACATTAATCTTGAGGTCCGTGGCTTGTCCTGGGTTGGGGTTAAAGATGAGACAAGGTTGACGTTTGTCGTATGAAAAGTCACACTGCAGGAGGGCTTGGGTGGGGGGACCGAAATCGTTGGGGGGGGCTGAGCGGACTGGGCCAAAATTTCATTTCTAGGTAACAATTTTGATTTGCAACGTCATTAATTGGGGCTCTGGTGAACGCTTGGTGGGGGGCGGAGTGGTAGCTAGGACAATTAAAGACTATCGCTGCGTTTGTAGGACTCGGAGGAATCTTTAGGATCTTTTAGAATTTGTCTCAGACGGCCAAATCATGGACAAAATCATACAGTGTGTGCCCGGCTTAAAGGGTTAGTTCACCCAAAAATGAAAATTAGTTGTGTTTCACTCACTCCTGAGTTATCCTAGGTGTATATGACTTTCTTCCTTCAGACAAATAAAATCTGAGTTATATTAAAAAGTGTCCTGGCTATTCCAAGCTCTATCATTGCAGTCAACGGGTGTTGCAGTTGAACAGTCCACAAGTCGTCAAGTAAAGCGTGCGCATCCATAATAAAACATGCTTCACACAGTTCCGGGGGGGGTGAATAAAGGCCCCCTGTAGCGAATAGAAAAATATCTATATTTCAAATGTAATAAACACTTTTATCTCACTTCCGTTATCTGTCATACGCGGAAGCCATTCCGGGTGCTGGATACGTATTACGTCGGCGTTGCATGATTAGTGACGAATATGGAGAGAGAACAAAACAAAATGCCGGTCACGAATTAGAAGTACAAACTGAGGATTTGTAAAGACAAATGTTGAAGGATTTCGGTATAAACCAAGAGGAGACTGGTTTTCCTTTGCTAAAGTGAGGAAACTTAGCTTCCTTTGCTCCTGCAAACAAACGTTGCGATACTAGCATATCTCTAGGCGCTTGCGCTGCGCCTACGTGTGCGTCATCCACCGGAACGCCTTCTGCATATGACGGAGCCGTCTGCGGCACGTTTTATTATGAATTTGCGAGCTTTATTTGACGACTTGTGGACTGTTCAACTGCAACACCCACTGACTGCAATGATAGAGCTTGGAATAGCCAGGACAATTTTTAATATAACTCCGACTGGATTCGTCTGAAAGAAGAAAGTCATATACAACTAGGACGGCTCTGGGGTGAGTAAAACACAGGCTAATTTTCATTTTTGGGTGAACTAACCCTTTAAGATGTGCAAGAGAGGAACAGAGGTAATATTACAGTGATGGTGTGAAGACTCCTTACTACTGAGAGCTTAAGAGCATAAGACATTTAAAAATATATATATACTGTATATACACTCGAAACCACAGAGTTCATGCCATTTCCATGGGGAATCAGATTTCCAATCTGTATCGCCTGATTGATGTACTGTATATGACGCAAATTAATCTTATTCTGACGTGTACTGAGATATGCAGAGATACCAGGGTTCATATCAAACTGGGTTTCAGTCATTTCTCTGAACAACATGCGTGGGAAAAATGGAACAAAACAGTGATCAGAAGGGACTAGTGAAAATACTAGCGAGTCATGTGTTAACAAAAAGTGATTTTATACTTAACAGAGCAAAGGTCAAGCTCTGATCTGGATGGTGGATGAACTTGGATGGTGAACAGCCTGCGATGTGGACAACAACAGAAAAATGTGGAAGGTACATAGAGTATGTCAGCTCGGCTGTGCTCAGTGTTTTTTTCCTAGAGATCTACTGTTTTGTACAGTTTCGATCCCACCCTGAACAAATATTTATTCATTAAAACAAAATTACAGGCAGGCATGTTAGTGCAGGCTGAAGGAAGGTAGATCTCTGGGGGCTGGGAGCACCAGTTGTGTGTAAGTTACTTAGCCTAGTTATAATACACACTTCTACATATTTGAGTATTGCACCAATAAACTTAGCTGAAACTTAGCCCATATACATCTTAACTAAACACTTCTAGAATCCTAGAACAAAATAATTAATATAATATATACTAATATAATCTAAAATAGATAATTAATGAAATAATTCAGTGAAATGTCCTATTATTATTTATTTATTGCCTTTAGATACCCTTCCTGATTTTTTATTTATTTACATAGTTATTGCATATTATATAGCATACTATAATGTACATTACTGTACATATATTGTACATTAAACAGAAATATACGTTAGATATGTTAAGTATTTTATTATATCTGATTTAGATATTTTTCCTGAATATTTACTTCTTATTTAAATAATTATTTGCATTGAATATGCTAAATATTTTATTTCATGATTATAAACAGGTTAAATTTCAATGGAAATGGAAGTTATTTTAAGCAAAATAAGTCTGAAACTGCACCTGCTTACAAATGAGGCAATACTAAACTTGCAACTACACATTACTTTACAAAAAGTGTACAGCATTCTATCTAAGTCTTGCCTTAAAAATAAATGCTGTAACTCAATGTAATAACAGGTTTAGTTACAAACAAACTAGTACTACTTACTAGCTCCTCCTGTGAACTTTACGTCCCAATTTAAGCAAGACCTTACGAACAGCTGGTGCAACCCTTCCCAGGAGAAAGACTGAGCCTCCTGGACTAGCTTGTACATGCGTTTGTCTTAAACGCAGACTATAGTGTTACATTGCCTCAGAATCTTTAGATGTTACCTCACAATGCAACAAAACCATATCAGATACAGACACCAAGAAGACTTCATGGAAGCTCCTGGGTTGCTGCAGGCTGACCCGAAGTCTATGTCAAGTCTGTGTATCAGATGGTTAACAAATCCCACAGCAGAAAGCCAAATGTACAGCAAGATGAGAAACAGCACAGATGAGACAAAGCAGCACAAAGGAACCAGCCAACAGAAGGACCAACAAGCATCTCTCTAGGAAGACCCTGCAGGTTTGTCAGGCCTAGGAAAACAAGGGTAAAGTGAAGGTCGTTTAAAGAGCGCCAGGCTGTATGGTGCTTGAGGAGAGCTGGGGGAGAGTGTGCGGGGAGCCTGGCTGTGAATGTGTGACGCTGGGGCTGGAGCTCGGGCGCTCTCCCTGGTGCTCCTCATCAATCTCCCCCCGTCCGCAGAGAGCCTCTCCTGACCCACATAGCAGCCCTACAGCAGGGAGGCCCCTTTTTTCTATTATTGATACCTCTGCATCACACAACTTCAGTGCACCTCCAGCACCACAGCAGAGAAGCTGCAAAGGTCAGAGAACCCCATGCAGACTTTTAGCCTGGAAGTCTCGCCCATTGGCCACATGACCTAAGAGAATCAGACGGAAACACCATAATGCATTTTTTCACAAAAGAGGCTTGGTCGTTAAGTAATTTTTTGGTCAATTATGAGATGTATTGTCCATGATGAGCATGTTTTTTTAAATCCAAAACTGTCAGGGTGATAAAACTGTCCTGATATCACAATGAATAAAAAATATAATAAACAAGATATTTATTTTCTATATATCTTTCCATAAAGGGGGCACTTTTTTCTCACTTTCTGTATATAATGCATTCATAATTTGAAGAAAAGTTTTATTTGTCATGCAGAGGACCAACATCCACGTAAAGTTTCAGGAGTAACAAATGCATTAAATAACACTATTGAAAGTAATAAAAATAATAAATAAACATGTGAATTAAAGGGTTAGTTCACCCAAAATGTCTGTCCAACGATCGACCCCATGAAATTTCCTCACCCGCAGAGGCGCTCCGAGCGTGTCATACTTAGAACTATCTTCTTTCCTGGTACAAGCCATCAGAAGTATTATCACATACAACAGACTAAAAATATTCGTTCCAAGTCCTAATTGTGTGCACTGTATTGAACCGCGCAACACCCCATGCCTCTCGACGTGTCATTTGATCCAGTATAGTTGATGTCGGGCAAGAACTAACAGACACGTTGCAATTGTTAATAAACGCCCCGGCAGTGGAGTTTGTCGGCTGAACCCTATGGAACAAGCAAGAGTCGCGGCGTTGCTTCCCAATGCCAAAACTCCATCAGGTCCGGGGAAACCCCAAGTCCAGATACTGGAGCGGAACATAGTGGGAAGTAATAGGGTAGAAGGTATAAGGTTTCACGCGTTAGCCCCGGAGCTACATACGGCCCAGCTGATTACGACGACCGCTTGTCCCATCTGCCTGGGAAGTCGTACTGACGGCTCATATAAAAGGAGGATCGGGAAATTATGTATATCGAGACATAAGGATGTAGGGGGCATGAAGGCTGCGCCGAATACCCAAGTGCTCGTGGTCCAGCACTGTGATACATCGTGGGCAGGGGGTACCTAGAGGAGCTAGAAGGTAGAGATCGTCGATGAAGAAGGGAGAAAGAGAGCAGAGAGGAAATCTGTCAATGACAGGCTTGTCGCCGGGGCTCGGGACGAAGTGTACTTGTGCTCCCTTCCATCTTCCGTCCAGAGGTCCGCAGTTCTCCTCTGCTTGTCGGTCACACGCTGCTGTCTGTGGGATAAATGAGAGGGCGAGTTAGTGCTCAGCCTCATGGAGGAATCTCCTAGATGGCAGGGCTTGCGGGGTTTATGTAGCCACCGCCTGATGAAGCCACTGGCAAGAGAGTAGGGGAGAGATAGGGGGTTGGGTGGGGTTACCCCGGACAGACATGCGAAAGCTCCAAGACTGTCGATCTTTTAGCTCTTCCCTCCGCGTTTGCCTTTGGCGTCTCCAGCCCGATTACGTACCTCGAATTTTAAGTCCTGGAGCGCGAGAACCATCGGGCCACCCTGGCCTTGGTGTCCTTTCGCGGGCCTCCACTGCAGGGGTGCGTGGTCCCGTGACCAGGGTGGAACGTCCGCCCAGGAGGTATTACCCGCCGCTCCAGGACTGCCACTTGACAGCAAGGCCTCCTTCGCCACCGCGGCGTGTCCTCTCAGCTGGGATCAGCTTCCTGCTGATGTAGATGACCGAATGCTCCCCACCCTCCTGGACCTGTGACAGGACGGCTCCCAGTCCAGTGTCGGAGGCATCCATCTGCAGCTGGAAGGGGCAGCTAAAGTCCGGGGCTCGGAGAACTGGCTCCGAGATGAGGGCCCTCTTCACCCTCTGGAAGGCCTCTTCTGCTGCTGTTGTCCACTGTACTTTCTCCGGCTGCCCCTTCCTGGTCAAGTCTGTCAGGGAGGCAGCTAAAGAGGAGAAGTTGGGGATGAAGCAGCGATAATACCCCGCCAACCCTAGAAAGGCTCGTACCTGGGTCTTGGTCTCGGGTTTCAGGTCTCGGAGCGGAGCGTACCGCCTCCACCTTCTTCTCCTGCGGCCGAATGAGACCCCGTCCCACCTGGAAACCCAAGTACTTCGCCTCGGAGAGCGCAAGGTGGCATTTGCGAGGGTTAGCGGTGAGTTCTCTGAGAGCACCCTCCGTAACCGGGTCCATTTGGTCTTTCCCCTGCCTCTGATTGGAATCACGAAGTCGTCCAGATAGGCCGCAGCGTAGGCCTGATGGGGCCGCAACAGGATGTCCATCATCTGCTGGAACGTGGCGGGTGCCCCGTGGAGGCCAAAAGGAAGGGTCCGGTACTGCCAGTGGCCACTAGGGGTAGAGAAAGCAGTCTTAGGTTTGGCATTCTCAGAGAGGGGTACCTGCCAGTAGCCTTTGGTGAGGTCCAACGTCGAGATATACCGGGCCCTTCCCAGCCGGTCCAACAGTTCCGTTGAACTCGGATACCTCATTGAGGTGACGGAAGTCGTTGCAGAAACGGAGGGTGCCGTCTGGTTTCGGGACCATCACGATGGGGCTGGCCCATGGGCTGCGTGATGGTTCTATCACCCCCAACTTCAGCATCTGTTGAATTTCCTCCTCAATAGCTCGCCGACGAGCCTCAGGGACGCGGTAGGGCCGTTGCCTGATGACGACCCCTGGCGGCGTCCGGATGTCATGCTGCAGAACGTTGGTCCGCCCGGGAAGAGAGGAGAACACATCAGAGAACTGACCGACCAGGTGCTGCAGCTCCCTCTTCTGGGCAGCCGAGAAGTGGGGGTTGACGTCAACAACCACGGGATCAGAGATGGCGAGGGCCGCGAGCTGGTCTCTAGTCCCCATCCACTTCTAAAGGAGGTTAATGGAATGTGGTAGAGCTGCTCGGCTCTCCTCCTTCCTGGCTGATGCACCCGGTACGTCACCGGCCCAATCTTCTCCAGCACTGTATAGGGACCCTGCCAGGTGGCTAGGAATTTGCAGGCCGCGTTGGGGACTAGGACCATGACTCGGTCTCCGGGCTGGAACTCCCATGGCTGGGCTGCCCGGTTATAGTGGCGCTGTTGGGCCTGCTGCGCCTTTGTCAGGTGTTCTCGGACTAATGGCATGACCCGGTCGATCCTTTCCCTCATCTGTTTTACATGCTTGATGACAGAGCGATGGGCTGCCGGCTGCTGCTCCCAGGCTTCCTTCGTCACATCCAGGAGGCCGCGGGGTTGCCAGCCAAAGAGGAGCTTGAAGGGGGTGAAGCCAGTTGAGGCCTGAGGAACTTTACGGATCCCAAAGAGGACGTAGGGGATCATCAGGTCCCAGTCGCGTTTGTCCTCCGCGACCACCCGTCTCAGCATCTGCTTGAGGGTTTGGTTGAAGCGTTCGACCAGTCCGTCTGTCTGGGGATGGTAGACGGTGATCCTCAACTGCTTCACCCGCAGCAGCCGGCAGAGGTCAGCCATTAGCCGGGACATGAAGGGGGTACCCTGATCAGTCAGGATCTCCGCTGGGATGCCGACTCGGCTGGAGAGCAGGAAGAGTTCCTGGGCAATGGCTTTGGCGGTGGCTTTTCGGAGGGGCACTGCCTCAGGGTACCGGGTGGCATAATCGACGATCTCCAGGATGTGTTCATGTCCCCAGGCAGACTTAGGCAACGGCCCCACAAGGTCCATCCCGATGCGCTCGAAGGGCACCTCGATGATGGGCAGCGGTATCAGCGGACTGGGGGGAGGCGTCCTGGGTGACGTCACTTGGCAGGTCGGGCTTGCTTGGCAGAACCGCTTCACTTCGGCATCCAAGCCCGGCCAGTGGAAGTGGTCGCGGATCCGTTGGATGGTGTTCCCGGCTCCGAGATGCCCTGCCAAGGGATGGGAGTGAGCCAGCTCAATTACGGTCTCCGTTTTGGTGCATGGCACCACCAACAATCATTTTTCCTCTCCCCTTCGCTGCGTGACACAGTACAGCAGGCCATATTGCACGACGAAATGCGGGAGAGGGTGGGGACCAGGCTGAACCTCCTTGCCTTCGATGACCCGGACCTGGGTCCATCCATGCTTCAGCCTGTCGTCCTCCCGCTGTTCCTTCCCAAACGAGCCCCCTCCTTTCGGCGTAGGCCGTTCTACCTCTTGGAACACATCATATAAGTAGATGTAGGACTTTGGGAGAGGTGAACTCCACCTTCTTCCCGCTATCCAGCCAGAAGCACGGGCCGCTGACGAGGCCCTGTCGTGGGCCTCCTTCTTCGGCGGCCCCCTCCTAGGCTGGCAGGCTGCATAGCCGTGGCCAGCAGGCGGTCAAACCCTGGCCAGTCTCTCGAAATGGTCACCCTGCGAGCGGGAACTTGTCGTGTATCCCTGTGGACACAGGTTATGGGGAGGAAGGCTTTACTATTCCGTTCGGGGGGCAAGAATCTGCGACTGGACCAGAGTGACCACACTGCCCGAGTCCAGGATGGCCCGGAACGGCTTTCCATTCACTTTCACTTCCACCTCTGGAGCTCCAACCGGCAGGTCGTGGTGCACAATGCAGCCGGCCAGCCAGGTCCGTGCGGGACGTGCAGGGACTTCCGTTGGCATGGGCTCATCCCACGGAGAGGGAGCCGCCGGCCTGCCTACTGGTCGCGGGGTGCCCTACTTCGTGCGCCGCTCCTGGACCACCCTCCAGGGAAATGGCGGCGCTCGCTCCCCAGCATCCCGGTGTTGGGCCGCATCCGCCAGCTCGACAGCCTACACCATCTCGGAGGTGGTGGTTGGGTTCCTCATCCCCACTGCCTGTCGGTGGGATCGGGGAAGGGCTCGGAGGATACGGTCAATCACCACGCGCTCCGCCACCTGTCCAGCCGATGGAGCCCCCTCCAGCAGCCAGTGCTGCGCGAGTCGTGTGAGTTCGGCGGCCTGGGCACGGGCCAGCAGACGGGGCTTATACTCCCACTCGTGGAAGTGCTGGGCGGCACAGATAGGGGATAACCCCAGGTGGGCTAGGATTTCCTTCTTTACCTCCTTATATTGATCGGCGGAGGAGGCGGGAAGAGCGAAGTATGCACGCTGCGCTTCGCCTGTCAGCAGGGGAGCCAGCACCCTTGCCCAGTCATCCTGATGCCACCCTTCCAAGGTGGCCGTCGCTTCGAACATTTGTAAGGCTTCTACGTCATCGTGAGGGGTCAGCTTGGGTAGCAGCTTCGCGGCTTGCACTCGGGGGTCCGGCAGCGGAACGCGTTGAGCGGCGGCGGCACGCAGTGCCGCGAGTCCCTGCTCCGTCTCTCCTTGACGGGTGGCGAGGTGCTCAACAATTTGTTGCTTGCGGATGCTAACCTCGGTGAGCCGCTGGAGGATTTCGTCCATGGTGGGGGAGGAGCGCTCGCCTGTGACAGAACCCGGAGACAAAAACAAGGGAAAAAAGGTGAGGTGAAGGAGATCGCTTGTCTGTGATTCTTCACTGATTCGCCCGCATTCTCCACCAGTGTAACGGGGTGAAGAATCACACGACAAGTAATCTCAATCAATACCCCGGAGGGTGGATTTATTGGGGTGGTGGGTGCTAGTGAGAAAGGTCCAGGTAGGTTCTCCGGTGCCGTGAGTGCTCTCTTTTGTTTTTTTTTTTTGCCTGTTTTTTTTTTTTGTTTTTTTTTTTTTTTTTTTTTTTTTTTTTTTGTTTTTTTTTTTTTTTTTTTTTTTTTTTTTTTTTTCCTCTCCCTTTTGTTTTTTTTTTTTTTGTTTTTTTTTTTTTGTTTTTTTTTTTTTTTTTTTTTTTTTTTTTTTTTTTTTTTTGTTTTTTTTTTGTTTTTTTTTTTTTTTTGGGTGGGTTTTTTTTTCTGTCTAATCCTGCCGTGCATAGGGTCCGTGAGTGCTCCTGTGGGGCTGGTCGGTCACACGCGGCTTTCTGTGGGAAAAATGAGAGGGCGATTTAGTGCTCAGTCTCATGGAGGAATCTCCTACATGGCAGGGCTTGCGTGGTTATGTAGTCTCTCGCCTGATAGTGCAGCGTGACCGATCGCCTTGAGATGATGGCCTTAGTTCTTCCTCGCTTGTTTCTCAGGGCGACGCTGATTAAGGCTTCGGAGACGTCTCGTCACTATATATACTACAGTATATAATTCAACCAACACAGAGGTTTGTTTCTTCAAGTTATGAATGCATATATAGGCATCATTACCACCGTACTCCTCCCTCCTTCCGCACCTAACCTATATATATAATATATATAAATAATATATATATAAGTATGTAATTAATAATATATTCAATACATTATCAAACACTACAGTACATTATTAACATTAATAATTACATTCTGTATTTCAAGTAGTATATACAGTTAATTAATAGTTTTCGCTGTGGGTTTGGCTTTTCCCTAACATTGCTATGCTTTAGCTTGCCGCGCTAGAGCGGTGGCTGACGGTGTACGTTTGTAATCCGCAACACCGGTTCGTCACTGCCCACCTCGTCACCGACCCCACCGTCGTTTTTTTGTAATCAAAATAAATTTAGTTCAGTAAAGACAGACACTACAATTAAAAACGAACGCGATGCGCAATGCAGGTGCCGAACGACAGTCGCATCAAGAAGTCAGATTTCATTTATCACGTGAGAGTGAGTCGAGCTGACTGGCAAGAAGAGTGAGGTGAGACAGACAAGACGATCGCGGATGATTTAGTTTCGAAACGAAATGCAAAAGCGCCTGTTTGGCAGTATTTTGGATTTTGAAAAGCCTGTTGACTTTTGCCGTTTATCTAAGCTTATTATGGAAGTTTTTTTTAACATTTGTTTCTTATTTAATTGGTTCCACATTGTTTACTGATTTTTACTTTATTTAAACTTTGTGTCATTTATTTATTTTATTTGACATCTAGGTGTATGCCGTGCCTCCAAGCTTTATTATTCGTTTTGATAATAAACATTCTATGTTTCTTATTTATTTGGTTATATATATTATACATGTTTACTTATTTCTAGTTTTGTATACCTATTTAAACTTTATGTAAGTTATTTGTTATTTTATATTAGGCATAGCCTGCCCTATAGCATGGTGTATTTTTATTCGTTTTGTTAATAAAAGTTCTATGTTTTATATATAGGCTAAAGTGAGTTTATCGTTTTGTCGCTAATTCGAAAGTGAAGCTATTTAAAAAGCGAAAGGAAAGAACTGAGTGTCCCGAACATTGCTTTACGCTGATTGCCGCTCTTTAAAGTGAAGTGTAAAATGGGAACACCGCTTTTACAAGCTATTTAAAAGCGATGGAAAGCAAGGAAAAGAGGGAACGCCCCTGCCCCCACGGTGATACCGGTATTATCGGTGTTGTCACACGTCGATTAACCGGTGGGAAAATTTCCTCACCGTCACAACCTTACTATGCTTCATACCTCAGTACAATAAAAGTGATAAAACATTTTTATAATAGTCATTTTATAATCCAAAAGCAAAACGCACATATGCTAATGAGTGGTCCTCTGCAGCCATCTACTGGCTGTAGTGGTAATTTTATGTCATTTTTGATTTAAAAGTGTTTGTTTTCCACCAGGTGGTGGAAATTGTCAACTAAAGCTTGGCACTTTTACCATGTTATCTCCATTAGAAATATAGAGTCCCTTTAAATGAATTTATGAATGAAGGAATGAATGAATGATGCATTTATATTGAATTTTAATGTGCAATTGTAAAGTAAAAAAAATAAACAAAGGTTTCTTAAAACAAGTTTCCGGACAGCCCTGATATCAGATAATTTGACCTTTTTATGACAAACCACAATTAGTTCAGGCTGTGTGATAAAGTAAGAAACTTTACCTTGGAAAATAAATCTAAAGGTAAAAAGTAAAGGGATAGTTCACCCCAAATTAAAAGTGCTTGTTTTTAAACCAATACATAAATGTGGTATACATCTTGTATTTTCATTTCATTTCTGTGAATTTGGCAATACTTTGTTTACTTAGCACTATGATTTTTTAAATACTATTTTTTTCCTTTATCAGGGACACTCTTATGTGTGTTCGACTACGTTACCCATGTCCCCAAAGGTTTCTCCACAAGTTATGCTACATCAAAAATGACCACCTGCAATGCTCACAACAGCTTGTCTTTGTTTTTTAAATATAGTTTTAGAAGTTGTTTGTCTCATGTCCCCAGCCCTATTTTCAACCCATTCACGCTACTACAACTTCGCTAAACCAATGCGCATATGCAGTTTTCACCAAGGTAACAAATTAACCCAGCCTCTTGAAAATGCTTGATTTCCTTGGTAACGCCATGCAATTTTGAGTCTGCTCTGTTGCCACGCATAGGAGGTTCTAATCTCACCTTTCCTTCAGATCTTGTTAAACAAACTGACTGCAAAACTAGACCGGTTGCTGAACATTTCCAAAGAGAAATGAGGGGAGAAGAAAAAATATATTTTTTCACTTAAGAGAATTCCAGCACATTCCCACAGCCCAAAAAAAACAAATGAAGCTCTATGAGCCAGCCTGACAGTGTGGCACAAGTATAAAAAACTGCAAATTCCTAGTTCCTTCAGCATCACTCACATTTGTCTGTGGTTAACACCACAACGACACAAGGCCATGAAAGAAAGCCAGGGTGCACCAAGGACACAGAACTGACCTGCCTGTTCCTGGATGTCTGCCTCGACAGGGATTCAGATGAACAAACACTCAAAGAGGAAAAGCTTCTCTCTCTGCTGATGTTACTGTTAGACATGCCTGAGGTGTAGAATCAGCTGGCTGGCTCTCTCAACAAAGCCCTGCTTCAGTAAGCAAGCATCTCCTTGCTGACAAGACGTTCACATGTGCACTCCTCCAAGCATGTTTTTTTTTTTTACAAAGTGTTTACATACAGAGAGAGAACAAAACACAGTGGCTGGCTGGTTTATTGTGCCATTGTTGCCATACAGGAAGACAATGGCACCTTGAAAGCTCGCACTAATCTTCCATTCTGACATGAACCGAGAGATGGAGTTAGGAGCTTTGCTTTGGAAACAATCTGGTATTT
Organism: Sinocyclocheilus anophthalmus; assembly: GCA_018155175.1. Classification (NCBI taxonomy): domain Eukaryota; kingdom Metazoa; phylum Chordata; class Actinopteri; order Cypriniformes; family Cyprinidae; genus Sinocyclocheilus; species Sinocyclocheilus anophthalmus. The sequence continues at coordinate 18,989 of JADLZN010009517.1, read as the reverse complement.
GTTCTCTGCTTATGTTTCAAAATTTAGGATATGGTTTTAGGAGATAAACAGCACTCTAAGCAATCTAAAACTTGGGCGACGTAAAACACAAATGGAGTTTGAATGTCAAACTATTGCGAAGCTTTGAAGCTGGAATGGAATGCTGGCTTTGCGTGGAGAAAACACAGCTTATCTCATTGTAGCTATCACAACCATTACTGCGAGCAGGCTGGCAGGGTTGGTGACAGCCCGTGGCTAAAGTGTTTGGCTGATTTTGTTCCTCTTAACTACCTCATCACTTGCACAAACACCTTGTTTAAAACATAGGGTAAAATGTTGCGCGCTTGCTCTGTGAATAGCAGTCTTTATCAGAAGTGCAGCAGCTGTGAATGCATTAGCATACCTGCTGTGAGTCAGAATAAGCCACCTTTGTTGAAGTGTTAAACCACTTACGCAATTTTACAGCCAACTAACTGTGCTCTCGTTCCAAAATTTGTTTGTAGTTCATTATGAATAATCATAAGATTGAGATCGAGGGATCGGTGGAGTGATGCGAGGTCAGTGTACTTCACAAAGTTGGAGTTTCCTGCCCTCGCTTTTGTTTAGCCTTAGGCCAGAACATTTTTTCTGTAGTGCACATGCGGATGGCTTTGCTTCAATTGAGATCCGAAATTCCATACATTTTGTAAAACTAATCAGCCTCATGAGAGCTAAACAAAATAACATTTGTTAAATATCAGTTCCTTGAATTACAACACTATCTCTGATGTTTGCTATATGAGTGAGTATACCAAAATCTTAGAAGCCTACAGCCAACAAAAACATTAGAGAGTTTTTTCTTAGAAAGGATCTGAACACGTTTGACTCTCAAAAACCATAAATACCATAATAAAGCTAATTATATGTTCTTCTTAATGATAATAATAATATAATAAAAAATAAATCAAATAGTTTTGTTCAACACAGACATGAAGCTTCAATATAAGCCTATTTACGGTTTTGTTGAACGTTATTATTATTATTATTATCATTCATAATAATAATAATAATAATAAAAAATCTGTTTCAATTCGCCGAAAATATAGCTTCAGTACAAGCCTCTTTATAGTCTTGCTGATCATATTCTGTCTATGTATATTGTACTAGGCGGTATATTTCACATTTCAGTATCAAGTTCCTCATGATTTGTTTTTTAAATGTTTGTGGCCCTTTGAAAATTAGTAACAGATGTGTGATTACTATAAGGTCTGTTAAGGCAAACTGCTAAAACCCAAATAATCTTCAGCTACATAATATCGGCCCAATTACTTAAGAACATAAATGTGGGTCATTTACATGGAGTATTTCCGTTTAAGCAAACTCTGGAACAGCCATCCTCCATTATTCCTAGATTAGGACTACATGCATAATTTTAGCACAAGCAGTATTTCATAGTTCAAGTTCAAGAGGGTTTAACCTCTAAATCCACCTCTAAATGCTCACTGAATGGTTAGCATGTGTAAGTATATAAAAAAAGAAATCAAACACATAAGCAGTTGATTACTACAGTAAATATCATCAAGAGGAACATCCAGAACAAAATCCAAACAGCGAGAAAAAGGAGACGATTTAAAAGCAGCAAACAATGTAGGGCAATTACATTCTTCATTAAGAAAGTAAATACTCCCTATTGTAAGGAAATCCATCATCTAAAGTGTCAGGCTGTATAGACACTGTATACAGATGCCCTTTGGAACAGATGAGATGATGTTGCTACAGTAGATGAAGATCTGCTGAGTGTTCACACGTTTCCACACCTACATATCAGAGCCTACATGTGCATCATCCTAGCATGTAAGTGAGAATGGACTGGACACTAAAGTCAGCACAGATACTATGGTTTATTAACACCATCTAATGTAGTATTTAATGTCTTTGTTAGGTAGGTTAGGTAGCCTTTGTCATGATTTTCAGTAAGAAACAGCACTTTCATATGCAAGTTGGGGCACTTCTGAGGCTATGACTACTATGTGGTATGTCAAACCACACGTTGATCTCTACGCCTCGCTCAAAGTCAACATGTAAAGAATGGGTTTCAATTTGAATCTATAGATGTAGGTAAAAGGCTGTAACAGAGGCAGGCGGTGTGCATTAATGACTTTGGAATCTGTAGAAATTTCCCCCTTTGATAAAGATGTTTGCGATTGTTATAGCTTTATGTTAGCCAAAGATAGAAATCATTTTCCACTGGCCCCACTGTCAAAATGGGATTTGTTAAAGCAATATTCTGAGTCATTAATCTGTTTTTATCTGTCATTTGACTTTCTTTTGCGTATAACAATTTTTTTTTTAAATGGATTTTATAAGAATATTCTAGCTACTTGAAGGGTTGTCGAGCCCAAAAACGACTTTCACCATAAAAGTATCATAAACATGTTCAATATGGACTATATTTCAGATCTTCTGAAGCCAAACAATAGGTCTGTATGACAAACAGACTGAAATTTCAGTCTCACAGAAAATCATGCCATGTGTCTTATCTTTGACTCATTCATGAGCGTTGATGTCCAATTCTTGAACAAATTTTTTTGAGCTGTCATTTTTCAATGAATTGGTTGATCCAGTTCATAACACAAGTCTAAATGATTTGTTTATATCAATTGAAGATTAACTAATACTCAATGATTTGGTTAAGATTGTGTGTGAATTTTATGGTGATTTTGCATATATTTTGGAGCTGTTCAGCCCCAGAGTGGCCAGGTTATTCTTTATTAAGTTCCACAGAATTCATCAGTCATACAGATTTGGAACAAAATAAGTATAATTTATCAGAGTGAAAGCCTGTTCACACCAAGGGAAACCAGGACGATAACTACCAAAAAACCCTCTAACGTTTTAAAAATCATTCTAAATTTAAAAGAATAGCAGAGTCCACAGCACAACTACAACGATACATGCACAGAGAAACGATATAGTTGGAATAATTTTCAGAACGATTTTTTCAAGTAGATGCCAATCAGAATCCACGTGACTGTAAACTGCTTGACAATTTAAAGTAGCAGACAACATAACCGCAGTGCGCTCTTATAATAAATAGAACATTATCATGTTCATGTGGACACTAACATAATTATTTCTATAGTTACTTTTGTAGTTATCGTTTTTGGTGTGAACAGGCCTTAAGTCGTTAATTTTTGGGTGAACTATTCCTTTAAAAAAATAAAAAATGTTGTTTAGTGCAATGCGATTACCATCAATGTCCACCCCCACGACTTGTATATGACCTCACCAACCCTCACCCCCCTTTTCTGTCCAGTCAATGAATCAATTACCATACATCAAGACAACAACACACACTGACACAATGATACAAAAACTAATGAATTAATGGAAGCATCCTCTGATCTGAGAGAACATCCTCCACATCTGCATACAAATATGTGAGGGTCAGAGTTCAAGATTCCATCAAACCCAAAAAACACAATAAGGATATAGTGCTGTCCTCTGCTCCTCATTAGATGCAAGCAGTACCCCTTCAGCACAGTCAAGAGTCTTGAGGCCTGAAGGAGGCTCCTGAGAGCCTATGTCAGCTGCTGGTCTCCTCCGTTGTCTCATCACATCAACACATCACTCCTCATACAACCACCGCTGTGTAGACATGAACAGATGACTCAGAGCCCCCAGACACAGCCAGCAAAGCCTGAGGTCTCAGACAGGCCGACCACACATTCACCCTGAGAAAGACCTGTTAACAGACAGACAGACACACACACACACATTTGTGCGAAACCAGCTGGGACCAATACACAAAGCACAGATCATGCCCAACACACTACTCTGGGTCTCTGCCTCCACGCGCCACCGCCCTCACCCACCCCCCACCCCTTGTCCTTTCTCAGTCTTTGTACGTCTGGTTCTGCCTTTACAAAGACGAACACACACAAGCACCTCTATACATGTGGATTTTACATTGTGCAAAGCTGATACATTCAAATGCATCTCCTCTATTCTGCTGACAACCTCCATTTTGCAACAGCAGCTATTGATCTACACTTAACTATACATCTGCACAAAAGATCAGCATAGAAAGATTAAGACAGAACTGTTCGCTTTCATCTGAAGAGCACATTTATGCAAAACAGGCTATTTGCAATAATAAGGTGAACTACATACACATGTTTTACCCCTCATGTTGTCTTCATTAGTAAGGACTGGCACAGGTTTGGGACAGAGACAGACAGAGGCCCCTAACATGTGACAGGAGTGTAAAATGAGACAAGCACTGCGGGCCTGCTTGGTGTGAGATACACAAAGCTGTTGAGCCCATTTAAGAGGAAGAATTTTTTTGTTACCGTCTATATATCTTTAATTGCTGCTGTAACATGTTTATAAAAGTCTAATGTATGTTTTCTCCATTCTGTCTACATTACAATAAGTTCAAATGTGCCACACACACACACACCAACACAACACACACACACGTCTGTATATTATATATATATAGATATATATATATAGATATATAATATATATATATATAATCAAAACTTACATGTAAAAGATTTACAGTACCGTTAAAAAAAACCAATTCTATTTCAAATATAAAACAAAAATATTAAGCAAACATAACTGTTCACATTCATTTTAGTATATATATAATATCTATATCTATAATAGAATAGATATATATATAGATATATATATTATATATATAACAACACACATTTCATTTCATTTCATTTCATTAATTTTTTGTGTGACTTTTTCCGACTTTGTTTTTACTTATTTTTGATCAAATAAATGCAGCCTTGGTGAGCATAAGACACCAAGTTTTTGAATGGTAATGATATTTGCCTCAAATCTTAATAGAAACAAATATAATAGATAAAATAGGAAAGAATATAGAAAAAAAAAATATAACAAGAAGAAACCAAAAAAAAATAATAATATAAAAATTATATAAAATAAAAAATGAGAGAAAAATAATAAAAAATAAAATCATATATATATATATATATATATTTATTAGGGGTTGAACGACTTCTGATTTTTTGAATCCGACTTTTATGTGATGAAAGTCGAGTCGAAGTCGACTAGTTGCTGATGACGTCATTAATGAACAAATAAGTCTGGGGCTGTGACAAACAGCTTGTGCACAGCTTTGGCATATGACACAGCGCTGCCCACACAGCTGTTGCTCCTATAACAGGCTTTTTTTATCAGTTCTTTTGTCTTTAAAGAAAAAGTCGTTATATTTCTCACGGAGGAGTTCTGCTGCATGACGTCTACCATCATATCAGATAAAGTGTAACAGTAAAGAGGTTACAACATTAATAGAATGACATTAGTGAAGAGCATTACTTGTTGTAATTATTCTAATTGTCATCTAATCTACCTACTGGCAGCGTTGAACTTCTCTCGACGGTAGTAATAAGAAGGCGGTGAATGTAATTTAGCAAGATGGGTAAGGTGGTAAGAAATAGATGACTGCTAGGAGCGAGAAGAAAAAAAAGAAACGATGGAATGAACCTTTTCCGTTGGGTCTAAGGGGGAGGGGGCTAATTTTTCATTGAGAAAAATCTACGGTGGTGGTGGCCGATGAAGTTCAAAAAAAAATAACAGAAAGTATAAACAACAATCTAGGGCACTAACAAAATAAACCAAATAATACAACAAAAGCAAATAGCAAAGTCATAAAAAAGGAAAGACAAAATAACAAGCATCCAAAAAAACCCAAAAAACCAATGACAAAATTCGAAACAAAATACAAGATGCATCAAAAACCCATGCAAATTCCGAAAAACCAAATAACAATTCACAACAAACAACGACCAATCAGCAGACAACCGAAGAGTAGTATAGTTTGAGACAGCGCCTGGTTTGGATTACTCACCCGCTGACTGGACAACATCTGTCAATCAACGTATAACAGGAAGAACCACCAAAAACAGCAGATTCGTGGTAAAGTTGGAGATGGTATAAGTATCTCAGTTTAATGTATTGTAATGGTGTTCCTTATTGTGGAATAAAAAAATCGGTGTCCATTTACCTTTAAGTTAAGTGGATGTAAAACATTCAGTCCATGGAACAATAGATATGTGTTTCCTTGGCCTTTTGACGCGATAGACCCGAGTTCGATCCCACCTTTTGCCAAACTTTTTTTTTCTCACTTTTCAAATCTCGTATTAGCAATAAATTATATTTACACTAAGTGAAAATAGCAGTATTTTTTAGCAATATGCTATTTACACTAAGTGCAAATACCTATTTACACTATGTTAAAATAGCAGGATTTCTACTATCAATTATACTACTTGTTGCAAATAGTGGCAACTTATCTGCCCTTCATTAGTGTAGTACAGTATAAAACAGTATGCAATAATAACGTATTGAGTGTAAATTATAATTTTAATTTTAATTATTAAATGGATGCCACTTTATTGGGACAATATAAGCCCTCCCTACACCTACCCTAACCCTAACACTACCCGATACTTTATTTTCAACTTTTTTGATTATTTCCTTAATTTTTATTGAAAATAAATGCCTTTACGATGTGATACGAGATTTGAAAAGGGAGAAAAGAAAGTTCGGCAAAAGGTGGGATCGAACCCGAGTCGATCGGGTCAAAAAGCTAAGGTCAAACGCTTATCTGCTCCACTACAGCTGATGGTTTGCAGCCAATTTTAACTAAATGTAAATAGACACCCAGTATTTTTTATTGACAGTGTCTCTTCCAGCCACGTGAGTAATCCCAAACCAATGGCGCTGTCTCAAACCATACCTACCTTTTGTCTGATTTGTCGTTGTGTTTTCCGACTTGTTATAATGTTTTCTGAATTGTTGTTGTGCTTTCTGAATGGTTATTTTGTTTTTTAGACTTGCATTTGCGTTTGTAATTTATTTTGTTTTCAGAATTGTGATTTGCTTTGCACTTCTCGGTCACCGTAGAAATCACAGACCGTGTTTGACATACATTTCCGCGCTGAATGATTCTGTGCGCGTGATGTACGAGCTACTGTCTGCAATGTGTTTGCTTTACAGTGCAGCAGCGCATTAGATTAGAACGGCGATTAATTTACCTGTGCAATAAGCCGTTTAAAACGTGCATTCTTCTGTTCAATTTTGAGCATCCAGTAATATAATCACACGTGTCTTGTGGAGTGCTTTCAGAGTATGCGTTTATTTGTCATTTGAACTGTTTGGAAATGGAGCTTAAATGTGGAAGTCCTTCAAAGATTTATTATCCTGTTGTGCCCTCTATAGGACCAACGACTAGTCGACGTCAAGCTTAAAGCGCCATGGCAGTAGTATTTGAAGTCGCTAGTCGACGCAACCCCTAATACATAATATATATATATAATAATAGATATATCTATATATATATATATATATACCTCCATTTTTTTAAATCCTAAAACTTTCCAGGTTTAAATTATAATTTAGATATAATTCAAAATCTCAATTATTATTCAAAATTAAAAATCAATTGGTGTAACCTAATGTAGTGAGGATGTTACATATTGTGTATCATTGTTGTTTAATAGTTTGTCACACTGTTTTTATGACTATAACTACAGATGTGCTATAGAGTGCCAGTGCTGTGCCGTGGTTCTTCTGTGCACTGCCATCTTCTGGAATGCCTGGTCTCAAACCCCCTCCTCTCTCCCCCTCCTCACTCATTCTCTCTCTCGCGCGCGGTCTCCCCTTTTGGACGGCAGCCTGACATACCAGACCCTGTTCGTTAGCGCATATTTTTACCCGCCGTTACTAAATTAGGAAGCCAGTGAGCGAGAACTATGGGTGGCTGCCAAGAGGAGAATAAGGAGGGTCTGCTGAGGGCCTTGCCAGCCCAACCACTAGCATCAAGAGCCACTTAGAGCTCTCCGAAACAAGAGCCCTGCAGGAATGGAGGCCAAGCAAAGCCTCAGGATATCCTGGCCGAAAGACCAACCAGAACAAACAAACAAATCCGCTGCTTTTTAATGAACACCTTGTCCACTGTCAATCAGGTTGGTCATTATAACAAGACAAATGGCTAGAATATGTCCCAGACTAAGATTAAATAGCCTGACCTGTGGATTTTAAACTATTTATGATAAACAGACAAACTAATTTAGCTCTTTTCTTCTACTCAAAGAAAACTTGAGTGCTTCCACAAATATCTCTAAGGCTAACACACTGCAGTACACAACATTTATAGACAGCAAACATGTCTCCTCTGATGGAGGAGTCTAAACTTTGACACATCTACAAGCCAACAAGTAATATAGCGTTATCAGTTTACCTCTTTACTGTTCAGCCAAATGAATACAGTTCATGGTCATTATATAAGGTGGAGGCCCGGTTGATAAATGAGGCTCTGACCCTTTTATTCCCAAAGAGCTGAATACAAGTTCCCGCTCATCTCTTTCTTTCTCTGTATCTCTCTCAGTCTGTGTGGGCAGCTCTCTTCAGTGCAAATCAATACCTCTTCACTTCCCATACACACACTCACTCACTCCCCACAGGTAAGACATCCTTGTCTTCTAGGCCTTTGGAGGCGGTGCAGACGAGACTCTGTGCCTACTGCAGGAATGACCGGGATCGAGACCTGTCGACCAGAAATAATCATAAAATAAAATCAGTAAAACAAGATGGATGTAAAAGCATGAGTGATATGATGGATTTATGATAACGTATGTTTTTGCATGTGTTATCATTCACTGAGGTGTAAAGTATTGGAGTAAATGTAATTAGTTACTGTACTTGAGTATCTTTTCGGGTACTTTGTAGTTGTACTGAGTATCAAAGATATTAGCAACTTTTACTCTTTACTTCACTACATTTTTGAATGAGTATCAGTACTCTTTACTCCACTACATTTGAAATGAATGTTGCAGTTACACGTTACATTTTGCATGGACCTAGCTTTTCCTGCAGCAGTTTATTTCTGCTACAAAAGACGTGACACTGCCTATTACAGGTCACTGAAAGTACTGCATCTTCTGCGTTTTGCCCTTACTCACACAAACTTGTCAACAAGGCTACTTTAAGTGCATGCGAGTTCCTTAGCAAGTATTTGTAAATCAGAGGTGTTTTATATATGAGATGAGGACATGACTGCAGCCGGCAATGAGGCCCAAACCAGCACATCCAGTGCAAGAAGGCTTCGTCTTTTTTAATTTTACTTAACATTATTTTATTTATCCATTATACTGAAGAGACCTTTTTTTTCTTTTTGCAATTTTGAGGTGTTCAGTTTTATTTTGGTTTTAGAAAATAAATGTGATTGCTCTCCTCACAAATCAACTCTTTCTTGTTTTTGTTTCATGCTCTCTGTGCCTTGCCCTGGACTTTGATGTCACTTACTGTCTCCCGTGGTGTTTGTAGTCAGTTTGTAGTCCATTTGTTCATTTGTTCCCCTTGATTAGTCTCCCCAGGTCTCCCCCAGGTGTGTCTGTATCTTGTTAAGCTTATTAACCCCCTGTGTGTATATATAGCCCTAGTTTTTTGTGAGTTGTTGAATGTAATGGTTGTCTGTTTGCCAGTCATTCTGTTCTTTGTTCCCTTTGGTTTTTGGCTTATTGTTTTTTCTAGTTTTTCCATTAAATACCAGTACATAGATGCTTGCCTCTGCCTGTTTTCCGCAGCTTCTCCACAACGTTACAGTTTTTGACTGGCGTGTCTCTTTGACTTGTGCATTTTTGAGCCTATATTTAGTATAAGTAAAATACTTAAGTACTGTTAAAATCAGATACTCTAATAAGACTTTTACTCAATTCTTTTCTAACTAGTTACATTGGTGTAACGTGTAAGTGGAAGTAAAGTTTTCACTGTAAGGGTATCTGTACTTTTACTCAAGTGATGGTTTTAGGGAGGTAACTCTTTAACACCTCTGATCATATAAAGCAATGTTTGAAAAAAAGACTATGTTTGTGAACTTGAAGCAAAAACACGAAAGCGAAATGTGTGAAGAATAAAAAACGATCGAGTACTAGGTATGATAACACACACACACACACACACACACACACACACACACACAGATAAGACTGAACTGGGGATATTCGGATACAGGGAGGGTAAAAGAATCAGTTACAGGATTGGAAGCAGAGAGTATCATCTGTGTCTCCTGAGTCAGCTAGAACTATGTCACTGCTTTTGGTAACAATGCAAGGGAATTGGGAAGGGGAGACCAAATAACATGGGGCAAATGAGACTCCCACTTGTCTATCTAGATAAATAACCAACGAGTCAGATTGACGTCCATGGATTTGTCTTAAATAGGATTAAGAATATTAGTACTATTATGAATCACTCACAATAGCCAACTCAGCACTGCTGAAGTAAAAAAACCTAAAAGGAACGTGTGCTGGGTAGTCCTTCATAACCCGTGCTATGAGACTTGACATCTTCGTGGTGTAGGGGTATTGCGAGTATAGGGAAAAAAAAGCAACTCAATCCTCGATCCCTGAAATGGCCTGGAAGGACGCAAAGTATTGAAAACCACGAATATCCCACCCCACCACACACAAACACAAGAACACACACACACAAACAAAAATATTTACATTTTTTGTTGACCTATTTGTGAAAGGTGCCAGAAGCTGCTAATTTTAACTAAAGCTAAACCTATTTGTTTTATGGTTTTTTGTATATGCCCGAGTATTTAAACTTCTGAAAACGTGAAAAAGTTAATACTGTATTTCTCTGGTCTGGCCTCAAGTACAGCAGACGAGATGCCCAACTCTGAGTGCTGATGGAATCACAGAGGCACAAATGAAAATATTGCATGAATGTCGCTTTGTATATACCATGCATAACATTGCTTCTTACCACTACTGCCTCACGCTTAACTCGTCTACACACGGCACAGACGCACAGCAAGCACAAATTTAATACATGATAGTCTACTCACCATGAGCAGTTTGATTGGGGAAAGTTGACATTCTGCCGTCACTGTTTTGCTACTTATTAAAGAAAATATGGGGTTATATTTAAAAATTATCGAAGAAAATGGGGCTTAATATGTGAACGTTTTTCCTCACCTGGTTGATAAACAAAAATACAGCCAAAAAATAAGGATGCGGTATAGAAATGTTCCCTACATCATAAAATACATTGCTCTCAGAGAAGAGGTCAGTGATGACTCCAGGCAAGGACCCGTGGCTAAAAAATGAAGTTCCAGGTCCATAAGGACAATTATGCCCTGTCCTGGTTGTAAGCCACAGACAAAGAGTCAAAAGCTTCTTGCTCCCCCTTTTTTTTGCAATGGTTTACTGGGGAACTTTGTCAGATGAACAGTGGCACAAATCATGTAAAGTTGGCTGAAAGACGGCGCAAGACAGTTATGTTTGACAGAGGTTACGTATAAGATTAGAGACTCTCCTCGTATCAAAAACGGGAACAACGAAATAATTGTTCGGCCATTTCGAGGAAGCGTGTGTCGATCTCTAGGGGTTGCCATGGGGAACGCCTCGTCGTGACCCGTGTCTGAAGCCTACATTAAAAAAAAACACCAACTTGTTTGGCCGGCGACAGCAATGACGTCACTACCGGTGCGACTCCAGTATAAATCGGCGCCTGGAGCTACACATCATTCTCTTCTTCGTTTTCATTGACTGTTCTGTTTGAAGCGTGCATTCCAAAAAGCAAAGTAAGAGCTTTTTCTTTTCCTTCTATGGCGAGCACTAGCGGAGCGTTTAGAGTGTGTACATCCGTGTCAGCGGTTTTCTGACACCCGATGATTCACACGATCTATGCGTTGTTTGTTTGGGGACGAAGAGCACGCACGCGATGTCTCCGAGAGGGCAATCGGCATGCACTGCGAGCGTTATTCCAATGAAAAAGCTCCGCTCTCGTTTGCCTCTCTTTTCGAGAAGAGAGGGGCAGCCGTCTGCTCCCCGCGGTTCAGGACCCACCGCTGCTGAGGCACAGAGGAGAATGATCTCGTGGGGATCTCAGGTGGACCTAGCCGATAGGCTGAAGGGGGGTGTTTTCCCTCTTCCGCGCATCGGCGTTCGGGCGAGAGACAAGCCCGCTGGACGATGATATCCCTCTCTCTAATTCATCTGATCCAGGGGCCAGTTCTCAGTTGGGCCCAGCCCAACAAGAGCAGGGAATGGATGTGGAGAGTGAAGAAGCCGAGTCTGAGCTTTCCCAGTCCACCTGCCCTGTGTATGGTGAGCTGCTAGAGGTAATGGATTGGGCCATGGTGAGGCTCGAATTACCGTGGAAACGAGCCAGGGAGGTGACGCCGCGAGGTCGCCTCGACGAACGTTATCTCTCTGACCATAGACCTCCAGCTCAAGTGAGCCTTCCTTTTCTTCCTGATCTCCATACTGAGATCGAAAAGGAATGGAAGAGGCCGTTTTCCTCAGGCATCCATCAGTTTCAGCATACCAGTTATGCGAACACGATTCTATGCGCAAGCGGCTTATGAATATGCGCACCCCTTTGGACGAGACGCTAGCCAGCTACCCAACCTCTCCTGGGGACGACGTCAGAATCATCTCAAAACTCGGCCACAAGCCTTGGCAGTTGCCGAATCCGTAAGCCCCTAATGCAATAGGACACCCAATCATCTAGCACGAACGTCAAGCATACTGCAGCAAGCAACAGGGAATGGGAGACGTCATGGGATGGAATCAGGATGTCTTTGCTTCGTTGCACACGATGGCGTGCGCCAATCAGGAGCAGTACCCAGGGGTCTGACCTGCTGAAGTACCTGTATGAAAACAAACAATGGTGAAACGCTGGCTGCGCACACCACAGACTTGGCCCCTACGGGCTGAGGGTGTGGAAAAAAAACACTATGCTCTGGGGGGGGCGCTCTGCCATTGGGTCAAGATTCGGGTGTTGGTGTGACGGAAGGGGGGTGCTATGTGGTGGGTTAGGAACTGGAGCGGCAGCTAAAATAGGGGGGGTAAGTGGGCTTAGCGGACCTCGAAAAACTAAGAACACACAACAGGTGTGGGGCTTTCTTCTCGATGCCCTGCGGTTTGGCAAAAGGCGGGCATGGGGGGGCGGGCGCAATCGAATAATAATGAGGATCGAGCAAATGGGCACCAGAGGGCTGTGTCGCGACAAATGGGAACGCGAGAGTACCCCGTCTGGGGAAAACCCCTTATAGGTTGGGGGTAGGGAAGTATCGGGGTCAAAAACGGGGGGAAAGGGCGACTAAAAAAATAAAGGGGCCAAAACGAGTTTGAAATACCTGTAGCAAGGCGCCGAAGGGGGGGAGGACAGCAAAAAAACTTTCCGTCCGGTTCAAACATCTAATAAATGGATACTTAGGTATTCACCAAAAAAGGAATCTACAAACAAAGAAAATACCTCCCCAGGGGGTAAGCCAACATCTGGGGGGCGCAAAATATCCTTACCCTTTTGTCCAAAATCCCTTAAAAATTAGTATGACCACCATCTCCGGCTGACCGAGGTTAGCTGTAAAACATTTTCAAACAGTCTCCTACTGGGCCATGATGTTGTTGGTGGTTCTATGGCTAAATCATAGTAACCGCCTGACTGATGGTCCGGTCAAAAACCCCCCTGGACAGAGCCCCGGCAACAAGGCTTGTGGTGGGTGAGTATGATCCATATGTCATGAGAGCATGTATACTAATGAGAGGGGTACGTGTAGGTGTCCTAGTGGGGGGGGATTATTGGCGGAGGGGGAAAAAAAAAAAGGGGGGGGGGGGGGGGGGGCGGGTGCGTAAAAAATGTATAAAGTTACCGGCTTGTATGATGACCGGTCATAAAGATTCTCGAGCAGAGGTCCAGCCAAGGTCATGGTGGTGAGTACGATCCAAATATCATACTATATCTGTATATCGAGTACGACCTGAGATGGTGGTTGTGTGTATAACCCTTCTTCTAGTTTTCTTTGCAGTGTTTCCCGGGACCTGTATGTTTCTGTCCCTTGCTAGACGCCCTCGATGAGGTGCAGTTGCTGGGCTCAGAAGCCAGGTGCTCTACTTGCAATAGGCGTATCACTCGTCGACATATATCCAGACGGTAAGAAAAGCCGGGCTTCGGCTTCATACCTCCTAGATCATGCGGCCGAACACGGGCTTTTGCTGGAGCCTTAGTGAACATCAGGCCCCCGGGGCTACGCTGGGGCAGGCGCACCACGCAACCCGGAAGGGGAAGAGGGAACGGCTTGAGACAGAGTGAGAGTGCCTTGTCACACGGCCGGCCGAGGGGCTTCCTGGCCACCAGCGTATTCCTTCTTGTTGAGGCAACGAACGGGAGGTACGGGGGTGTCACCAGGATCCTACTGTGTAAGGCTGTCCTAGGCAGGGCTCCCATCACCACTGAGATGTGCGAGCCGGCCTCTTCCGGCTGGCCGATATGGTCGGGTTTCCATGAACTTAAATTCCAGATAATATGGTAAATGTCCACGTAAAGCAAGGCTTTGCGCATTTCTCCAAATGCCACGTGAGTGGGGGATGTGCACGTGAAGCTGTGCGCATTTCTCTAAAATCCCCATAGCTGGTAGATGGGCACGTGTTGCTTTGCCCATTTTTCTAAAATTCCACTTAGGTGGTAAATGGGCACAGGATTTTTTGCCCATTTCTCTAAAATCCTGTGAAGGTAAGGGTTACGCGTGCTGTCTTCGTTCCCTTTGTTTCAAAGTGGATTAACACCCCGGTACCCTGGGTTCCACTCAAATAGTGTGTCTTGGTCGACACACCCTGGAGACAGCACTCCCGTCACCTCTGAGGAGGGTGCTGGAGCTGTTGTTCCCGTTACGTCCGGGTGACAATAGAACCCTAAAAGTGCTCATTGCGCACCTTCTAAAATCCACATGAGTGGTAATTGTGCACGTTATCCTTTGCCACTTTTCTAAAATCACGTAAGTGGTGAGTAGGCACGTTAGGCTTTGCCACCCGTCTAAAATTACACCTAGGTGGTAGGTGTGCACGCTACGCTTTGCCACTTCTCTAAAATCCCACGAATGTGGTAGGTGCGCACGTTCTTCTTTGCCCACCTCTCTAAAAAAAAAAATCCTGTATGGTATTTTACGCATTTCGACTTCTTTCGTTTCCCCCCTCCCTGTTTTCGGAGAAGGGTTATGCCCCCGGCCCCCCCCCCCAGGAAACCCCCCCCCCCGCCCCACCCCCACCCCCCCCCCGCTTTTCCTGGGCTCTCCTCTCAACCAGTGTGTCGCGATCGACGCACTCAGAAGGCACTGCCCCCCTCGATATCAAGGGATACTAAGAGGGTGTCGTCTGGCGAGCAGGATCCTCTCAGAGGAGTTGAATCACTCGCTCCATGGGCTGTCCTCGTGGTAATATTGAGCAATGCTCCCCTTTATCAAAAGGTTACCTGGAATCGGGAGACAGTATAGTGTTCTCCCTGATGAAAAACGAGGTGCCCTTTACATGACATCACATGCTATTAGTCCTGTCTTCACAGAAAGACCAAAAACAGGGGCGGGGGGGGGGAATCAGTAGCAGAAACCAGCTGCGTCAGTAGGATTGGGCCGTCCTCCGCCTCTCTGATGCGCTGGCGATGTGGCTAGCCTGTAGTATGCTACCCCTCTGATTTTTAATAATGCAGCTGGTTGGGGGCCCCCCCTCTTGGTGAGAGTTGGGTTTGGGCTCCCCCAGCTAGAATGAGCTACTGCCAGCCGGGGAAACCCGGCATTAGTAAGGGTCGAGCCCCTTGGGCGTCTGAGGACCAGGCGTGTGTTTCCACGCCAAAATTGTTACTAGCTGGTTCCGCTAGCTGGAACGTGCTGCGGGTCGAGTCCCCTTCTCGGAGAGAACTGGGCGTGTTGCTCCCCCAGCTGATAACTTCTAGCTGTTCCACCAATGGAACGTGCTGTAAGTCGAGCTCGGGTACACTAACCCGCTGATGGAGTCTGACTCCATCCTCAGCTACAGGTATACACACTCACAGCTAGCCACGCTCGGCGTGATAGCCGTAGGTCACAGTAGGCGATGACTACGCAGAGTTCCATTATAGGCGGGGGGGGGGGGTGTCCCCTCCTCAATAGCCAGAGAACCCCTAAACTGTTGTATCCATCTACTCGACATTCTAAAATCCCCATGGTGGTAAGTGGGCACGGTATCTTTTGCCCACTTTTCTAAAATTCCACGAAATTGGTAAGTGCGCACGTTCTACTTTGCCCACTTCTCTAAAATCCTATATGGTAAGAGTTACGCGCACAGCTTCGTTCTCTTTTTCTGAGTGGTCTAAAACCCCAGTTCCGCCTGGGACCCACTCTGCTCTGACAGGGTGTTTCCACTAGAGGCCTGTTGAGACAGGTCCTTCTGCAAAGTGAGGTAGCCCTGAGTGACAGGCCAAGACTAGTAATTGATCCAATAAGTAGGCTCTTGGTCGTATTCCCTGGAAGGAATCCTTCATGATTCTAAGCCCTGGCGCCACCTCCGAGGAGGCTTTTTTTTTTTTGGCACAGCTGGTACAGTGGCCCCTGCCGCGCCTCGATTCTTTGCACCGTGACCACTGAGCCTGCGGATTACACCAGTTGTCGATCTCGAGAAGACTGATTCGCCATGGTAGAAATGAAAAAAAAAAAAAAAAAAAAAAAAAAAAAAAAGAAAAAAAAAACTATTGGTAGCCTGTTTCTACCTCCATCTGTCCCATGGGACCTGCACACTGTGAGGCTCTAGTAATGTCCCTTGGCAGCCTAGGCTTCTGGCCGTAGGGAGTAATGTCACTGACAGCCGTCTAAGTCCAGGACAGGGGCAACTCCCATAGCGATATGGTGTAGTTGGTACTTAGTGGCTCGCCATGGTTCTGGCTTGCACTCCCCTCAGCATGGCGGCGTGGGTATACTGTTCCCCATAGCGACCCCTAGAGGATGCAGTGTCTCGTTCCCCTCAGGGAACCATGGTTACATAAGCAACCCGAGACGATTTTAATATATTACCCATATATTACTCTTATAAAAAAGATCACATAAAATCCATAGATAAATCAAGCGTTCATCTTTTGAATAAAAGTAAAATCTATATGCATTGTAAACTTACTAAACTTGTTATAAAGAGAGTGTTTTGATGCTTGGACTGTTTGGATGTTTAACTCAACAGAGGCAGATTCCTTCAGTTTTGGAGGCAAAAATTAGTGTGGATAAGAAACAGCTCCTTAAGCAAATGAAGTTTACAGCCACAGTCTGGGGTGAAGAGATCTCTATTAGAATGGGAAATCTGACAGGACCAGTCAAGGCTTCTCTGGTCTTTGACCCTGATAAGTATCCTCAACAGTGTGCTAGTAAAGCATACAAATATATCCAATAATACCCTCAATAATATCACAATGACTTGTGGGCAGGTTATACTAAAATAAATCTACCTATATTTATATCTTTATTAATCACTGCTCTTGTCAGGCGTCACTGCTACACAGACCCCTGAAGACAGGCTTCTCCTCCTTACCCCAGTCTATTACTTCATCCCATTTGTTCCACAACATCCAGTAGTAGAGACAGAGGACTGTAAATTATGCATTGCTATATAGCCGCACAAATTTACAGCTGCACAACTAAGACTTATCATGAAGAAATATGAATGATCTGAGCAGAGCAGCGATTGTGCTCAATTTATATTGTTCTATGGCAGGGATCCTCAAATCTGGACCACGAGATCCACTTTCCTGCAGAGTATAGCTCTAACCCTAATCAAACACACCAGAACAAGCTAATCAATGTCTTCAGGATCATTAGAAAAATCACAGGTAGGTGAGTTTGATCAGGGTTGGAGCTCAATTCTGCAGCGCATTGGCCCTCCAGGGCAAAATTTGAGGAACCCCCTGGGTCCTGCGAGCTCCTCCAGTCCCGGTCCTCCTGTCTCCTCCCTGGCTCCTCCCTCCTTCGTCCCCTCCCTGGTCTCTGTCTGCCGGCCCCCTCCCGGGTGTCTGTCCTCCTCCTGAGCCTCCTCCCTAGTTTCCACCCATTCCCCTCCCCATGTTGTTTCTATAGTGCGAGGATGCACCTTCCGGGAGGGGGCATTATGTCAGGGTTATGGACCTGTCTGTGTGTGTTTTTGCTCCCTGTGACCCAGTTTCTGTCTCCCGTTGATTGGGTTATTTGGTCCAGGTGTGTCCTAGTTCCTAGTTCCCCCAATTATCCTGTTTAAAAGCCCTAGTCCTTTCAGTCAGTGTTTGTCCGTTCCAAACGTCATTCCTTGTGTTCCAGTGTCCCCTACGTTCCCCGTGTGATCATTAAAAACTGTGAATTGAAGTTGTCTCTGAGTTTCCTCGTTCCTCGCTCCTTGCCTCCCGCGAAGTGTGACAACAAAACTTAACACAAAAAAAAAAATATAACATCAAATATTAATTGAAATTAAAAATAAAATAGAATAGAATAAAATAATAAAATGAAAGTGGGGAGTGCTTACAACTAGTAAGTTTTTATAGAAGTCACAGTCACATTTACATATTCATGACTTTGAGGTCCATTGTTTTTCCTATGGTCTTTTCACAAACAAATTTAAACTATGATAAATATTTATAAATGTGGATCCACAAAACATACAAACACATTAAAGACCAAATGCATTCATACATCAGGCTAACTTAAATGTATGGAACTGCTTTACACATAGTGATTAACCCCTGTTATTTGTGTTTAATTAAAAAGTGAGATGTGGTGATGACTGCCGTTTCCACACGGCTGCTGCGCGCCTGAAGTGTCTGATAACAGGTTTCAGCTGATGAGACTGAAAGGGTTAAAATCTCATCGCACAAAGTGGCATTTTAGAGCAACATTCAAATGTTTGTTGAATAGCAAACAATCAGCTGCAAAAAACACACCAATGATTTTAGAAATGGGCTCCGCTGAACAATTTTCCCAGACTGACAGCAAGAGAAGCGAGAACCATGCTGAGCTGCAGTCTTCCTTGTGCGTTTGGTGTGGTGTGTGTGTTGTTTGTGCCACCGCTGTTTGTTTGTGTGTATGCCCACCAGCCTGGCAATCGCACTTTTTAGAGACAGGTTGAACCTTGTATACTGAGATGGCAATTGCAAGCACAATACACACCATTATCCAATTAATACACACACTGGCTGCTGTAATTGTCCTTTCC
>JADLZN010009516.1:0-33408 GCA_018155175.1 Sinocyclocheilus anophthalmus | reverse complement strand
ATAGAGACAGGTGTGTGGCTTTCCTAATCAAGGCCAATCAGTATAATCAAACACAGATGGACTCAAATGAAAGTGTAGAACCATCTCAAAGATGATCAGAAGAAACGGACAGCACCCGAGTTAAATATATGAGTGTCACAGCAAAGGGTCTGAATACTTAGGACATGTGAAATTTCAGTTTTTCTTTTTTAATAATCTGCAAAAATGTCAAAAATTCTGTGTTTTTTCGTCAATATGGGGTGCTGTGTGTACATTATTGAGGGAAAAAATTAACTAAATTGATTTTAGCAAATGGCTGCAATATAAAAAGAGTGAAAAAATTTAAGGGGGTCTGAATACTTCCGTACCCACTGCGTCTATATATATATATATAATATCATTATATTATATATGAGATATAATATATATATATAATATAATCTATTATATATATAATATATATATCTATATACATACAGATACTTATTAATACATAGTATAGTATATATAATAAATAAAATAAGTCTAAGATTACTTTAAAAAATAGATTTTCTGTAATTACAGTAATTTCTTCTGCAAGGGAAAAAATCTGAATTCTACTTTTGAATCGACTGTTATTTTAATCATTATATATATATTTAATATATATAATAATTATATCTATATATATATAGAAAATAATATTCATTCTGTGCAAAAAGCTGGAAAAATGAAGTAGATAAGTCGAGTAGATTTTTCAGGTTTACTTGCATTAAACATTTTAACTGCACTTTTTGAGCTAAAGTTCAGATGTTAAAGAGATAAAATGAGACAAAAGCCTTTTATATAGGTAATATATATTTGTTTATGCAAGCATGAAAAGCCTATGAATTTGAATGACGATTTACTGTTTTACATGTATTAAACATTTTGAGTTTAAATTTTAAGTTTTTTCATTTTACTAGCTTCAATGTTAAATGTCAAAATGTTGTGCAAAATGTAATGCAAGTAAACCTGGCTGTCTGTATGAAACAATGGGGAAAAAACACCTTTTGCCATTTCAAAAAGAAAAAACAGAATGCAGAATATCATCAGAAGGCAGAAAACAGATTTCTCTTAGTTCTGTGGCCCAGTGCTGTTTCCACCCCACTGAAAGTGAAATGAATCTGCAGGAAATGGCTTTAGCACACAGACATGAGTCGCATTGGTGGCCATTACAGTAATAACTGCGGCTGAGTGGATGTTTAAAACGTGAGTCAGTCGACATGCCGCACTGCGATTGGGAGTTTAAGCAACTCACACCAATTACCAGTGTTTTCATTCCATTATAGGCCATCCCTCAAGACCCGCGCCGCACTCGCCCCGCTGCGGCCACAATTAATCGCTTGTGTTATGACACACGTGAGCTCAAACCGACGGCGACTGTAAATCCAGTCTGGAGTCAGAGACTGCATTTCTGCCTTCTTTAGCACTAAATACTGCAGCTCTTGACCTTAACACGATTAATTCAATGAAAACGATGCATAGAACAAAAGACAAAACAGGCAAAAATACCCTAGAAACTATTTAGCAACCATCCAAAACACCCTAGCAACATCTTAAATACCACCCAAAACACCCTAGCAACCTCATAACTACCACCCAAAACACCCTAGCAACCTCATAACTACCACCCAAAATCCCTAGCAATCTCTTAACTACCACCCAAAAATCCCTAGCAACCATATAGCAGCTGCTGGACCAAAAAACACTCAACAAACTTCTTAGCAACACCCTAGCAACCTCATAACTACACCCAAAACACCCTAGCAACCTCATAACTACCACCCAAAATCCCTAGCAACCATATAGCAGCTGCTGGACCAAAAAACACTCAACAAACTTCTTAGCAACACCCTAGCAACCACCAAGAACAACCTAGCAACTCTTAACTACACCCAAAACACCCTAGCAACCTCATAACTACCACCCAAAATCCCTAGCAACCATATAGCAGCTGCTGGACCAAAAAACACTCAACAAACTTCTTAGCAACACCCTAGCAACCACCAAAAACATCATAGCAACCCCAAAACTACCACCCAAAACATCCTATAACTATAACTCCAACCCAAAATCCCTAGCCATATCTTAACTACCACCCAAAAATCCCTAGCAACCATATAGCAGCTGCTGGACCAAAAAACACTCAACAAACTTCTTAGCAACACCCTAGCAACCACCCAGAGCACCCTAGCAACTGTATAGCAACACACTGGCAACCACCCAAAACATCCTAGCAACCTCTTAACTACCACCCAAAATCCCTAGCAATCTCTTAACTACCACCCAAAAATCCCTAGCAACCATATAGCAGCTGCTGGACCAAAAAACACTCAACAAACTTCTTAGCAACACCCTAGCAACCACCCAAAACATCCTAGCAACCACATAGCAACCACTCAGAACACCCTAGCAACCTCATAACTACCACCCAAAATCCCTAGCAACCATATAGCAGCTGCTGGACCAAAAAACACTCAACAAACTTCTTAGCAACACCCTAGCAACCACCAAGACCATCCTAGAAACACCCTAGCAAACTCATAACTACACCAAAAATCCATAGAAACATTATAGAGTGCTGGACCAAACAAACAACTCATCAAAAATCTAGCAAACACCCTAGCAACCACCCAAACACCCTAACAACCACCTAAACACCCTAACAAAACCATAGCAGCATGGCTAATGGTTAGAGAGTCAAACTTGTAACCCGAAGGTCGTGGATTCGAGTCTCAGTGCCGGTAGTGATGACTTTTTTTCACTACAGCAACTCCTGGACAAAAAACAAACAAAAAAAAAAAAAACAAAAAACACTCTCACTAGGGCGCACGATAATAGCATGCAAATTAATGAGCATATTGTCAGAAAGGCGGTCTTTAATAAGCGGTAAATCTCCATCCACTGCGTGCTTCACATGGAGCAGCATAACGACACAGAGCCGTGTTCACTGACGAGCGTGCGCTAAAATCGCGCGATAGGAACGTGGGTTGGGCAGCTTGTCGTGAACAACGGCTATGTGATAGTTAATGCTGCCATGTGAAAGCCGCACGTGATGGAGCATTTACCGCGATTAAAAGAAGGCTTTACTGATAAGATGGGTGGCGTGTTAAATATCGCTGCGATAATCGTGCAGCCCTACTCTCAACGTTAACACGATGAATTAAATTAAAACGAGGCACAGAAGTAAAGACATAACGTTGGTTCTCATTGGCACTGCAATTGCATGTTCCTTGACTCATTACATCCTGGCAGGCACAAGAAAAGTTTACTCAAGAATACTCCATCTGTATAGTTTCCAGTTAAATCAAAGCTCTCCTCGGTATTCGTTTTTAGCATGTATTCGTCCGTACGCTGCACGGGTTTGTCACATTAGCAGCGGTTGAACCGAGCGGCTCAATTTAAAGCACTTTGGGGTTCTCGACAGAATGCAATCCATATTTTGTGCCGTTCCTGGGCCAAAAACCTGAGTGGTGAATAATGTACGGTAGAGCTGAACAGGGTGGAAATGAGCAAACACACGCTGAATTTATTACCGCCTCTAATGGGCCAAATGCATTACAATGCCATTTGTAATATGTTGCGCTACACAACCTTTCTGCCTATTACAAATTAATGCAAGGTTGGAGACGATAGATGCTCCAGTTCAGTCTCCAGACTTTCAGAAACACAATAAACTTTCAGAAGAGACACTTCAGCTGCACAACAGAAAAATACAAAAGATCAAATCAAATTATAGCTCTCATTCTGCTGCATCTTATGGAAGAACTCAAAGCATTCAGCATATTTTATGCAAAGGTTTGGGGTCGGAAGATTTTTTAATGTTGAAACCTTTCTTCTGTGCTTACCAAGGGCTGCGTTTATTTGATCAAAATACAGTAAAAAATTGTGAAATATTATAATAATTTAAAACAAGTGTTCTCTATGTGAATCTATGTTAAAAAAAAAAAAAAAAATTTTCTGTGATCAAGCTGAATTTGCAGCATCATTACTGCAGTCTTCAGTGTTACATGATCTTCAGAAATCATTCTAATATTACGATGTTGAATATTTTTGTGGAAACCCTAACAACCATAATCACAGTTGTTGGTCAATAAAACATGCAAAAAACAAAAAAAAAACAAGTCTAAAACATTCTAGCAACACCCTAGCAACCACCAGAACAAGCCTAGAAGGCATGGCCACAACTGTAGAAACATCGTAGCAAAACGTATAGCAAAGCTGGACAAGTAAAACACATAAAATACAACCGAGAATCTTGTTAGCAACCACCCAGTAAACCCTAGCAACCATATAGTAGCTGCTCACCAAAAATACTGTACGCTTCTAGCAACACCATAGCCGCACCCAGCACACCCTAGCACCATATCGCATCTGCTGACCAAAACAACACGGGACAGATTAGCAAAAACCTAGCAGCACCAGAACAACCTAGCAACATATAATAGCTGCTCGACCAACAACACGGTACAGATTATTAGCAAACAACCTAGCAAGCACAAACACCCTAGCACCCATATAATAGCTGCTCGCCAAACAACACTGTAAGATTATTAGAAACACCTAGAAAGCACCCAGAATACCCTAGAAATATAGAGCTACTCGACCAAAAGGACACGGACAGATTCTTAGGCAACACCCCTAGCAAGGCACCCAGAACCCCCCTAGAAACCATATGTAGATACCGACCAAAATACACTGTACAGATCTTAGCAAAAACCCTAGCAGCACCCAGAACACCTAGCAACCCTATAAGAGATGCTCTACCAAACAACACTTAAAGGATTCTTAGAACACATAGCAAGCACAGAACACCCTAGCAACCACAGATAGTAGATACTCGACCAAAAAGACACTTACAGATTTCTTAGCACCCCCTAGCAAGCACCCATAAACACCCTAGCAACCATATAGCATCTGCTCGACCAAACAACATGTACAGATTTAGCAACACCATAGCAAGGGGCCCACCCGAACACCCTAGAACCATATAATAGTCTGCTCTACCAAACAACACTGTCCAGATTATTAGAAACACCTGCAAGCACCCAGAAACCCTAGCAACCATATAGTAGATACTCGACCAAAAGACTGTACAGATTGTAAGCAAACCCTAGCAAGCACCAGAACACCTCGCAACATATAATAGGCTGCTCGACCAAACAAACACGTACAGATTCTCGCACCACCCTAGCACGCACCCATAACACCCTAGTAAAAACAATATAATAGCTGCTCGACAAACAACAATGTACAGAGTTTTTAGAAACACAAGCAAGCATCCCAGACACCTAGCCAAACATCAACTAGTAGTACCGACCAAAATCACTGTACAGATTCTTAGAACACCCTAGCAACACCCGAACACCCTCGCAAACAGATAATAGCTGCCGAACCCAAACAACACTGTCAGATTCTTAGCAAACACCCTAGCAAGCACCCAGAACCCCCAGAAACCATATAATAGCTGCTCGACCAACAACACGGTACAGATTCTTAGCAACAAACCCTAGCCAGCACCCAGAACACCCTAGACCCATAAGAGATGCTCGACCAAAACAACAATGTACAGATGCTTAGCACACCTCGCAAGAACCAGTACACCCTAGCAACCCTATAGTAGCTGCTCGACCAAAAAACACTGTACAGATTCTTAGCAACACCCTAGCATTCATTCAGAACACCCTAGCAACCTCATAACTACCACTCAAAAACCCTAGCAAGCATATAGCAGCTCCTGGCCACAAAACACTTTACAAATTTCTTAGCAACACCCTAGCGAACACCCTAGCAACCATCCAGCAACCCTGGTGACACAACAGTGAGTTTTGAACAAGCATTTAACTTAAGCTGAATCTTACAAAGGCCTTAAAACATTCAATGTTTACATAATAAATATTCTTTAAAAAGTATTAAAATGCAGCATGTAACTCGCAAACAGCCTGGCAACCACGCAAGACACCCTAGCAACAAGAATGAAAAACAGATTTCCTTTATTAAAAGTGGAGTTTGCTTTAAGATCTGCCACTGTATGAAATGTGTTTAGTGGCGATGTGAGAAACACACACAACAAAGCTTTTCCTGATGGCTTTGGACAGGAGAAAGGCTTCGGGGGGGAATATCACAGCTTGTGTTGGCCGCGACGATGACGGCTTCTCTCAGCCAAACGCAGTGAGCAGATCCGCTCCGAACCCCTGACCGCACTCGTGTTCAGAGGCTCTGACGCCCGCGGGCACGGCTCCACTCCCATGAGCCTCCTCTGACGAGCCCCAGCCGCACACGTGGACACATGTGAAAACAATTACATTAAGTGCATGTGCTCGGCTACTTGTGCTAAATTACACAGGTTAGTGAATTAAGGGCCATTTACATAGTTGAACTCTCCCTTCTCTCGTCAGCTGCAGCAATGATGCTGCTGTCATTAACGCCAATGAAGGAATCTGGCATTTGATTTGAGCTCGTTCAAACTCACAGCACGGCCCTCAGTACACACTGAGACTGGAATAGCATACTATGCCTATGATTGATGCAGTATACATAGTACTTGTATACGTGTATAATATGCAAATGTCCTATATGCATGAAATATCCAGATGACCTACTAATGTGCACACTGCATGGAATATGTTGTATCCCATAATGCAGTGCACTGCACTCAACCTACATGCAGTCTAGCAAAAGAAATGCCAACTGTGATTTTTAACATGTTTTATGATTAATTATTTGATCAAGCTGAAGCAGTAAATAAATATTTACACAAATTTTGACTATAAAATGCAAAAAAATATATATTTTATCTGGATGCTGAATTAAACGTGCAATAGTATGTGACAATGTTTGAAGCATTCATCAGGGAATAATGCATACTGTTTGACTAAAAGAATAGTACAGTAGGCAGCACACAGAACATACTGTGCAGTATTCAGTAAAGAGTATGCTAGTATTCCCTTCTGAACATGATGCATGAAGGATTGCAGTGATCAGAATAGCATACTACCAGTCCAGCTATATCTATATTTTTCCAGAAATGGTAATCGTAGTATGCTAGTATGCTATTTTGAATATGCAGTAGGTTGTTTGAAAAACAAAACTGCTACTGCCGACTACAAAAGGCACCCGATTTCACGAGTATAGGGCGAAGGTGTCCACATAGTTTTTAATGCCATTTAAAAAATCTTAATTATCTTAAACTTTAGAAAAGTTTAAGGAAAGAGTTATTTATTTAAATATATAATATATATAATAATATATATATATATTTATTTATTTATTCTATTTATTTATTTATTATAATAGATATAGATAGAACACATATATAAAGAAGAATGATTTAACCATATATATGAGAGAGATAAATAATAAATAAAAAAAAATTATTAAATATTATTTTATACATGTCATGTACTTTTAAGTTTGATGTATACTTGTACATACAGTAGTAAAATATAATAAAATGCCTTAAAAAGACCAATAACTATTTTCTATGTTTATTAAAAATACGATTGTAACAACAAATTAAAAACAGTTTTAAAATATATATTTTTTACTTTTAAGTTCATATAGTAAAATAAAATGCAGTTTAAAAATGCTACTAATATTTTTTTCCCAACACAATAACCAGCATCTAGCTATCATCTTACAAATAAATCATAAATCTCCTTTTAAAAACAAATTGTGTTGTATCTTTTGGCAGTCTGATCAGGTAAAAGCCAGTAAAGAGATAAATAAAGGTTGCTATCACTTCCAGTTCATTCATCACACTGTAAATGGAAGGTCAAGTCAAGTGCATTGCATTATGGGATACAGTATTCCACACAGTGTGCTCTGGTTGTACATTGTGCATTTTGACAAACGCAGTATTTCAGTCAGGTATTCGATACACAACATACAGCAGCACTAGTATGAGTAGTACAGTAGTGTGTTATTGTGTAACTCTCTCTCTCTCTCTGAGTGGGTTGTGTGGAGGTAAATCACAGCAGTGTGTGAGTCCGTGTTAAACAGTGTCTGCGTGCGGATCGAAGCTCGTCTCCTCATAACTCTTGCTGGAAGTACCCAACGCGACACGGTCACAAATCACGCTCACCATTAATATCCTCAATGAGAGCGCGAGCCTTCTACAGCTCCTGAACTTTATGGTGTTTCCATTGATCAGCGATCCACAACAACAAAACTGCTGCTTATTTATCGCTCTGGAGTGTTACTCAGGCCCTGATTAAAACATCTGTCACATATGGGACGCTGAAAAAGGGTAAATGATCGCTGCTGTTTCCATTAGCCTCTGGAGAGAGAGAGACAGAGAGCCGGCGGTCAGCGGAGCAAAGCAGGACATTTGAACAGAGACTCATTTAGATTTGAATCAAAGGTTACGATCATTAGAGCAGAATGTACCGCGTTAACACTGACCTGAGACCAGCTCGACTGACCCACAGCACCAGACCAGTGTCTGTTAGAGACCGACTGTAACTAAAGCTGATGAGGAGATCAACAGGTCTACGAGGAGTAATTAAGTGCCCTAATCAGGTGCCAGCTGTATTTATGCACTGAAAGACCAAATACTGTACAGTGTTCCTACACCGCTGCTGAATCTACAGCAAACAGAAATTAATAAACAGACAGTAAATCATTCAAGGCTGCACGCAAAAATAATCAAACAGCACGATCAGAATAGTGTGATTCACGAACAAATGACTCTTATGAACAGATTGGTATTGGTTTGAATCAGTGTAATTCAAACCAATCAGTCTAGTGAGTAAATTGATGATTAATCAAACTATATATATATAATACACACACACAATGTTTAAATGATTGTTATTGTATAAAGTCATGCAGGTGGGATCACAGAATATTAAAGAAATCACATAAAACTCACATCAGCACTGATCTGACCATATTACTTCTCTTCTATCTTCAATAAGTTAACTAATACATTTAAAACATTACATACTGTTATATAAACTATATATATATATATATACACACACATACATCATATGGGTTGTTTGTATTACACTAATATAAGCTTGTAAGGAATGAACGTAGAATAAAAAATAAATGTTTATTTATTTATTCATAAAACATGTTACATAAATTGCTATTTGTTTTTTTAAAAAGATTAAATATTTGATCTGTTTACTTGCATGTCATGTGATCTGTCATGTGATCTTTAACTGACATTAGAGACCTGTGAACATGCAAATGTGTTGAAATATGAACTTAAAATCTCATGGATACTTCAAGTATATATTTCAGCTCAAAGGGGTTTGACTGATAAATACCTGATATACTGAATCACATTCACACACCCTTCTAGCATCACTGCATTGTCTGAGAGACACAGTGAGACAGGCGACGTCGAGCCTGAATTCTGTCCGTGGATATGAACTCTTTAGGTAAAGGGCGGCAGATGAACTGTTGGACAGAGTTATAAACACCAGCGCCGTGATTGCTGCGATTAAGGATGCTGCTTTTGTTAGCAACACTAAATGAGGAAAACCACCCCAAGAATGTCAACGCAACACAGCTGAAACGTCAGCATACACTCCTCCATATGGTCTCGGCTCCCGTTTGTGTGTGTGTCAGGCGTGTGCTGTAGTGTGCTTGGACTCACAGGCGATCCGGACGTGGGCTTTACGGCTCTTGGTGGTTCCTGCCGAGCTCCAGGCCACACACTGACACCAGAAATCCTCCAGACCGAAGAGCTCCTCCACCTGCTGACGGGTGATCTCGATACTGGCCTCCCGCACCACGAGACCTGCACACACACACATGTTTGTTTTTGTGAATTGTGGGGACATTCCATAGGTGTAATGGTTTTTATACTGTACAAACTGTATATTCTATTGCCCTAAACCAACCCTACTCCTAACACTACCCCTTACAGGAAACTTTGTGCATTTTTAGATTTAAAAAAAAAACTTCATTCTGTATGATTTATAAGCTTTTTGAAAAATGGGGACATGGGGTAATGTTCTCATAAGTTATCTTCTCCTTGTAATACCTATGTCATACCCATGTCATTATACAAACTTGTGTCCTTATGTGTCACAAAAACACACTCACTCACTCACACTCACGCACACACACAGACACACTCCCACAGACACTCGCACGCACTCGCACACACACACACACACACACAGACACAGCCACACACACACTCGCACGCACTTTTTCACACACACACTCGAACCACAGACAGACACACACTCACTCACGCACTCACTCACACACACACACACACACACACACAGACACACTCACTAAACTCACTCACTCACTCACACACAACACACACACACACAACAAACACACACCCACACACAACTCACTAACTCACTCACTCCACCTCTCACACAGACACACACACAGACACACAGACACACTCCCACAGACACTCGCACACACAGACACACACACACACACTACACTCAATCACTCACTAACTCACTCACTCCACACAGCCACACAGACACACCACACAGACACACGGGACACACTCCCATTCAGACACTCGCACCACAGACACCTTACCACTACATACACTCACAAATCAGGCAACCAACTTGACTTAATTTGCACACGCAATTGTATTGCAAACAACATTTCTGTAAAACCCCTACACATCTCTGACCATTTCTTCATTACATTCAAACTACATTTTGCTACCTGTGTGCCGCCAACCCCTATACCGGTTACTTTTAGACGAACCGCGCTCCCTTTCACCCTCCCATCTTTCCTCTGTAGTGTCTTCCTCTTCCCTCACATACCCATTTCTCATCTCTGGACGTTAATGCAGCAACTGACACCTTATGCTCTACTTTAACCTCTTGTCTAGATGATATTTGTCCTCTCTCCTCCAGGCAAGCGCGTGCTGCCCCTTCTAACCTCTGGTTATCTGATGTTCTTCGTGAGCATCGGTCCAAAATCAGGGCAGCAGAGAGAAAATGGCGCTAATCAAAAGATCCGTCAGACCCGAGTGTGTATCAGTCTTTGCTTTTATCTTTCTCTGCTGAAATCCATACTGCCAAATCTTCATACTTCCACAAAAAGATCAACAGCGCTCCAGACACACGTAATCTCTTCAAAACTTTCAATTCTCTCCTCTGCCCCCCTCCACCACCTCCCACCACTTCTATAACAGCTGATGATTTCGCCACATTCTTCACAGACAAAACTAGAACAATCAGTAGTCAATTCTCAGCCCCACACACACAGGACCTCAAACCAACCACACCCACTGCTAAAACTCCCATCTTCTCCTTCTGTCCCCTCACTAAAGCAGAAGTATCCAAACTTCTCCTCTCCAGCCACCCTACAACATGCCCTCTAGACCCAATACATCTCACACATTTTCCAAGCAATCTCTCCCACACTTTTACCAGCACTCACACACATCAATACATCTCTCCTCACAGGCACTTTCCCCACTTTATTCAAGCAGGCTCGGGTAACCCCACTGCTCAAAAAACCTACATTAAACACTTCACTTACAGATAGCTACAGACCTGTCTCTCTCCTTCCATTCATAGCGAAAACCCTCGAACGAGTTGTTTTCAACCAGATATCATTGTTTCTTTCACAGAACAACAAACTGGATGCTAACCAGTCAGGTTTCAGGAGTGGCCATTCAACTGAGACTGTGTGACTGTCAGTTACGGAAGCCTTGCGAATGGCAAAAGCTGATTCCAAATCATCAGTTCTTATTCTGCTGGATATTTCTGCTGCTTTTGACACTGTCAATCATCAGATCCTCCTGTCTGCACTCTCTTCACTGGGCATCACAGGGATTCCACTTCGCTGGTTTGAATCCTATCTCACTGGTAGGTCTTTCAGGGTGGCCTGGGGAGGGGAGGTATCCAAAGCTCATCAACTGGTCACTGGGGTTCCTCAGGGATCAGTTCTTGGACCCCTCCTCTTCTCTATATACACTACATCACTGGGTCCCATCATACAGGCACATGGCTTCTCCTACCATTGCTATGCTGATGACACACAGCTCTATCTCTCATTTAAACCAGATGATCCAACGGTAGCTGCACGGATCTCAGGCTGCCTGACATCTCGGCATGGATGAAAGAACATCACCTACAGCTCAACCTGGCAAAGACTGAGCTTCTTGTCTTCCCTGCCACTCCAACTCTACAGCATGATTTCACCATCCAGCTAGGTTCTTCTACAATTACCCCATCGACTTCGGTCAGAAATCTTGGTGTAATCTTTGATGACCAGCTGACCTTCATCCACATGCAAAGACACACATGCAAAGAATGACCGATCTTGCAGGTTTGCATTGCACAACATCAGAAAGATAGAGCCGTCTAAAAAAAAAAAAAAAAAAGAAAAAAAACTTGGTTGCTCTGCACAACGTCGGTCCAGGCACTTGTCATTTCTAGGCTGGACTACTGCAATGGTCTTCTGGCTGGACTTCCATCAAGCACAATTAAACCTCTACAAATGATTCAGAATGCTGCGGCACGACTGGTCTTCAACGAGCCAAAAGAGCCCATGTTACACCTCTCTTTATCTCCATGCACTGGCTACGGTGGCGGCTCGAATCAAGGTCAAGACATTATGCTGGCAATAGTACAGCCAAGGTCGCACACGATTACTTCCACTCACTACTACGAATGCCATCCCCTCAGAAGTCTGAGATCCGAAGAGAGCGACGCATCGTGTCCCATCAAGAGAGGCTCAAAATACTTTCCAGAAACATTCTCATTCACCACTCCGGTGCCGGAACGATCTTCCCACCCTATCCGGAAGGTGAATCCTGGACATTTTCAAAGCGCCAGCTGAAACTCATATCTTTAAACGCTACTGCTCAACTTAAAAAATAAAAAAAAATAATAATAAACTTTTTCTTTCCTTTATTTTGGCCTCCCTTTTCTAGTTGTACTATTTGAACAAATGCCTAAAAACTTGGTTTTCAAGCACTTCTGTAAGCAGCTTTGGACATAATTTATAAAAGCATCGGCAAAATGACTCTAAATGTAAACGTTAATACAGTGTTAACGAATGGTCACGAAGAACCTGGTTGTAAAGTATTCCCTTTTTGTTTTTGTAAACATTTAATTGGTTTGATTAGGAAAATACGAATAATAATATTTAATTTTAGCCTATATAATAATATTACAATAGAAAAATAGTCAAAAACTTTTAAAGTTTTATTTTTTTTTAATGAATTATTATTTACTGGCTATTATAGAATTTGATGCCCAATTGCACTAAAAAAAATTAAATCTAGATGAAAGAAATAAAATGTAAGGAAAAGTATATAGTTTAAATATAAATCATACAATTACAATCTAAAATATATTCTAAATTATATTATTAAAAAATAAAAAAATAAGTATAATTTTATTATTATAAATATTTATTAAAGATATATTTTTATAGTTATTAAAAATGATAACTATATGAAATTGTACACTTATACAACAAGTTATATAATATTAGATTTATAAAAAAATTTTTTATAAATGACAATTTTAAATAAAAATACTGCTATTTGTTTTTAAATAATAAAAACAGGCAAATTAATATAAAAATATAAAAAAATATATAGTTTTAAAAATAAACTAAAATTTATACAATATTATATAATGATTTCAGTTTGGCTTTTAATATGATCATTGCACAACAGTTGGTGGAGAAGCGGAGGATGCTTGAGGTGGACACAAGCTCCTGCAACTGGGTTCTTAACTTCTTGGCACAGCGGCGGCAGACAGTCAAGGCAATCACAGTGCGTTTTGAGCCCCCTGTGGTTCTGCCCGCTTACCCATGACTGTACTGCAAGAGTAAGCACCAACCATACTATCAAGTATGCTGACGATACAACAACAGTAAGTGACAATGATGAGTCTGCATACATGTTGGAGGTGGAGCAGCTCACAGCATGGTGTAGACTTCATAATCTTGCCCTCAGCGTGGACAAAACAAAGGAGATGGTGACTGATTTTAGGAGAGGCAACCACCTACTTTCACCACTAGCCATTGATGGTGCTATCGTGGAAAGGGTCAATAACATCGCATTTCTGGGCGTTCACTTGTCTGATGACTTATCGACACCATGGCAGGTCGACACAAAAGCCCAACAGCGGTTACACCCCTCTGGTGACAGAAAGAGTTCCTTTCTAAAGAAATACATTACATATTTGTGACCCTGGACCTCAAAACCAGTCATAAGTGTCAATTTTCAGAAATAAATGAGCTTTCCATTGATGTAAGGTTTGTTAAGATAGGACAATATTTGACCGAGATAAAGCTATTTGAAAATCTGATCGGAGGGTGCAAAAAAATCTAAATATTGAGAAAATCATCTTTAAAGTTGTTCAGATGAAGTTCTTAGCAATGCATATTACTAATCAAACATTAAGTTTTGATATATTTACGGTAGGAAATTTACTAAAGATCTTCATGGAACATGATCTTTACTAATATCCTAATGATTTTTGGCATAAAAGAGAAATGTATAATTGTGACCATACAATGTATTGTTGGCTATTGCACAAATTCACCAGCGACGTAACACTGTTTTGTGCTGCAGGCTCACAATTGTATTATAGAGTTATAAATTCTGAACGTGGAAATGTTTTGGCTGCTTAACCTTTTTAAGTTGTCATGTCTTTGTATGTATTTCTTTTGCACTACAGTATGCTGGTGAGGAACGGTTTTTAGTTTCTGTGTCTATGTTAATACTCGGAAAAATGACAATAAACTGAAACAGTGAAATATTACATTTAAAACACTTTAAAAAAATATACACATTATAAAAAGTATTTTTTAAAAATACATTTAAATATAAAAATATTAGAATGTTTATAAATATACAGGATTTTATAATTAAGATCTGTGAAAAAAAATTATTATAAATAATATGTACAGTAATTATCTTAAATAACTATGGTTTTAAAAATTGAAAAAGTTAAATTATAAATATAAAAACTATGTATATAAAAAAGACTACTGAAAAAAATTTTTTTTTTTTTATTATAATATATATTTATATATATATATTATAGATTATATCTATATATATATATATATATATATATATACACCACATCTATATATTTTTTTATATATAAATATTATACTTTATATCTATATATATATATTATATATATATATATATGTATATATATTTATATATATATATAAAATATAAAATAAAAAAGTAAATTAAAATTTATAGAATCAGCTATAAACTGAGTTTCACATAAAAAAAGACATAACATAAAAACTTCATTGGCTAGTAAAATGAGAAAACGGCACCCTAAAAAACTGCAAAATACTGATCTTTATGGCACCAATCAGCGTCCTGGGGACTTGACCAATGAACCTCACATCCGTCCATTACGCATCTGCTGACCACTCTACGCCCCGCTCTTATTATCGGAGAAACGATGATGAAATAATTTTCCTGCCTGTCATATATTATGTCTGATCTTTCGTCTCCTCTGTTTGACACGATGCATTATTGATGTGTGGATCCTCATGGGCTCTGGGTTCTTCTCTATCGATCTGCTGGAGATGGACAGCTGGATCAGGCCGAGGGCGTCATCACTCAGCTCTGTGGTGTGCGTTACATCGCTGTAGCAGCATATCATTAACTCCGCTGCTGTGGAAGGATCAAGGGCGTGGAGTCTGGAGATAACGGCTAGTGAGCGAAGTGTCAGACCTCCTCATCTGTTTACATGCAGCCACAGAGTCATGAGACTGACGCTGATGGTAAAAGCACGAAATCAAAGCCTTTCTATTAAATCCTGGCGGCTGTCTCGTGTGGCAAGCGACATAATTGAAGTAGATTTTTAATCAAACACAGTTTTACTTTTGATTGATCGATTGATTGATTTATAATCAAACTGTCAGATGTTAAAGATTAAGTGATTTCTGATTTTTTTTCTCACTTTACAAAACTTCCAATTACAAAATATATTAGTCAATGTATATATATACACATTATATTAACATATAAATATCTTTTATTTAAATTAATATGATAATAATTACTATATTAATTATTATTTTAAGTATTATTAAAATAAAACCATTAAAATATTAGATAAATTAAAGTAATTAAATAGTTTGTATGCTGTTTATATTTTAATCTTAATCTTTATAAATACATTATTTTTTTATTTAATATCAATTTTAAGATATGATACTGAATAGATTAAAGAAGTGAATAATTAGATTTTTTTCTCACTTTACAACGTTTCAATTATCAAAATAGTATTGATTTGATACCAAATTATATTAAGCATACACCTATTTATTGAATATAATATTATTAATAATTACTGTATATTAATGATTATGTAATTTATATAAATAAAACCTAAAGTATTAATTAAAGTAAATAGTTTTTCATGCTTAGTTTAATTCATATGATACATATATATATAATATATAATTTTTTTATTTAATATCATTTAATATATACTGTTTATTAAATATTAATTTATTACAATATAATAAATTAAATATAAAAATTTCAGTTTTTATATTTTGAATATTAATTAATTAATAATATATTATATTTTCATTTTTTTAAATAAATTCTTAAATACAATATTACTATATAAAAACATTAATAATAAATCATTATTAAAGGAGTTTTTTAAATCTATATATTAGAATATATACTATTATATTAGATACTAGATATATCTATATATATATATATATATATATATATAAATATATATACACATACCGTGGTGATAGGTATGGAAAGTATTCAGACCCCTTAAATTTTTCACTCTTTGTTATTGCAGCCATTTGCTAAAATCATTAAAAAGTTAATTTTTTTTCCTCATTAATCTACACACATCACCCCATATTGACAGAAAAAAACAGAATTATTGACATTTTTGCAGATTTATAAAAAAGAAAACCTGAAATATCACATGGTCTTAAGTATTCAGACCCTTTGCTGTGACACTCAGATATATTTAACTCAGGCGCTGTCCATTTCTTCTAATCATCCTTGAGATGGTCCTACACCTTCATTTTAGTTCAGCTGTGTTTGATTATACTGATTGAACTTGATCAGGAAAGCCACACACCTGTCTATAAAAGACCTTACAGCTCACAGTGCATGTCAGAGAAAATGAGAATCTTGAGGTCAAAGGAACTGCCTGAAGAGCTCAGAGACAGAATTGTGGCAAGCACAGATCTGGCCAAGGTTACAAAAATTTCTGCACTTAAGGTTCCTAACACAGTGGCTCCATAATCCTTAAATGGAAGACATTTGGAACGACCAGACCCTTCCTAGAGCTGGCCGTCCGGCCCAACTGAGCTATCGGGGGAGAAGAGCTTTGCTGAGAGAGGTAAAGAAGAACCCAAATATCACTGCGGCTGAGCTCCAGAGATGCAGTCAGGACATGGGAGAAAGTTGTAGAAAGTCAACATCACTGCAGCCCTCCACCAGTCGGGGCATTATGGCAGAGTGGCCCGACGGAAGCCTCTCCTCGTGCAGCCCCATGAAAGCCCGAATGGAGTTTGCTAAAAAACACCTGAAAAACTCCAAGATGGTGAGAAATAAGATTACCTGGTCTGATGAGACCAAGATAGAACTTTTTGGCCTTTAATTCTAAGCGGTATGTGTGGAGAAAAAAAGGGCACTGCTCATCACCTGTCCAATACAACAGTGAAGCATGGTGGTGACAGCATCATGCTGTGTTGGTGTATTTCAGCTGCAGGGACAGGACGACTGATTGCAATCGAGGGAAAGATGAATGCGGCCAAAGTACAGGGATATCCTGGACGAAAAAACCTTCTCCAGAGTGCTCAGGAACTCAGACTGGGCCGAAGGATTACCTTCCAACAAGACAATGACCCTAAGCAAACAGCTAAAATAACGAAGGAGTGGCCTCACAACAACTCTGTGACTGTTCTTGAATGGCCCAGCAGAGCCCTGACTTAAACCCAATTGAACATCTCTGGAGAGACCTAAAAATGGCTGTCCACCAACGGTTACCATCCAACCTGACAGAACTGGAAAGGATCTACAAGGAGGAATGGCAGAGGATCCCCAAAACCAGGTGTGAAAAACTTGTTGCATCTTTCCCAAAAAGCCTCATGGCTGTATTAGATCAAAAGGGTGCTTATACTAAATACTGAGCAAAGGGTCTGAATACTTAGCACCATGTGATATTTCAGTTTTTCTTTTTAATAAATCTGCAAAAATGTCAACAATCCTGTGTTTTTCTGTCAATAACGGGTGCTGTGTGTACATTAATGAGGAAAAAAATTAACCTAAATTATTTTAGCAAATGGCTGCAATGTAACAAAGAGTGAAAAATTTAAAGGGGGTCTGAATACTTTCCGTACCCACTGTATATACAAAAGAGTGGTGCTGACTGCCCATAGGATATAACCACCAATGAACGCAGCAAACTACTATAATAACCGCTTCTTCAGCGCGTTTCCTTATAACGATCACTTTCCAGCCATGACAACATACTAAATGTGCTCATGCAAAAGCTGATCGGAGGAGCGCACAGACATAGTCTGTCTATTTGCACACTAAAATATGGGCGAGACGCGGTGTTCAATAAGGACGATGCTGTATGTCACTGGAATCGTCTTCTTACCTCCATACAATCATATCCATCTAAACGTTACTGGTGGACACTGTTTGCTTTACTAGCTCATACAGACTATTCAATTCAATCAATTCATTAAGTTCGACTAGTCCTGAATTCAGATTAAAGATCCTTAACAGAGGGATGTTTGGTTCACACAATTGCCGGCACGAGATAAGGGTTACGTATGATGATGAAAGCACGTAGTGTAGCTCTCAAAGAACTCTAGAGACTTTGTTATGGACGTCTATGGGACCAGTCGGGGCGACTTCAGCCAGCGGAAATCGCCCACAAGAGGCGGGCTCAACAGAACATGACGGAGTTGAGTTGGAGATAGTAGATATATATATCTATCTATCTATATGAGTAGTATATTATATCTCCCCCAGAGGCAGACACGTCTAGATCTAGAACAGTGAAGGTACATGTGGTTGAATGTGAGAGAAAAATCCATCTTGTAACACTTGGTGGTGGTCACCCTAATGAAAGAAACCGCCCCTGACAACAACACCATAATTTGACATTTACTGTATATATAAATGGATGATTAGATAATATTTAATTTATACAAAATACCATAAAAATATTAATATAAAAAATATAATATTGAAGTATAATATATC
This sequence comes from Sinocyclocheilus anophthalmus, assembly GCA_018155175.1. Classification (NCBI taxonomy): domain Eukaryota; kingdom Metazoa; phylum Chordata; class Actinopteri; order Cypriniformes; family Cyprinidae; genus Sinocyclocheilus; species Sinocyclocheilus anophthalmus. The sequence continues at coordinate 14,192 of JADLZN010009516.1, read as the reverse complement.
TGCTTATTATTTATTAAAATTAAATAAGATAAAATGTTATTACATTTTTTATGTTTTTTTATATACACTACCGGTCAAAAGTTTGGTATCAGTAAGAGTTGTAAGTTTTAAAGAAGCCTCTTCTGCTCATCAGGGCTGCATTTATTCGATCAAAAATACAATAAAAACAGTAACATTGAAAAAAGGTTATTACAATATAAAAATAATGATTTTCCATTTTAATATATAAAAATATAATTTATTTCTGTGATGCAAAACTGAATCTTCAGCATCATTACTCCAATCTTCAGTGTCACATGATCTTCAGAAATCATCTAATAGTGATTTATTTTAGAATTATCAACAGTTGTGCTCCAAAGCATCTGGAAAACATATCACAGGTTCCCCAAAACAAGATGAACCAGCAACATTCACATGATAATAAATAAGCAATTATACTGATTTCGAAGATCATGTGACACCTGAAACTGCAGTAATGATGCTGAAAATACGCGCGGCATCACAGAACATAATTCTATTTTAAGGTATATTAAAACGAAAAAAATTATTTTACATCACAATAATATTTACAATATTAAAGGTTTTTCCTGTATTTTGATATAAATGCAGCCTGAGAGCAGAAGTGTCTCCGTAAAAAAACTTTATAAAAATCATTCTGATCCCCAACATTTGAACACACACACACACACGCCACACACACTGTTTAACTGGACAGCACTTGTTGGATTAGACATCCACATGATGAGGCAGTTCACGATGAGACTGATGCTATTGGCAAAAGCATGAAATCGAAGCGTTCCTATTTACTCCTGGTGGCCGTTTCGTGTGGCAAGCGACATAATTAAACACGGCGGGTGAAAAACACGCGGCTCGGAAGAAACAAATCGACTGCCATCCATCTGGTGTCACTCCTAAGTGCTGTAGCTCAGGGCATCTGAACGGGCCGGATGAAAACCGGCCGACACGCATCCAAATCATTCAGACGTCGCTATAAATAGCCGCAATCCCAAACAGCCCATCAGTAACGCGAGTTGTGAGGCGAAGATGAGTGCTTAAGAGGCCGGATCAATAGGAGAACATTTGAGTAGGTGTTTCTCCTCAAAGCGACTCCATTGGCTTCCAGAGAAATCCATTTGCAGTGAGCTAATGATCTCGCAGTAAGCCAACTCTTTCTTTATTTATTTTGGGGACAGCAGGCTGGAGCCGCGCGGCTGGCACTGATAACTGCCCGGCTCTGCTTCAACTCGGCATAAAATGTCTGTTAATCTACCTCTCTGACCAAACACACAAAGAAAACCAGAGCGAGAGAGAGCTATACAGATAGAGAGAGAGAGAGAGAGAGAATGTGACCATCAGATCAAGTTTGTCAGCTGACTAGCTATGACCGGCCCGAGCAGCTTCTATCTGCGGTTCTTTTCTGTCAATCGAGGGAAATTAGAGAAGAGAGGAGCGAGAGCGGAGGAGAAAGAGCGAGACTACAGTGTTCAGAATAACATGAGCAATATTCCTGCAGTTTATGACCAACTACAGGGCAGTAATGTCACTGAAACTAGTTTTAAAAACAGCTTCACTTTTGACTCATTTTTAATCAAACTGGTAGATGTTTAAGACGAAGTGAATAATTTCTGCATTACTACATGATTTATTTTTTCTAAGAAACTAAACGATAGACACTTGAAATATTAAATTTTATATACCGTAATACAATATAAAATAATTTAGATATAAAAGTATAAAATGTTTCTTTATATATGTATATATTAGAGCTGCCCCCTAATAGTCGACTAACCATAAGTCGACGAGAAGAGGCATGATCGACCAACATTTTATTAGTCGCTTGGTCACAGGGAAAAGAAATTCCACAGGAAGTGGCGAAGTCACGCAGTACATGATGGACAGATTATTAACGGCTGGTCTATGTGGTAATACACATCGGGCAGGACATCCATATGCTCACCTAACATTCATCGACCTCAAATATGGCTTATCATCTGAAATATGTATGTAGTAGCAACTTTACATGGCAGCTCAATCTAATGTTAGCCTAGAAAAAAGTGTGCAGTTCACGTGTTTGTGCAGAGTGTGGAAGCTGAACAGTAGCACGCTTGGCCTGCCGGACAGATGGAAGGAGCCGGGATTGTCATTTGCTCTAAAATAATGTTTGGTCATACAGATAAGAGTAAAGCATCTTTTGTATCTGTAAAGACTCTACGTTTATTCGTGTGCACTCAGAATAATAACGAAACGTTGCGCTTTTTTTAATAATAATAGGAAACAGGATGCGCTTTCTGTCGTTCCGGTCTCTGGGAATTGAGCTGTCACTTCGAAACTCCGTGTATTCTTGCCTTATTACAGACATGAAAAATATATCTATAGAGAGTGAAGCTTTTAAATGAACCAATTAAATAGGAAACTAAATTCTCGCAGATATGTAATCGATGAAACATGCCGACATATGCGGAGATGCCGAGTCAGTGTAGACGACTTAATCTCTTAACCGAAACAGAAAGCACGAGTCTTGTAACAATAAATTATTAATAACGTCGCATGCAGTGTACTTCGCTGTTTTGTCCTAACGCATTCATAATTATATTGTGCCGGTGGCTCGTAGCCAGCATCTTTTGCATGCGCTAGCACGTATTAGGCTAGTAGTGCAACTTGAAGGCTCGATTATGATTGATATGGGTTATAATAAGTGCGACTAATAGTCGATAATGATTAACAAAAAATGAACAACTACTAGTTGACCTTAAAAATCTTCAGTCGAGGGCAGCCATAGTGTATAGGTATACACACAGTAAACTATACCTATCTATTACATACACAACGTTTTTTGTAAGGATTATATCACAGTAGTAATTAGGATTTAGTTATTATTCTTTAAATAAACCAACTATACAATATGAATATTAAAGAATTTCCAATATTGTTATAAATTTATTTTTATATGTAATATTAAATTATCTATTTATAGATTACAAAAACATTTTGCAATTATATAATATTAACTTTTATATACAATACACTGTAATTATATAGAAAAACTGATTATAATATATTCATGATTTTATAAAAGAAATAAAAATTATAAACAATAATAGTATAAATCATATTAAAATATTGTTGTATTGTGGAAATCGATTCTTTATATATAAACAAGTACTTTTTTTATACAATTTAAGAATTAAAAATAGAAAATAAATGATAATATATTAATGACTATTTTATTATTATTAAAAAATAATATAAAAAAAATTAATAAGCAATATTAAAATACTGTGGGTTTTTTTCATAATTATATTTGCCAAAAAAAAACAAAGTATTTCTGGAAGTCACTTGCTGAAAACAAAAGTAGGCCATATACAATACGTTAGCATTGGTTTTCTGTTTTTCACTCTTCCAGGAGTGAGCCAGAAACACAGCGCTGGAGTGATTTAGTCTCAGATAAAGTCTCTGCGAGACGTTTCACATTTCGCTCTCAGCACAAACTCCTCTGACATTCGGGAGACGAGGGCCGATACTCAGCGTTAACCTCATCTTCGTCAGTGTCACAGATAAGAAAACCATCGACAGGATGATTGAAAATCAGTTTTAAACTTAAACCCCAATACGCAGATGAAGATTTGATTTCCATTCAATTCAATCTGCATGTCTGTTTGATGCGTGTTATTGTGTGTGTGACGTTTTAGCAGGTTCCTCAGTGAATCACAATGGTCAGTGTGTGAGAGAATCAAACACCCCGAGGGTCTGGAGCCATTACAGACGACACGGCTGCTTTGATTGGCTGCATTCAGCTGCCAAAAAAGGGAATGAGTGTTCGCCCGAGGCGCACAGGTAGCAATCCCCTCTCTGGGCCACGTCCCTATGGACCGGCTGACACAAACACACACACACACACACACACACCCACACCAACCCAGTGTCCAGCACAAATTTCCAGCCCAACATCACTCCCATCCTCCAGCAGGATTCAATAGACGGAGAATTCAGACACAAAATGAGAGTCGAAGCACAATGGCTGCGTTCACACAACAATAAACTACAAATTCAGACCAGCTAAAATCCAGTAACAAAGAAACTAATACGCCAAATGTTGTGATTAGTCACAGCATCAGCTTCACATATTGAAACACTTGCTCTCGAAAATTTCAGGTTGTCTTTTGATAATGCGGAAAAACGAAAATAACGATTTACAACACAAACTGGACTGACAACTCTGTTAATAAATAAATAAATGAAAAACTATGTTACATACATATTATATTTCTCATCAGCCTCCCTATGTACTTGTAGTAATTAATAAGAATAAAAAATAAGTACTAGGAAATAAACTATCAAATAATCAAAAAATATAATTATAATATAGTATTTAAAACTACACACCACAACACATATAATATATATATATATATATATATATTATGAAAACTGATTACAGTAGTTACTCCAAACCATTGATGACAACAGTAATAAATAAGATTAAAACATCCAAATTAAATGTATACTTTACGGTAACTTTAAAATAAAGAAAACTAGAGATATATATAATATATATGTATTTTCTAATTATATAATTAAAAATATGTTGAATAACCACACACATATATACTGGTAATACTTTAACGGTAAACTTTTAAAAATAAGAAAAACTAATAGATAGATAATAATAGATATACACCAACATATACATTATATGATAAATTTCATTTATTTAATGTATATGTTACATGATATGTAAATTAGGTGAAACTTAAAAATTTATTTTTTTTGTACAAATTTACTGTATTTACATTCAAACCTGACTGGCAACTGTTTTTTCCGTGTGAAACGTAGATAATGGAGAGAAATAGCAGTTGAGTTCTAGAGGTGCCAGCGGCTCATGATTCGCTGAATGTCGTCATCACAGGAAACGGCGGCGCTAAAGTAATGGCCAAAACATGCTCAAATGAGCTGAGAGACGCTGAACTCTACAGAGTGAGAGCAACAGAAACACAGATGAGACGCAAACGAGACAGAAGAGTTGAAAGTGACCTCCTGAAGCGCTCCGTAACTGCAGAGGACGCTCAGGACCGCCACGTCTCTCATGTTCCAGATCCTTCTGCCTCGAGTCCCACGAGTGATTGTCACCAAGGGTTTGTGTGAAAGAAGTGTGTCAGACAGAAGATCTGGGCATCAAAAGTCCTAATGAAGTCCGTGTCCCAAAGGAACCCTTTCTATCGCGGGTTTACGGCCTTCTCTTTGCGGCCCTCGCAGTTTAACAAGGCTGAGAAATTCCACTCTCATGGGGAGGAAGGTGGGGGGCATCGTAAAAAATCTCCTCTGAATTATTCATTTGCTTGATTTTCTGACTTTAAGACCGACTTTTAGGGACGAGAGCTGCTGTGCATGCTAGACTTCTCTTTGCTTTTCCCTTCACCCCATCCCAAAACACCCCGCTGGTACTGAAATGTGTTTACAAACTGGACTGACAAATGCATTCTGTTAAATAAATAAATATATTATATACACCATCTCATTTCATCATCATATTTTAATAAAAAATAAAATATAATACAATAAAATTCATACTTTATTCCTTTTAAAAAGCAGTATATAATACAATATTATAAATACCAAATATGAAAATACAATAGCATTGTAATATGAAATAACCAGGTTATATAAAATAGTATTATTTGAACTATTATCTATTAAGTACATGTGTAAAGAAGTGTTAAAAAACACGTGTTTTTTTAAAATAAAGTATTACTAAAATAATCACTAATATATGGTGTACTTGAGTAATACTTACATATAGTAGATGCAGCATATTCATCACCAATGATACAAATGTTACAGAATATAGCCCAAACTAAATGTATTCTTATTTATATATAAAAAAAACAATATATATATTATATATATCTATATGATATATATAATATTATATAAACTCTAAACTTTTATATTTATATATTAATCATTTTTTTTAATTATTTTTTTTTAAAGCTAATATTATGATAAATAAACTATTTGAAAATTTTATTTTAATATATATGTATATATCTATATAGATTTTTAATAATCAATAAAAACATAAAATAGCATAATTACAATCTAAACACTCTCTGCGGTACTAACCTGAGGTCTCGTCCACGCGCTCCTCCACTGTGTGCTCCTTCTGATGGACCCACTCGCTGTTGCACTTGAAGTAGATCTGCGTGGCCGGCGTGGCTTTGCAGTACAGGTTAACGGGCTTGTTCTTGACGATGTACGCCTCCTCCGGCTCCATCAGGAAGTGCGGAAGCGGCTCGGGCGGATCCGAGGGGAACGTCTCCGGGAGTTCACCCAATCCCAGATAGTCGTCATCTACAGAGGGAGGAGAAGATGAGAAGAAGTGAGTCTCAAACACATCAGAGGGTGGTTTATTGAGATTGTGTGTTTGCCCGCAAGGTTGTGAGCTACTGTTCGCGACAGCTAAAGAGAAACAGACCCAGATGCGCATCATGGAGAGACCGTAATCAAATGCAGGTTGTGCATGTAAGGAAAGAAATATATTCCAATAGGCATGAAAACAAAGGCACTTCGTTTTTTGTATTTCACTTCTCCTCTTGCTTGTGAACTAGTCCAGCTTATACTTTAAACTTGTTAGTGTGCACTACAAATATCATTGAAAAAAAGAATAGTTAAATAAGGTAGTGCTTTGGATAGAACTATCTACTGAATGAATACAAAGTGGATAGACAGTGAGTAGATGGCCAGGACAGAAGAACGACAGACAAGACAGACAGATAGACCGATTAGATAGTCGATAGATAGATAGCTAGATAGTAAAATTCTTTGTCCTCTCATTCGCATTCAATTTTAACGTGTTGTAGGCAATTCATTTAAATTCAAACTTTGTATCTTGTACTTATGAATCGTGCTGTATGTATTTGATCTTGTATGGCTAGAAGCGTTTGCGTTCACATACAGTATGTTTGGTTCCTGAGACTAAATATGTGCATTTCATTTCCCACAAACCTGCGGCTGTCTTCTTCAGCCGAGGGAATCTGGTTTATTTAATTCCACAGATATTTGTCTGGAGACGGGTAACCGTCCCCTGTAATTATGCTTCGCTTTCATCAGAGCCCTGCCTCACCGGTGTCTTCCTCATCAAACACAAACCTATATTTATCTGACGCTGGCAGAGCGACGGGGCTCACGGAGAAAAGCAAACAGGAAGAGGCAATCGACATTCCCTTCGAGGACTATGAAACGGTACTTGAGACGGATTTGGCTCGATACGTCCCATGTTTGCCGGTCGCGTTTAAATATCTGCCCTCTGACTCTACGTCTCTCCACGAGAGGGAAGCGCAGAGGCGTTCGACACCTGCAAATACGCTTTCTATTCTTAACAACCGGCCGCCAGACATCAATTATTTACACAGGAGCGAGAATGAATCTGGAGCGAGAGACAGAAAGGACAGCAGATTTTCGGTCACAACTCTGTGCCCTCGGCCGAACCGCGTCCAGACCTTGTCAGAACATAGCAATGACATCACATCAATATCAGCCACGATGTAACGGGCCTGTGTCTGAGTGCTGGGGGAACGAGGAGATGAAGGTGAACGGGTGAGACTGCATTAGCACATAGAGCCCCAGGGAATTCTGGGTAGAGTGCGGCTGCTTTCCATCACATGTAGGTCCTAAATCACACCTGCCTCTAATCACCTGCTAATTGAAGGGGAGCTGTAACCTCGGCTTGACCTTCTGCATGGATCACATCTATGAGCACACATGACCTACTGAACGGAACAACAGGAAGTTGAAGCCTTTTTCAAAAACTGTAACTACATTTAAACATTTATAAATTGTAATGTGCACAAGCGGCTATATGGTTGCAAGTAGGGCTGTCACGATTCCCCGATTCAATTCCGAGTACTCGATTTTTTTAAAAATCCTTAATTTTTTTGTTGAGTAATCAGCAAAATACCGTAAGTGGCGAGAATCCATGAAATGGCATTATGAGACCGTTTTCCAAGGAATGCGTGATATATTAAACCCATTTAAAAATCATAATAAAGCATAATGCTATTGTGAATTCACAAACGCTACGATTCAGTTACTAAAGATCAGGCGCTGCGGGTTTAAATGCGGCTATTACGGCTCTGTTCAAAGTAAATGCTGCTCCACACCAAACTGTATCCATCACATGCGTGGAGCATCTCAAAACTCTCATCTCGCCTAGGTTGTGAGTGGGTTTATATTAATGTTAATCTGTGAACAATGTGCATCAGATTTATAAGGTAAATCATTTATAAACGGACACCAACACAGGAGAATACATAATTTTCTTTCTAAATATGCTAACTGTTCATCGCGACTTCAAAATAAAAGCTCAGACTCGCTCTGAGTTACATGTTTTGATGTCCACATATTCAAGAAATTAAAGTGGCTAAGCATTCTGTCATAAAGAAATGGCCAAATATTTAAGATTAAGTGGACATTTGAATTAAAGTTGTTTAGTCAATATTAAACAAGGATCAGATTGCGCTGTAAAGTGTAAAAACAATCGTCAGGCATTTGGCGCCCTCTGCAGGCATTTGATATAATACATAATGTACATAAGTTATGTTTTATTACATTATGTATTTTAACCGTTTTGTTCAATAAAACCATATGATTACTTGCTTTGATACTGTATTGAATAATATTTTGCCGCATTCTCAAAGTAATTTTAAAGGCTATTGTTCACTTGCATCTATTTTTATTACCACAAAAAAATTAATTATAATTATCAGATTACAAAAATCAAGCACTTGCAATTAGAGTATATTACATTTTATAATGCTTATAATCAGATTACAGTTACTTTTTTATGGACTACATTATTTTACGGGTTTACCTTAAAAAAACATGGTTAAGGTAGGTTTAAAACATTTATGATGGAAATCAAAAAATGGAATATATTTTGTTATTTTTGCTTTTTTTATATCAATATGGTACGTTTAATGGTAAGTTTAAAACAAGTTTGATTTAAAAAATAGTAATCTAAAAGTAATCTAAAAAGTTACCTAAAATGAGTAACCTAGATTACGCTACTAACTACAGTTTTCATCATGTAATCTTTAATCAGTAACTACAATTTGTAAGTCATCCACCAAGCTTTCTGGGTGTGCTCTGGATGGGTTCTAGGTGTTTTCTTCCCGTCTGGAATGAAAAGAGTCCTACATCCTCAAGTATCTGTGATCTTCTGATTCTTCAGTGTGCATTTGTGGGATTTTTCCACCTATTTTATCATCCAGCAGAGGAAAACCATAAATCAGATTCACGTTTACTCAAACCCTTAAGCCTGAGCAGCAGTAATACTAACATTCGCCTCAGTGAGACCCACTAATTATTTACTGAACATTAGTGTATTTTGTGATATTGCTGCTGCTGCTGTGTATTACTGTGATTTTACCAGTGATTTACCTCTCCACTTTGAGCCTGGGCCTAACTACACTCTTAACCATGGTAAAAATCACTGTAACAGACAGCCTCTCGGGGCTTATTGCTTTCAGTCTATGAATGCATATTGGCTCTCTTTAACAAAAATGAAAACACATGGTGCTGTACTTAAAAAAAAAAAGCTGGCACAGGACATTAACATTCGGTCTCTATAGGGCACACCACAAAAACACAGGAAAAGCATTCAGAGAGCTTCCCATCGGACGGTATCTAAGCAAACCAGGGCAGGTTTATCAGTTCGACAATTAGCTGTGGACCAGAACTATGACCCGGTGCGACTGCCAGCCCTGCAGAGCATGATCACTATCTCAGTCACACACACATGCATCCAAACACACACACTTGAACATTTCTCGAACGCTGTCCTCATGCCAAACCACTGATGGTCATGTAAGCCTCTCAATGCTTGCAGACACCAAGACGTCCCCGACTCCTGCCAGCGATCCAGACCTTGACCCAAAAACTGCCTCCTAGAATGGAGGAAACTGTGTCTCGCAGCAGACCTGAGAGATCAGACGGTGGCATGAAAGGCTTTGGCATGCCGTCCCCGCATGCGATCTCCAATTCATCAACCTACACAGCAGCAGAAATAATAAATAAAAGAGGCTCTCTGGTGAAAAAGCTCTCGAGAAAATGGAAAAACATGACAAAAAAATGCCCTCACGCCAACAACCCACTGATTCACGATCTCTAGTGGACAAAAGAGACAGAAAACCGTTCACATTCACTCCAGCATCAAACCCACGACATAATGCAGCACATGCTGCGCCCATCATCCCTGTCTGTCTATAAGGCAAAACCATTTATTTTTTCATGCACTGGTTAATTTTGAGATTTCAGTCTATTTAGATTACCTAGCATTTCTTTTCATGACTGGGGGAAAGCAGTCATGCCTATCTTTACCCTAATCATCTATTGTGTCTTGCCTTAAAGGAATAGTTCAACCCAAAAATGAAAAATTGATGAAAATGTTGTTGGTTCCATGGGAAAACTGCTGGAGGAAACGTGTCACTGATCGTGTTCACCAATGGATCCTCTGCTTTGAATGGGTGCCGTCAGAATGAGAGCGGATAAAAACATCACAATAATCCACAAGTACTCCACAGCACTCCAGTCCATCAGTTAACATCTGGAGAAGACAAAAGCTGAAAATAATCAGCATTAAGATGCTTTTAACTTCTGGACAAGACACCATAATCCATAATAACGCTTCCTCCAGTGAAAAAGTGTTCTGGTGTGAATCAGGAGAGAAATCTGCACAGATCAAGCAGCGTTTAAACAGCTCTAAACACATATGTGGCTGGATTTTGATGTGAGAGACAACAGCAGATGCACTTTATCACTGGAGGAAGAGTTGTTATGGATTATGGACTCATATTTTAGATAAAAAATCTGATAAGGATGGTTCAGCTTGTGTTTCTTCAGTGTTAACTGGATGGAATGGAGTGCGTGGATTACTTGGGGATATTGTGATGTTTTTCAGCTCTCAATTCGACGGCACCCATTCACTGCAGAGCATCCATTGCTGAGACACTGATGCAATGCTACATTTCTCCAAACCTGATGAAGAAACAAACTTATCTACATATCAGATGGCCCGAGGATGAGAACATTTTCAGCATTTTTGGTGATGAATCATTCCAGTTTATGGCAGCGACCCATAACAGTAGATGGTTTTGTCCCAGTGTCCTCCGAGGGGCCTGTGTGGCTCGCCCGTAGGCATGCCATCACGCCAGGCTGCCATGCTTTGATGCTGGTGCTCGGGGATGTAATTTGAGTCACAGTTATCACAATCACATCTAGAAAACACAACCACACCTTCCCCTCGGAGAAACAGGCCTTCCACCGAATTAAAACTAAAGAAAAACAGGACTGAAAGGCTCTGACCTTGAATCATGTACATCCGTTAAGTTGCCATCACAGGCTGAGCATCCTTTAATTGCATGTTTTGTAGCTTTAGCAGTCACACTGCACAGCCAGCACATGACCTTCGTCACCTCTGGAAACTAGAACAACACGCTTAAGGCAATTAGCGTTTCATCTCCTCTGATGCAATGTTTCATGAAATCACCCGCAGTTGAAGCCAGTTTTTACCCATGAATCTGCAACCCTTTAGCGTGATTTTAATCAGAAACCTCCCAAATTGCTTTCATATGAAGTGAGATTAAAATTTAATTTCATACGTTTCCACGGAGGATATAAGAATATGCAAAAGGGATCATATTATGCCATAGTACTATAATAACCAAAAAGGCTTTTGTGAATATCAATCCACATGAATTTGGATTATGATGCTTATTTTATTGTTTACATAAATCTAATTAAAACAAATCTAGAGGGGGTAAAATGGGTTTTGGCTTCACTGAGCAACTAGACGCCAAGATCTTTTTTCATTTGTCCAGTTAACGGCATCAAATCAACTAGTAACCAGGCACGTTTAAGATTTTTTCAGCAGGAATATAATGCATATTTTATGCATAAATTTTGTTTGCAGCTATGAAATTAAATCAACTAGTTTATTTTATCTGCAGGAATATTATGCATGTTTTGTGCATTCATTTTGTGTCCAGTTAAGACCATCAAATCAGCTAGTATCAGGCAAGTTTCAGGTTTTCTTTTCTTTTTTTTCCTGCAGAAATATGATGCATATTTTGTGCATAAATGAAACCGGAACACTTCTTTGAAAAGTAATAACCGTAGCATCATCGTGCCTCTCGATTTATAAAAGTACCACAAGATGCCCTACATTTGTAAATATTGAGAGTGCGATGCCATGAGAAACTGTAAAGTGTGAGCACATCTAATCCGCACTGACATAATGCCGTATGACGTGCTCCGGAAACTGCAGCCGGAATGAAAGCTTGACTGTATGAACACAGACAGAGATAGATGCAGGCAGCGAGCAGGAGAGAAGGTCAGCAAATGAATATTCCAGCAAAAACTCTTCAATTGGATTTCTCCTGCTGGAATGCTTCATGAAAATGAAACCGCGCTCTCGTAAGCTCTGATATGAAAGCAGAGCAGCGCAGTGACCCGACAGATCACAGTATAGAGCCGCATACGGCCCGCGTCTCCTACAGGTTCAGCTGCGCGACGCTGGAATAGCAAAGACTTCTTATAGATGCACTGCACTGATTCGATTGGAGCAGTGTTATTTTAGTGCTATAGATTTCATTTTTAGTTTTAGTAATTTTATTCTGTGTTTTTGTAATTTTATTAGTATTTGTAAAATGTCTATAAAGTTTTTATTCCTTTTATATTTCTGTTTTAATTGTTATTAGTAGTTCATTTAAATGAAGTTCTTTGTTCTTTGTAGTAGTTTTGTTGGTATTTAATTTTATATTGGGGGTTTTGAATGTCTATACGTGTTTATTCATTGTAGTCAGTTTTAATTTTGTTATTTTAGTAGTTCAATTTAAACTAACTGAAATTTTGCCTTGGAAACTAGATGAATTGCAATAAGTTTAAGTTCTCTTGTATTTTTATAAATTTTGTTGTGTTGTTATTTTATTACTTTTTTATATATATGTCTACATAGATGTTTTATTTTTATTTCAATGTATTGTTATTTTATTGAGTACTTATTTGAAATCAAAAAGCTGAAAGGAACTTTTTTTTTTTGAATTTGTCATTGTAATTTTATCTTTTGGCGTTGTTTTAATAAGTATATCTCTATTTTTAGTCATTTTATTTTAGTTTTTTAGTATTCACCCTACAACCTACATTTTGCCCCTTAGAACTAGCCGAAATTCAAATACGGTTTAAGTTTTATATATTTTTTTACCTTTGGTTGAGGTTTTTTTTGACTTGGATTTTTACTATGTCTATATAGTTTTTATCATTTGGATTGCAGTTTTAGTTATTAGTACTTTAACTTAAAGTCTGCTTCTGGCCCCTAGCTACGTAAAGTAAAATTTGCGCTAACAACTACGTTCTGCGTTCTTTTTATTTCGTCACGTTTGTTGAGCTAGGTTGTAAGTGCTCATTCCAGCCCACAACGGGGTTTTCTACGTCCATGAGTAAATTAATTTGAACGCATTTAGTTTTGTTAACTCTTTCGGAGAATCCCTGAAGGAAAGAACGTCACTTTATTGCCCCTGGCCAACCCCGAGGATGATAGCGAACCGGACGGTCAGAAGAATATTTTGTAGTCGCAACAATGCGATGACCACTATCTTCATTTCCGTACAATCGATGGGTTAACTTTTCATTAGTGCGATCCCATACGCTGTTTTTTTACAACTGGTTGGTTGTATGCTAGTACTACACTTACACCAGTAGCCCCCGGACTGGGTGGAGGAGTGCTGAAATGGCGAAAAAGAGAGTGTCACTTTACTACCGCTCATCATACAATATCAAGCTGAGGACCTTCAGATTAACTCCAAGGAGCGGCGCAATCAGCGAGGAGGACTGTTGAACAGAAAGTGTGGATGCTGGATGGGACAGGGCTAATCGAGGAAAAGTAAACACCGGCACCCAGAGAACGATCATGAGTGTGTGATAACATTCATGTACGAAAACAAACACCGAGTCGAGTGCAAACCCTCTTCACCTCCCATTCATATGGCGGATCAGAGATGAAACGCCACATCGGGGGAGTCCAGGCTCACTTTATAGTGTGTCAGGGCCCAAACATCTTCAAAGCCAGACAGAAAAACCCAAAGACAACACAAGCCCCTGCATGTGCCGCCCGTGTGCTGCGAGCAGGCCATGTGTATCCA
>JADLZN010009515.1:0-102411 GCA_018155175.1 Sinocyclocheilus anophthalmus | reverse complement strand
TCTCCTGGCTATTTGTCTAGTAACTTGGTGTTGCAATATACTCATGCAGACCTATCTTTATTTAAAAGATTGTTAACAAAAAACCTTGCAAAGCATGCTTTTGCCAATTAATTTGAATCTAGTAATTTCAGTAGAGTATAATAGTGTAAATTATGTGGAGTATGGCCAGTGCTCTAACAGAAAAGTGACATTTCCAAACCCAAATTAGTTTGTAAATAATTTGTTTTATGCTGCTGTTATTTAAAACACATGTATCCTTAAAGTACAGGAAGGCATTCAAGACTTAGGTTTTTTTTTTAAGGACTTTTACAGTGTTTTGATTAGGGCTGAACGATTTTGAAAAATAATCTAATTGCGATTTTTTTTAAATTTTTTATACCAATATTGCAATTGCGATTTAATATGCAATAATTTTTTTTAAAGCTCTTTGTTCTGTATTATTCAACAAATACAAACTATAAATCATTGTATAGTATGACCAACACAATATTAGATATTTAAACATAAATGTTATTTTCTGTAGGACAGGCCTATATGTTACGATGAAATTAGTTGATGCATGAATTGATATGAATGACATATTTATTTAACAACTACAATCACAGTATGTTGACTGATTTGTTGAACTTCCAACCTTGTTAGCATGTAATAATTATGACAACATAAATCACTGACAAATAAGCCTGGTGTAAACTTTAATATGAAAGTCAGTAACAAATCACACAAACTAAAGTAGATTGCAGAAATATAAAAACGATATTGATATAAAAAAATCAATAAGTTTGCTATGACAGCAAAATGTCACAATTCTCAATACCACAGCAAGAGTACTAGGGTAACTAATATTAATAAAAAGTCCTCTAAATTATTTAAAATAATTGAACTGTCAGTAATAAAAAAGCAAAGTCCAATACAATAGAATAAAAAGATATAAATGAAACAAACTGTGCTGTGACTGCATAGTCTTCACTATAAGAATTAAACTGTCTTTGTTTCTTAAAGCAACAACAAAAAAAGTCCTTCAGTCAAAGAGCAGTGAGTGGTTTAGTCTTTGTGCTTAATATTAATCAAACGCAGAAACTACAAGTCGCAGCAGGAATATAGCCCCGAGAGCAAGATATGCCTCGTAATGTTTCTGCATTTTAGCTTTGGGGGGGAATGACCAGCAGCTGCCTGGGTCTGTGCGACTTATTCTATGGCTTTTCTCTTCATTTCACAAACCGATCCCTCTCCCTTAGAGAGAGCTATAGAGAGCGCGGACGTCTCTTATGCTTTCTCTCGCCGTACTTGATGTCATACACCGATCTGATCTTCATGTCGAACACACCTCTTTACTCTCGCGTGTCACGTGACCGAGTGTAATCGCAGCCTCTGTGATTGAAAAATCGCGTTATTTCATATTGCGATATTATCGCAAATGCAATTAATCGTTCAGCCCTAGTTTTAAACATTAATTCAGTATTTAACCCCTTCATTCCAAGGGTTCATTACCCTGGACAGATTCATTTTTGATTTTCTTAATGAATGGCGAGTATACTGAAAGTTAGGACTAAGTGAGCGATTAGCATTTTTTTACAGCAGTGTTGAAATGTGCTGTGTTTGCAACACTGGTTCACTTTAGTCCACATGCCCAATCTATTTAATATACAGCAATTAACAATTAAAGTGATGCACTTCTCTGGACTGTAGAGGTTAATCCCAGTGCTTGTCTGAGAGAGTGGTATATTTTTCTACACAGCTTTATTTGAGGCTGTTCTGCATATGTGTTAATAAGGTGTGGGATATCCTTCAACACTCCAGAGAGACGTGTGTAGGCAGGCAGTTAAAGCCCTCACTGACAGACCGAGAATCGACTAGCACTTACTCTGAGATCTGGATTGAGCTTCATACATGTACAGGTTTACAGGTTGGATGCATGATAATGGATAATTAGTTTGACTGACAATGATGTTTCCAGTGGGGGGTTGATTTCTCATTAAGTAGATGATCTTTCTCTGAAGTCAAAAATAATCAAACCGGGAAGTTAAATTAAAATGTGCTGGTGCAGGTAAGTTGTTCTTGTTTGAAATTAGCATAGCAAAGTAGTCTCAATTTTGGTGGCTTCTGACCCGAAAATGGGTTGCAGATCTGAAAAGGCTATTGTCGTTTATCACGGACCAAAATATACACTGAAATTGAAAATGAGGATCCAATACATTCACACTAGAGCTGGATGCACCAGTCCATATTTGAGGACGTTCTCTAACATAAAGGAATCACAGCTCTATTTAATTTCCTTTATCCAGTGTCATTGAGCGTGCAGAACTCCCGAAGAGCAGCTTTGGTTTTATCGAGGTCTTTAATCATTCATGTGTTTTATGTTGTGCCAGTTTTGACCTGCTGATTCTGAAGGAAGTGGTGCAGAAGATGGCAGGGATTGAGATCACGGATGAAATGACTGTGGAGCAGCTGGAGGCCATGACAGGTGGAGAGCAGCTCAAAGCGGAGGTACGCCACATCTTTGAAACGGTCATCGTTTAGCAAACAGCGTTCATTTACACGCTTGAGCCATGTTTGGGAATGCGTGGATGTCATTGCAATGGATTAGGGCTGTAATAGTGTTTCAGATGTCGAATGCTGGAAGTGTGCTTGTGCTGCTATTTAAAATGTATTTTTAGTATGCCACCTGGTTTGATATTTTATCCAAGGTAGGGCTGCTTGATTATGTCAAAAATCTTAATCATGATTATTTTGGTCAGTATTGTAATCACAATTATTTAACACAGTTATGAGTGGACCGCATGACCAAAACTTTATGTGAGTGATTTATTTAAAGATAGTGATAAATATCAAATATATATTTCCTGTAAATAAGGTTGCTATGACAAATGCATCATACAAAATTGCTCATCACCTCCAGCAAGAATACTAAGTACCTAATATTAGTAAAATTCCTCTAAAATCATTGAACGGTCGAATAAAAAAGCAAACTGTAAAAACATCGTATAAAAAAATACACATAAAACAAACTGTGCTGTGCCTGCATAGTCTTCACTGTAATAATTAAACTTTCTTTGTTTCTTATTAAAGCAACAAATGTCCTTCAGTCAAGAGCAGTGAGTGATTTCCGTCCTATATATGTCGCTTTCTTGTTGATTAATATTCAGCACAAAGTCGGCAGCAGAATCTACCCACTGTCACTTTAAGATCCACCGCACGGCTCCAGTTTACTGTTACCATGTAACTGTCTTTCCTCCACTCATTACGTTCAATTATTCATAACCGTTCAAGGGTTTTACGTGAATAATCACTAGTGCCACGTTTATTTTTTGGACCCACTTTTTCTGCATGCCATTTGACCATTTAGGCCTTGCACCCTTGAGCTAAAACCTAACACTAGTTACGCATTACGTGGTTGGGTTCTGTGATTCCCGAATGAACCGCCAGAGGCAGTTAAACACTATGGACATTATCGCGGCGCCATTACATAGGTCGTCCGGGCTAGGCCGTGTCCCAACAGTATCACGCCCCTCCTGGTGCGGCGGTCGCTCAGCCGTGGGGCCCACGGAGCCTGTACGATCATGGCAGCGGCGGATGCTGACGTGCCTGTTCCCGCACCGCCGCCCAGCTGTCCTGCTTCTCCCGGCTGCCTGTCGGCGGTGCCGGGTGTTCTGGCCACCCGCCTGTGTTGTGGTGCGGTTATAATGCCCCGTAAGCTCAGCACTCCTGCCTCGGTACGCCTTTATCACCCCGCATTCCGGGGACACCAGCAATAAGCGCGTTCATGCTCGGATGTCCATGGAAGTACCGCTAACTTCACAGCAACCGAAAGACCAGTAATACTCTGCGACGGCTAACTACGCATTCTGTTTCATCTCCTACCTGAACTGTGCCCAGAGGCAGACTTATGTTGTTGATCCAACCAAACATAGTCATGAGGAATGCCACCACACACACTGATCGAAAATTACACGGCCGCTCCTGATCAACTAACGCGCATGAATGACTCGCACATTTGATGTTAATAAAACCCTGTCGTGCACCGACGTGCATGGAGAAGACCCATAGCGGCTGTCTCCGATATCCCCATGGATACTCCTTTAAAACAGCCCATGAAGATGAGATGGCCCTAGTGGAATGGCAGGTTAGTCTCCAGGGCAGTGGCCTCTCTGTTGCCTTGTAAGCCAGTTTAATGGTCTCCACTATCCAGTTTGACAATCTCTGCTTCGACACTGAAGCACCTTTCTTCACACCGGCATAGCAGACAAATAACTGGTCTGACTGTCGAAATTGAGCTGTAGAGCTCACATAGCACTTCAAGGCACGCACAGGACACAAAAGTTGGGCGCTTGAATCAGACCCTGAAGAAGTCTGAAAAGCGGCCAGTTCAATGTGCTGGTTTATGAACTGAGGAAGAAGGACTTTCGGAAGAAAAGAAGGATTGGGTAGTAGAACCACCCCGGTATCATCCAGCAACCAACGCAAGCACAATTCGTTAACAGACAGCGAGTGAAACTCACTGACTCTCGTTTCGCAGACGCGATAGCCAACAAAAAAAGGCGTCTTTACGACTCCCCTTTCATGTCAGTGCTTAACGAGGCAAAGGGCTTTCCAAGCACTGGGATGACAAAATACATAAGCACAGTGGCAATTCCGCACACAGGAAGTGAGGATCCAGCATGGGGTTTCAGACGTTTATCTGTCACACTCTTGCAGAAATCTGGACAGACAAGACTGTGAAGAATTAGAAGAAATATCCACACACTCTGTCTAGCCTGATTATGCAGCAATCGCAGCGATCGTACACTTTCACAACTTGGCACTGCCTTGCCCTCCTCCAGTAATGTTGAAGAATAGTTTAAACAAATTGGTGTCTCAATGGTTATTTCACATGGTGTTCAACTGCAGACATCAGCCCCCGCTTCCCCCAACCCATGCAGCAACAAAAGCTTCCAACGGAATCAGCATAAAATCTGTCTGGTGTGGAAGAAGCCCTCGCACATGTACACACATCATGATGTATGGAAACGCAGGGTCAAAATGCTTCGAGAAGGATTTAACACTCAACAGGTTCCGACCTCATCTGCATACGGAGCTGGCGAAGTCCGCTGATGCAGACTCTTGCCTCAGAACTTGAGAAGAGGTCCTTCCTGACGGGGTAAGTTTCAACCGGATTCCGCTGTCCAAATCTCAGCAACAAACAGTAAACCATGGGATACTGGCTGTCCACATGGTGCCACGAGTAGCCTCCAAGCGATCTTGCTCGTCTGGTTGCACACTCCTGGTATATGAGTTGCCTCATTGAAGACGAGTTTGCTCTGACACCATGTCGGATCTCTTGATGAGCCTAAGTCTATAGAGGACCCTGCGCGATTTTGTCTGCCCTGGTTGGTTCCAGAGACACTGGAAACACTGTTGGATATTGTCAGACCGAACGAGATATTGGCGGACTTGCAAACCTGACTTGGGCTGATCATAACTTTAGTACGCCAGAACATTGGCCACAGTACATTCCATCAGCCATTAGATATACTTTTCGGTGGGCCTGGGTCAAGATGTCCAGCGCAGTAATATCCTCATCTGATTCCACTCGTCTTGCCCCCCACCCTGTGAGGGATGCATCTGTCGTGACCAGTTCCTGACGAGAGGGAATAACACCCAGGGGCACTCCTGCCTTCAGAAACTCTACCTGTCCCCACCGCCTCAATGCACGGATGCAACGGTGAGAAATTACAACCAGCCGATGGCGATGTCTGGTGGGATCTAGCTGCAAACTGTTATTCCATAATTGTAGTGACATGTAGCAGACATTAGGTAGGAATTCAGGGTCATTCCTATGAACGTAGTGGTCTGTGTTGGAATCAGACAGCTCTTTTTCTCGTTCACAGTAAAACCCAACTTCCGGGGGGCACAAAGAAGAAAGTCGTCCCAAATAGGGCAGAATACACTTACCTCTTATCCAAAGAAGAGAAAGAGCTGCGCTCACATGCCTTGTGAAGACGCGAGGAGCAAAGGAAAGCCCGAAAAGTAGCTCTTTGAACTGGTACGCTTGATTCAGGAAACTGAAACGCAGAAACTTGCTGTGATGAACAGCAATTGGGACGTGAAAGTATGCATCTTTCAGGTCAACACTTACAAACCAATCGTCTGCTGTCACAGACCGAAGAACGTTTTCGAGCATTCGAAAAGGAAGGACCTTCAGTAACAAATTCGGGTGCCTCAAATCAAGAATTGGGCAGAAACCACAGTCCTTCTTCAGGGAACGAGTATTTAGTGTACAGAACAAGAATATAACCCGTCTCCCTGAATGAGGGGATCTTCTGTTGGCGTCCCAACTCCTTATATTAATATGAGCCTTAACACTACAATGTACTTACATTTAATGAATCATTTGGTACACAATGCACTATCCCTGTGATACAAGCACATGCTTGTGTGTTTCACATTTGTACTTAATTTTTAAAACTACCTCTCATGTAATTAATTTCTGTAACTACATTTATAACTACAGTGTTTTTGACCCATCCCTTACACCTTAACCCCCCCTTAAACCTACCCATACCACCAAACCTGTTCCTAACCTTACCCATATCCCACCTCAATGGCAACAAAAGTGTTTTGCAATACAATATGAAATCAATAAGTACATTGTACTTATTTTTTAATGTAAGTACATAGTAGTTCAGAGCCCACAAGCTTTATGTGTCTTATTCTTAATAATAACAGTAAGAACCTGAACTTTACTCTATGCTCGCTCTCTAACAATGACCAATTACACCTGAGAGAGAGCGCCATCGCACGAACTTGACAACAATCTAGACATGTAGGAACAATTCTTTGAAAATCTGGTAGGCGCCGCACGGTGAAATTGTGACTGCGTATATGCCCTGCTTAGAGTCATCAAAACCCAGGGTTCTGCTGTGTTGGTCCTCCAGTACTCCAGCTATTCTATAGAAAAACGATCGACCGCCGGCCTGAATGTCTCAAGCTTTATGTGTGTGACTTTTAGTGGTCGTGTAGGGGCACTGACGGGGTCCCCCTGGCAACTGTCGATGAGGTGGCCGAAAAACTCTCGCATCCTCAGTAACACGAGACCTTTGAGGGGGCTGTAACTGAGGTGTAGCGTACCGGTTGGAAACGTTGCTCCGATGTGGCATAGTGATGATGGGTCTGAACTGCTGGCATCCTAAAGGTAGGGTTGCGCTGCACCTGCGTCAGCTGACGAGTGGCCTCAGACAGCTTTACCCTCTTTTCCAACAGTTCCGGAACATTAGGACCAAAAAGATGCCCGGGAACAAATGGAAGATCTCTTAAGGTTTTCTTACAGTCCTCAGGTTGCCGTGCTTGGGCAAGCCACACTTGGTGGCGGGCTGCCAGGAGCGTGGCTTTAAGACTACCCAGCTCGCGGGTCACATGGCCCATTGTCAAGAGAGCAGTTTGCAGAAACTGTGAAATAGAGTGATCAACATTTGCTGGTTCCAACGTATTGGTGGCAGGAAGAAGTAACTGGCAGATTGTGTTTTTTGCACGTGTAATGTAGGCAACAGACTCGTATGCCTTTTTTAGTAGGGAATCCGTGCGACCACATTGAGCGCTGGGACATCGCACATTCCCTCGTAGTGCCTCGTCAGGAGACACCACCAAAGCTGCAACAGGCTACTCTATCTCCGGAGCACGACTCACCCCGATGGAATCTGCTTCAGCCATAGATGCTAGCGCCGCTTGGGTGGACCAGAACCAGTGAGGGCATTTAAAAATTCAGTCACAAAATCTTTACATTGTGGCACGGCGAAAGTAGCCGCAGATGTGGCCTGTCTGAAAAAAAAACATTAGTTTGGGCAGACTGGACCGGTGACTTATCAAGTCCTAGACGAGCAATTGCCATTCGAAGTACAGCCAAAGTATCATCGGAAGAGGACTGGGCCTGTCCAGATGACTGAACTTCCCTCCACAAGACCCCTCTGCTGCTGGATAACCAGTGAAAACATCCTGAGGAGATGGTTGTGCAGCAACATCTACAGCATATCCGTGATCATGAAAAAAAGAATCTGAAGCACTCGTAGAAAGCACATCCATATCAGAATGATGTGAGAAACAAGGGGAATCGAGAGACTCTTCCCCAGTTCCCTGATTCTGAACATTCTCATCCTCCTGTGTCATCTTCACAGGTGTAGCAGATGTGACCGGCTGAAGCAAGTGAAGCAGGCGTTTCTGCCATCCTGAGAAAGCACAGAAACCTCTTAGAAAGTGAATTTTCCTCACTGCGAATGTTCATCTCTTCGCATGGTGGCCCTCTTCTTATATGGGAGGGGAGTGCCGGCTGCCGCGGACGCCTTGCGCTTCCGAGTTCGCGAAGGGGCTACATCCAACTGCCCGAGTTTCACCGTTGAATTAGCGTCTAACTCAGCAAGACGGAGCCGTCGTTCCGACATGGGTAAAAGGCTGCAGTGCAGACACGGGTCCGTGAGAGCCTCTCTCAGATGTTGGACACCCAAACGCGACAGGCAGATGTCATGACCGTCGTCCGGGAGAATATCATTAGGGCACAGCTTACAAGTCAGTGAAAAACCAGTGGCAATCGAGCTGTGAGCCATAGTTACTCGCTAATAACACCCTTGGGTAGCAACATAAGGTTTAAGTTAAGTGGGATGATGGTAACAACAAAGACAGGTATGGAAAAAAAAAAAATATATAACTCTATATACAACATATGTTTAAGTTCAGTGGGATGATGGTAACACAAAGACAGTTATGGAAAAAAAAAATATATATATACACAATTCCCTCGGGTGAACCGACAGGTAATGCCAACAAGTATCTCACGAAAATATATCGAAAATGGCCGACGGATTGAACCGAAGGGCACAGAGTATAACATAAATTCAAGGAAAAACACTCAGAATAGTTCATAGATAAGTCAACGGGAGACCGTTAACTTACTGTCGCGGAAAACACCAGCCACCGGATAGCACCGAGAGGCATAGAGTGTAACCGACAAAGCAATATAGACTCAAGTAGAAAATAAAAAACTCACCAAATCAAAAACTCACTGCTAAATATACTCCAAATCCGTTGGAGTCGCGTAGATGTGCACTGACACAGCTTGTGAGGACGATATATCGCTGCTCTAGTAAGCTGCACTTGACAACGCGAATATATCACTCAGCCTATCTCAACCAGGCGAAAGAGGCAGAGTGCTGAGCTACGGTGGCTTATAACCCCCCAGCATACATCACTACGTGACTTTGTTGGTATATTCTCTCAACCTATCTAGCTGGCTCTGCGATAATCCATAGTGTTTACACTACCTCTGGCGGTCAGTAGGAATGAAACAGAACTTTACACATCTGCGCATACACAGAAATCCTCCTGAGGAACGGCGCAAGGCTCTCTTTAGCTCTTTTAAAGCATAATCGAATCTCAGATTTAAGATATCAAAAACGCGCCCCCCCCACCATTTTTGCAAAAGTCACAATGCATTATTTTCCGGGGATTGCACGTAAATTGGGCTTGTATGGATGAAGAAAGTGCACCGCTGAAATGAGGCATCGCTTTTATCTTGATTATTGCATTTCATACTAGTTTTAGGCCTCTGAAATTTGTAAATTGAAACGTATTTCGATTAGTTTCCAGCCTTACTAATGGCAGTGGTGTTCCCCTTGTTCCTGGGGGACCCTTGTATCTTAGAGCACATGTGCACAGGAACTTATTCACAGAGCAGAGCCATCATTCTAGGAGTGCTCGCTATGTGAAACAGTGTGGTGTTTGAGAGGCTACAGCATTTTATGTAAAAAATGAGGTGGGGGGGGTATATCATAGCATCAGAATTGTAATTTTTTGGGTGAACTTGGGTGTTTTGGGGGGTGTTGTGATGCATAAATCAAGGCCCCTGTAATGAGAGATAGCTAGAGTTATGTGTTACCCTATTAATCTGCAAACCAGCACTACTTTGCAGGTCATGTGCCAAGATGCATTGCAGATGGTGTTTGCCTTAACATTGCTTCCTTGAAATTAAAGTGTGACCACATGGGACAGTCGGTGTTCATAATTAATCAATTCAGCAGTTTCTTATGCTTGTGTAAGTGAATAAACTCCTGAGTTCAGTCTGCGCAGCTTCTGTTTTGGCCTGGTCGTGACTTCTGACTTGATCCTGGCAGCTGCGAGAACACTCCTCTCATCTTGTGCATGTTACCTCAATATGAAGAGGCATGATCATGGATTGACATGTTTGATTGGGAGTGTTTCTGTTCATTTCTGATTGTTTATGTGTGTAGGGTGGCTACTTTGGACAGATCAGGAACACTAAGAAGTCGTCTCAGCGTCTGAAGGATGCTCTTCTGGACCACGAGCTGGCGTTACCTCTGTGTCTCCTGATGGCCCAGCAGAGGAACGGGGTGGTCTTCTCTGAGGGGGGAGAGAAGCACCTTAAACTCGTGGGGAAGCTTTACGATCAGGTATAATCAACTAACAAGCAGCTCTTGAAACCAAGATGACTCGGATCCATGCAGTCCTCAACTCTGTCACTGCAGTTTCTAAAAAGAGTATAACTGCTAATTAAACATGACAAGCAGCAGAGCTGATAATACATTTCTTCAAAACTGTATACTTCAAGTTTGTTTACTTTTCAGTCTTGTTAAGATGATGCCATGATATAGATAGACAGTCAGACTTTAGGGTTCCTGGAGGGGATGTTCAGGAGGAAACGGCATATACAATTGCACATTTTAATGAGGTAAAGGCTGCCAATTATGAAAGATCCGCCTTTTAGATGAGAAAATGTGTTAATGGTGTTAATGACTGAAACATCATGGAATAGAAGTTCTTCAACATAGCATAACCCTTCATCAGTGTCTTTCTCACATCAGTGCCATTTGACAGCCTGTCTAAGTCACAAACTGTTAACCCTTAAGTTCATGAATGTTTCTGCTATCATTATTGCATATTCAGGTTTTTAGTGACCCAGATCTATATATCTTAACACGGATGGATCTCTTAACTGCTGCAACTCTCCTGATATTTCAAACAATTACAAAATAATAAATTAAAGCATCTTTTGTTGGAAGGGTTCAATTTGAGCAGATGATTTTACCATTACTGTCATCGTCAGAGCGCACTTCCCTAGTAGCCTATAAGTTCAGCATCTGGCTCATATTCACGATCGCGACCATATTCTCAAAACGAGCGTTTTCAACCTCTTCAAAATCAGTATTTTGATTTGAATTGGCCATCAAGAGCACTGGGAGAAATTCTGGTGATTTAGTGACCATTTTGGCCGGCTGCCTCACTCATTTTCATTAATTTATTTACTTATTATTACTTTATATTATTGCCTGCCTGGTGCACCAAAGTGATTTCTCAATTCAGCAATTCAATATTAAATTGATAAATCATGAAGTTTGTTTTGACTTGCAATGCTATGATTTGCCTTGGGCAGGCCTACAGAAACTGTTTTGGGCATGGAGACTCACACATATATGATGTTACTTTGCGATTCTGAGCGAAATTTCAAATTTGTGAGAGAAAAAGCTGTGATTAGCTTTATTATTTATTTATTTCTTTGTATCTCTGTGGCTGAGAACACGCTTCCATACTATCTGCATCATTGTTGACATCAAACTTGGAGCAACATGTCCACCTTTGACATATTTGATAATCCGTTTGGAAAGCTGTGGCTAAAAGGAAAAAAAAAAAATCGGTGAATATAAATTTAAGTTTTTGTATTTTCTGTGCAAAAAGTTATAATATGGCTTCTGAAAACAGACAATATACCACGCAAGTCTTATGGACTACTTTTGGTCACACTATAGTTTAGGGACCAATTCTCACTATTAACTAATTAACTTTTAACAAATTTTGCCTCACTCTTAATTTGCTGCTTAGTCTATTTTATTTTATAGCACAATAAAATAACAGTCGCTGACCATTGTGCTGTACAAAAATTGTAAAACCAAAATAAAAAAATTACATCACAGACACAGTCCATACAGAGAAACAAGCTGCATACAACTTGAATACTATCTCCCTCCTCCTCAAATGAATCGCTTTAAGTTTTAAAGCTTTAAACAGATTCTGTAGGGAATTATCCTAATTCAAAAGGTTAGGCCAAGTTTTTGGGCCACTTGTATGGCAAAAAACCCTGGTCTCCTTTCTTTTTTAACTGTCATCTGGGACTTTCTAGCAGTGTTTCTGATTTGATGACCTGAAAACTCTATGCCAGCCATGTTTGTTCACAAGTTTCAATAACTAAGAGGTAGCCAGCCTTTTACAGGACCTTAAAAAACATAAAAGTAAAATCTTGTCTAAAAACACACTTTCAACCAATGCAGATATGAGTCAGAGGGGGTTACTGTGCTCATATTTGCGTGTGCTTATTCATAGTTTGTAAGGTAGTTGTTAAGTTTAGGGTTAAGGGATCTAAAATATGGTCATGCAGAATAATTCATTATTTTTTTTCCCGTGTGTTAGTACAATAAACATGCTAATATGCTAGTAATATACCAACTCGTTATTTAGTTGAGAATTTTTCCCAAAACGACAATTTTCACACTACTTTAGCTGATATCGAGGATCGGTCATGAGCATGATGTATGGAAAAGAGCAGCGTGAACACTCTGCAAAATCTCTCCTCCTGAGTTTTTGGGTGAAACTGACTTTTTAAACAAGTTAATTGAAAACTGCTGTTTCCCAAAGCAAACCAAACTGAATGAGTTTTAGAAACTTTTCATGGTTGTCAGTGTCGCAGTTGGGTGTGAAAGTGGCCCGTATCAGCCATGGGGAGGGCTCATGTAGAGAGTTGTACAGAACTTCTGTGATTTTCATCCGCCCACATACACTGGCAGTTTGCTTTTCATGTTCAGCAGCTGCGTAGCTCAATTACTCACTGGGTAATCCAATTGACTGTTTCCTCTCTCCCCCCGTGTTCTCTAGACATGTCGCAATTCACAGCAGATGGTGCTAAAAACTAACATCATCAGCTCCATTCTGTGTGGGACTGCAAAATGATGCCGCCGGTCGATCCTTTTTGCTTTTTATTTTTTCATCTATTTTCTCTCAATGTCTCAAATTAGAGCCTTTAGCAAATAATTCCCTCTCGCGATGCCAAATTGTCTAAATAATTGCTCATGGTGTGAATGAGAAACGCGCTTTTTCCTGACATCAGTGGGGAAGCTTTTAATTATTAATTTTGGCTCTTTTTTTTTAAAGTCACTTTGCAGGAAGTTGTGCGCTGCTCATTACAATCAGCAGAAATGTGTGGGGCTCCTGTGCCCGGCTATCACCGCCTCTGATGCACCACAGAGATTGATTGACTCATCTCACAGACTAAATATGCATTCAGCATGATTGCATGATTTATGCATAAGCTCCCTGAAAAATATTAGAACAACTTAATAATTTGTATAAATTTGCCTTATTTTGCATGTTTAATACATCTTTTGGTATTCTTGCCACTTAATATATCCTAGTGTTTTGTATGTTGTAAAGTGATTTGAACAAACTCCAGACCCCGAAACTTAACTTGTCCTGCATTGTTTGTGCTATGGACATAAATGGTGATCAGGCTTGTCACCTAGCAGACGACTCTGGGCATATTCTGGAGATCAGAATATCATAGTGTTGTAGGGTTGGGAATCGAAAATCGATTCAAATTCCAGAATCGTGGTCTTTACTTTCTGTCAATTAAAATTTCGATTCCTGCACTTTATTTATATTTTTCTCTTGGCATCTGTGAGGAACGGACCGTACGATCTGCCAGGACCTTGCTCCTAAATCTTACGTGTCCAAAGCTTGGCTACATTAGCGTCAAGACCAAAAAAGGCTAATTATATATCTGTGATATCAAACATGTTGCATAGCCAGAGGTGTCCACCACCAACATGACAAAGCACATTTACAAATGTTTTAATAGATGTTAAAGTATCACGAATGCGATTCAAACCACAACTTATTCTAGTTCCTAAATTTATAATGATTGTCTGGTTTCATTCCTCCACCTTTGACGTTGCGATTCAACAACACTGTTACTCATGTGGTCGATCCGCAGCGAGTACGATCACCTCAGCTGGTTTTTTGACAGTTAAATTGCGTTCATGCTCTGCCGCTTGAACTTAACAGACAGCAGCTGTCTGTCATGATGCATAGGCTTTCACAATCTTTCAACCCACACAGTATCATTATTTTCTGTGTTACAAAACAATTCAAGCACGAGAGTAGGGGATAAACGTTTATAAGTTCAGATTTCAAGATGTTAGCTATGTGGTGATGGTAGCGGAATTAACTAGAGTAAATACCTTTTGAAAGTAATTTTTACCCTTCAAATTAAGAGTTATCGATTTACAATGGTTACGCCAGTACAGGTGGGCGCCAAGGGTCTGTTAAAATGTATTTATCTTTGATCCATAGCAAGAGATTCGTTTAAGAACGATATTCTCATCCGTAATGAAACCATACCTCTTGAGTGAGTCATTGCATCATTCATTCTAAATTAACATGTGATATTTCCCAGATCAATGCAGTTCTGTTTTGCACACAAAACGGCTCTTAAAGAGATCCAGTTTTGCGTAGCCTGTGTGAATTTTAGTTCAGGGAATTGGCGCTACAAATGGTTCAAAAAGAGACAGGAAATGTTTGAATACATTATTTAACAAAACTGGGAATCGAAGAATAGCGTAATTGATGGAATTGATACCATTTTCAAACTCCGATACCCAACCTAAGTCTTGTGGTGAGCTGTTTTGGACCCCAAGCTCCACAGCCTAATGCTGTGATCTACATGGCCCAGGGACTCTGATGTATACTTCAGACTATGGTTCTTCGCTCTCATTGGCAATATTTTACCCTGTGTCCTCACGTTGATATACGTTATGGATCGTTGTTGTTTGTGTAGAAGAACGGTTTCAAATCGGTGCTGCTTTTCCGGCGTCTAGTTGATGTTTAAAAGCAGTAGGTGTTGTACCTAGCTAGATAATGCGCAATAAAATTTAAGGGTGAAGATGATTCTGCTTTTGGATGATGTTTGATTGTCACACATTTTCTCCCCACTACATAAACACTTCTAGAAATGACTTGGGAAGCTATTTTTCTTGTCTCCTCGCAACTATGGACTCAAAGCAACTCCATGGCTTTCATTAATTTTGTCTCAAAATGGAGGTG
Source organism: Sinocyclocheilus anophthalmus (assembly GCA_018155175.1). Lineage (NCBI taxonomy): Eukaryota > Metazoa > Chordata > Actinopteri > Cypriniformes > Cyprinidae > Sinocyclocheilus > Sinocyclocheilus anophthalmus. The sequence continues at coordinate 87,282 of JADLZN010009515.1, read as the reverse complement.
GACAGTTTTACTGAGTTTGTGAATGTGACATCCAGTCCCGCAGGGCCATGATTTTGGGCAGTCTGGCGGCTAACACTTTAATTTTGAAAATCCACTTTAGTATTCTATCTAACATAAGTACTTTTGTAACTTATGTCAACTAGCAGTCTTTAGTAGTATTAGTAACCGTACCTCTAGATATCTTCTAACTACTTATTTTGTATTGTGGTCCACACATACGACTTTGAAAAGTTTGCAAGTATTCTACTAATCCTAAACCTAACCTAACATTCTACTCTGAGAGTTAGTAGACATGTTAGTTGCAAATTAATGAGTTAGTTGACATGTTGCAAAGTTATAGTTAGTAGAATGTCTGAAGTGGTCTATCAAAATAAAGTGTAACCGTCTGAGCTGATTCGAGTCTTGAAAATAAGCCAAACCAATCTCATCTTCCTTTGACACTCTGGACACAGTATTCTTTGCACAGGTTTAGAGAGGTGTCATCTCTTTCTGTCTGATGAGAATGCACTGCTAGTTTGAGTTGTTATCCTTGCATGCCTAGATTTTGGACTTTAGACAAAGTTTACAGCATGCTCTGATCGCTTTTAAAAAACTCTTCTTGGATGCCGGATAGGCCTTGTGGTTGTATCTGTTATTTAGCAAGGAAAAAATCACTCGCTTTTGTGTTTCGAAGTTCTATAGACGAAAGTATGGAATCACATGATGGTAAATAGATGATGACAGCATTTACATTTTAAGATGAATTATCCCTTGTAAAAAAGTGCTCTTAATTGTATTACATTTTTGAAAGTATATTTTACTTGCAGATATTATATTAATGAAATAAAAGGCCATTAAAGAGAATACACTTTTATGACTGTTTAACTCACTTAAATGCACTTTTAAAAGTGCACATAGTAAAAATGCCAAATTGTAAATCATTATTTTATTAATCTTTTGTCATTCTTTAAATAAATATGCTGACTAACATAAAGCCCAGAAACTTTCCTCAGGAACTAGGGACTTTGGGCCGGTACTCAGTGTGTTTCCACCACAGGAACCAGCATCTAAATAAAGTTCCGGGTAAAAATTTGCCCCTCAGAAAGTCCCTGCTCACGAGGTAGTACTTTTTTAAAATGTCTGGGGGTCGGGACTTTTCGGGGTGGGACTTTGGGCAGTCCCAACATGGTTTGGCTGATTGGTTGAGTTCACATAGCACTGTATTAAAACCACCATTTATTCGCATAATTTTGTGAATATTGATGTTATTGTGTAATAAAATGTAGTTTTAAGAGTTGTTTTAAAATCAAATCTACTGTATATTTATAAAGACAGCGTCTATTTGAAAACGTGCTTCGCCGATTTCTAGATGTGGCGCCGTCGCGGGTCACATTCCCCCAGCTCCGGTGGCTCTGGATGTGGTTAACAATTCGTTTTGGGTAAATCTAGACGGGCAGAATCTTTGGTCTCATGATCTATTATTTGTTCCAGGTCATACCTTTTGGCTGAGCACAAAGTATGTTTCATAACTCTTTAGATATTATAATAAATACAAATTATATAATTTATAACTTTAATTAAAATGAAAATGAAAAGAGGCTAATGCTGTTGTATATACTTTTTGGTTTCATTTGTAATGTATGTATGTTCCGTCTGAACTACATTTCTACTGTCATACATTTCTGTCTTTCTGCGGCGCATTAATAGCTCTGCTTAAATGAAAATGCGAAAAGAGGGGCCGTTGTGATGTGATTTCATATGTCGTTTATCTGTAAATACAGTGAGGGTTAATTGTGCAGTAGCCAAGGTCGTCAGAGCTGACGTTCACGTATCTGCGCAGTTCCTGTGCATTTGCAGAATTACCAGACTTGGCGTCGTCCTGTCCGCGCCGGGGAGTTTCCACTTGTCAAATGTCGCAAATTACCAAAGACGAGGATTCCAGTCTGCAAATCTGTGTACTTTGGATTGAGAAACGGCCCTGGACATGGTAGGAGGCCTGTCTGCAAGCAGCTAGGTTCACAATGTCACCGACTAACTTATTTGCCTATTTTCGGGTAGTAAAGAAAAGTAAATCACATTATGGCGCGCAATAGAGAACGCAGAGCAGTTCTAACAGTGGCCTGAAGGAAAAAAGTCCAGGTAATTTCGGTGGAAAATTGGGTGCCCGCTATATTAAACCGACAACATAAATGCAGCGGTTTGATTTTAATTTTACAAAGCTGGGCAGGTCCAGCAATTTTTGTGGCCCTCGTTGTCACGCATCTTCTGTTTGAAACCTGCAATTGTGGGCAGGAAGTATTTTCACCACACGCAGTTAACAATGCTCAGCACGGCTCCAGCGGCGGATGAATCTATCTTGTTTTGAGGTGTAATGTGTGGTGAACAAAACCGTTCAATCTTACTGAAAACGCAAAAAAAATTGGTGTAAGATAAAACTAATAATAGCTTCAAATCATCGATCTAGACTACATCTTGGAATATATGACCCAAATAAGAATTTTCACTGGAATTTGGCTCTGAATGAGTATAGCAGCCTAAGAAGGTGGGCTGTATCTTCCACTTTTGTTTTGACCAACGAGAAAAAATACTTACAATAATTATTGTGGCACATCCAAAGGTATGGTGATTAATCTAAACAATCCGTTTAGCATATCCTTCAAAACGCACGGCGTAGGGCAAATTTTATTATTGTTAGGGCAAACTTTTTCTCCCAAATTGTTAATGTTAACAACATCACCATTGCGTGAATATGTGTATATATATATACACATATAGTCTAATCTCTAATTTCCATACCATTTGAATTTCATATAAAAAAATATTTTAACCCTAAAAGCTAATTATTCTTTGTTAGATCTGGTTCTCTTTAAAATACCAAACTTGTGTAATCCCACATAGGGTGTAATCAGATGCACATTTAAAGGTGGGGTAAGCGATTTTTCAAAAACGCTTTAGAAAACTGATTCGGGGCGACTAGCAAAACAACGCTGTGATGGCCAAATTGGCAGCTGTAAAGGGGCGTGATTCTTACTCTAAAGTTTGTCTAGTACACTGGACGCGACAAAGCTACCGTTGAAAATCATTTGAAATTTGTTTCAATACGTCATAAATAGAACACAACAGCAGTTTTCTGTCGGGGATTTGTCAAGTCGTGCTGGTCCCGCTATCATGGCATCCGAGTGTAGACCATTAGATATGAGATATATCTATGTTTTAGACAGCTATGGCATCTACTATTAATATTATTTTGTTTGGGCGGCTGGGGCCAAACCGCGTCGCGCGTTTCGACTCAGTGTAAGCATATGGTTTTGCTTTGTTTCACAGTAACTAAATCTTGCCTTTGTGGCGTACAGTAGCCCATGTGGGGCGTAGCTATCAAAATAGGGGCGAGACCCTCTTGGGGTAGGGGCGTGTTTGTTTTGGTGATTTTAAATGTCAACATTGGCTACCAGAAATCTCTTACCCCACCTTTAAAACTGTAATATAATCTAATTTCAGTCATATGTTTCATAAACACATAATCCTTTACGGATTACAATCCGCCATCAAAATGATAAATTAAATTATTAGCCGCGCCGGCTGCTGTGAGAAAAGGTTATAAACGATTCGCCACCTGCAGGATCATCACATGCGATAGCCTACTAGCCGGGACAACTTCTTTATGTTTACAGATGTGATGTAATGACGCAGTGCCATGCTCGAATTTCTCGCGAAAACCTACCCGTTTCACTCAAATTATAAAACATTATTATAAGCTTACCGTTGTAAATCGGGCTAAGGTAAACTATAATACAGTTTTCTTTAGTGTCCAAAACATTTCATTCAGTTCATACTTGCGTAATAAGTACTCTTTTTATTAAAAGCATATTTTAGTATGATAAATTGTAATCTAAGTAATAAAACAGCAATAAATAAATATTTGGAGAATTTCTTATTTTAGAAGTGTTTCTTTTTTTTTCATATAGCATCAAACTATAGCAATCAACCTGAACATACAGAGCTAAAGTGCTTCTTTTGGCATTTTGCTCTTCCATTGATTTTCTAATATCTTCCTCTGACAAGAGACCTGCTCAATCATGTAAACTGACATTCCTCACATGCCTGTCCTGTCTCTTATAGCACAGGTGGCCCAGAGAGGGTGATTATACACACACACACAGCCAAATAAACACTCACTAATGTACACAATTCTACACGGGCTTCAGGAGGCAATCGGGGGGTGTTTGTGTGTGTGCAGTGCAGGAATGCTGGGAGTGAGGCAAAGAAGCACGGAGTCACATCCTGGATGGTCTGAGTGTGCAGGGATGGGGGGTTGGGTGGATAATGTCATCAGAGCAGAAAGAAAGCGCAAGAGGAGGGGTACAAATGTTATAAAAACAGTAGTCTCCATCAGTACACTGGGACCCAGCTTCAAAAAGCAAACACAGCATCCAGTGACAGGAAATCACCCTTGCTCTCTTCAAAAGACCGAGACAGAGAGTGGATGCAAGACAGACAGAATACAACCTGCTAGTTTTCCATCAGTTTAAACAATATTGGCCCACCGATGTAGCTTACATTTCAGCTTGGAACAAAGCTAGATGTATTTTCAGCTTCTGCAGTAGAAACAGAAAGCAAGCTTACTCAAGTCAGCGTGTAGTGGTGAGCCTAAATGGTCTGGTAGCAAAGAAAATGTCACTTCCTCTATAAATACGACTCTTAGACAGTGTAATTGTATGTTTATGGTTTTGAGTCATTGGTTTTAAGACTATTAACACATCTCAGCTGCTTATGCTTGACTGGCGCCGGACGCATAAGGCAGCCCCCTGCCTACTCGCTTGTGCATGATGGAGCGTGGTTGTTATATGTATTAATGTCTACTCTTCGTTAAAGCACTTGCATGTCATCTTTTGTGTCCACATTTAATTGCATGGTTGGAGACAGCAAACGCACACACATACATTGCAGCTGGATTGTCAACACACACAGAAAGGGCTTTCAATGATGGGTCCACATCCTCTCTAGCACTATCGGCTGTTATCTAACAAAGCCATAATGAGTAGTGACTTCATTGCAATATGAGAGACAGGCTTTTAGAGAATAGCAGCGTACAATCTCCATGGCCATCTCCAGTACACAAAAGCACACTAAATGACAGACATACTACATTATATAAGTTAAAGGAGTAGTTCATCGATTTCTGTCTGAATTACATACCCTCATGTCATTCCAAACCCATTTGACTTACATTCTTCTGTGGTACATAAAAGCGAGTTGGAAGAGTTGTAGGCCAGCTCTTTCCCCAATGACTATGGGTGCTAAAAAAAAAACAAAAAAAACAAACAAGGAGATGAATTTCAAAAAACGTGGCCACAAATGAAAAGATAATGGGAACGGATTCTTAAATTCTTTGTCACAATTCTTATTTACGCATTTCATGTGTGGGGTGTACAATAGCCTTTTGATGCCATAAAAATGTTTAAGAACATACCAAAGTTTTTATTCACTTAAAATCTTCCCCTCAGAGGTACTGTAGCTCTTAAATCTAAGGCACACTTATGCTTATTCAAAATTGGCTTGTATTTGGTTAAAGTACCCCTGTAGTCAGTCAGGTGCTGGGTTTTTTGTGTGTTGATTCCGATGTTTTGTTTTTTATTTTTGTTGTTTTTGTTTATTGGTCCGGAATTGAGAAAGCCATTCTAGGCACTTACCTATGCTCGCTCATCCAGGGGGGCTCAAACACGATGAAGAGATATATAATACTTTTTGTTATACTATGGGCTATCAACAATTAACAGTAAAAGAACCAAAACACCAGAAGACACTGAGCAAATAAATACAACAAAAAAATTTCCTGTATTGTCCACCTTTGTATTGTACGTTAAAGCCGCTTGTCTCGTGTTCTCTCTCACAGACCTGTGAGCGGCGGGACCGTAATGCTGTCATCAGCGCTGCCCAGCGATTTGTACAGTAAATAGAGTTTGCAGCTGGAAGAGCTAAGTGCCATTCTCTAATATTTAGTCACGATGGTTATTTGATGCAGTTCAATCTTAAAGAGCGATTGTATTAGTAGACGATGCTGGGCTGAACACGTGGTCTGAGAGACTCACAGACAAACGTATTTCAAATTGTGCGTCATATCTCTCTCACTCTCTCTCTTTCGTCTAATAAAAGTTCATTAGCCTGCATATCAATGGCCCAAGCCTCTGTTATTAGTTTTAAAATTACGTTTTGGAATTTGCAACGGAAGGTTTATCTTGAATAAATATTGTCTGAACATATATCTTTGAAGTGTGGGTTGTGACCAGGCCTGTTAATTATTAGAGAAATAATGGCACTAACGTAGTTGGTAAGTGTGGCCACGCGAAGCAATGTTTATAGAAATTTGATTTTATTATTCTGATGCAAGTCACTTGTTGTGTTTGGTGTGTTTTTTTTTCGTTGTGGCGCTGATTGCGTTAGAAAACACGTAACGGTTCCATGATTACGAAAATTTTTTTTCTGGGGTGGTAATCTATAGGCCTAGAATAAGGAAGGGGGGCCCAAAAAATTGTTTTGCCTTTGTCACGATAAGAGGTAAATCCGGCCCTGCCTGCAGTCACTGATTTTATCCCTTACAACTCAAAATCAACCAAATCAAAGAGCACTCCCCATAAAATCACTAAAAAGCTGTCACTAATCTTAGTTCACCACGTTCTCATTTTGTTATAATCAATAAAGCTCTACTCTGCACAATGAATCTCTTTATTTAAATTGTGCCTACCTTTGTTTAATGGGAAGATTTTGTGAAACGTGCAGAACTCAGGATGGATGATCAGAACCAGAGGGATTATGATAACTTAACACCTTGGATTGGCCAGGGTATTAAAGAAAAGAAATAAAATGATTTGTTTGAGATTTGGCACCACTGCAACAAAAACACGATAGAAAATAAATAGATATATAATATGCACAATGTGGACATGAACAACCCTGCAGGTTGACGGGAGCTTACAGGCCTTTTAAACGTAAAAGCTAGGGATGTTTCCAAACGTGTTTTTGAGATACGTCTTTGGTTACACTGCGGGTTTCAGGGGTGAAAATGCCTCAACATGGTGTTGGACTGATGAAAATGGGCATAGGTTGTGATGTCTTTAAATGTACATTAACAACCACCAGACAGACATTATAAACCACAGGGAATTCTTTAAAGACTGTCAGAACTGGAATGAATCTGGCCATCATTGCCATAAATTAGCAATAAACGCGGCCGATGTTTTGTAGATTAATTGTTGAAACTTACTTGGGAAATTCCGAAGTGTACTAACTTCAGGTTGAGTAACATTAGTATGAGTGGATCGTCTGTTCTCACTATTAATAGCGGCTTATAGCATGACTATTATTAACATATTGCGGTTATTGTGCTTACAATGCACTAGAATGCATGACCAGCATATTCTACATCCCTAATCCTAAACAATACCTAAACTTAACAACTACCTTAAAAAAAACTATTAATAAGCAGCCAATTAGGAGTTTATTGAGGAAAACAAGTCGTAGTTAATGTTTTGTTAATAGCGAGAATTGAACCTTAAAATAATGTTTGACCAAAAATTCGACACAGATTTTTTTTTTCAGTGTACTTCTATGGTGCTTGTCTTTTTTTGGTGCTTACCAACATCTGTCCTTATTGACTTTCTTTGTGTGCAGCAATGCAAAAATTCTGCCTAACATTTCCATGTTTGTACCACAGAAAGTCATACTTATTTGTATTGCTTGAGCATCTGCAGCTTAGCTGCATCTGTGTTCTCTTTGTCTTTATTTACATGGCATTGGCTGAAAAAGGACCATAAATACAGGTGGTGAACAAAGCTGAGGTAAGAGGGGGCTGTATGATGAATTAGAGAGCTGAGAGGAGAGACACAAATAAACTAGAGATGTCAGGGTCAGAGCTCCTCAAATAGAAAACCACTGTCTGCCTGACCTCTCCATACACAGCAGAGCTCCACCTCAGTAGTAACCACCCTCAGACCGCCACCGGGCCATGAGGAGGTGAGGAAAAGAATTAAAAGTCGGTTAAACTATAAATGACTCTTGGGTGATGGAAGACGCGTAGGAAGACGTATTATTCGAGAATGCCGCTTTTGGCTTCGTTTGTTGTATGTTGAGAATGCTAGAGCTCTGCACTGAGAAAAACAGCAGGAGAGGAAGTGCAGTGTTTTCAGGCATTGTTTGGCCTGATATTTCTGGATCAAAGTGAATGATGATCATGCACCATAGGAAAGAAAACACACAAATAAGATCACTTTAACAATTCCTAGACAGCTGAGAGGCTAAATGGAGGGCAAATGGAGATTTTTATGTTCAGCTCCAAACCGGATCAAAGAACACTGTGTGTTGAACAAGCTAATCAATGTCTTCAGGAGTACTAAAAGGCTACAGACAGGTGAGTTTTATCAGAGTTGGAGCAAAACTATGCAGGTCACCAGCCCTCCAGGACCGAGTTTTCCCATGCCTGCCTTAAGACTGTTCTTCTCCTCAGTAGTGCTATCTCAACAACATCTCATACTGTTCTCAGATTAGCCAAGATACCAAAGTCTGCAATGAAAAGTCTTGAGGATTCTTTTTATTTCTTTTAATGAATTGTAAAAAACACATCTGAGAAAAAACTGAGATGTAAATGTTTCCCAGAACAGATATTTTAATTTTATTTTTTGCCTAGTGAGCTACACTCTTTAAAAAGGTGCTTTATTGGCATTTATGGTTCCATGAGGAACGTTTAACATCCATGGAACCTTTCCATTACACAAAAGGTTCTTCATAGTGGAAAAATGTGTTTAGATTATTAAAATGTTCTTTACACTAAGAAAAATAATTTTTAAGAAATGTTCACTGTAAGGTTCTTTGGGAAACCCAGAAAGGATCTTCTTTAGCATCACTGAGAAAACCCTCTTTTAGAATCTTTATTTTTAAGGGTTTGTCTGCTAATAACCTCTGAGCCATATAGTTGAACTGAGAAGCAGAACTGTAAGGACATCTGGGGGTTTGTTTCCAAGAATATCTATCCTACAAGGGCCAGGCCAGGTGTAAGTGAGAGAGGGACAGACAGAGGGAAATAGAGGAAAAAGGCCCCCACTTCCTCTGTTCTCTTCCCCTATTCCGGGAGGATTACGCCACACATTTTTCCGTATATCCTCAAGTCATTCTTCATCTCTGAACCAACCCATCCTGGATAGACCAAGGCCCCAGCAGTGCTGTTTTTGTTTATCTTGGAGAACGAGAAAGATGCAGAGGCGGATGAAGGGTGGCGGAGTGCAGGCCCAGCTGATTCCTCTGTTTAAAAGGACCGGCCGACCCCCTGTTTTCATTCCTCATTGTCTCCATCCTGAACAAACAGCTCTAGGGCTGTCTTTTTGTTAGCATTTTTCTAAATATGCAGCTGACCTAAATAAAGTACTTCAAAGAAAGTTTGAAAACAAAACAACAACAACAACAAAAAAACTGTCTACAGTGGGGAAAAGATTTTGAGTGAATCGATGTTGGGAAGAGGAGAATTTTTAATAATATTTGTTATTTTCCAGTTAAAGGACTGTCCAAGTTCAACAGTTCAAACTAGACACCAGACAGACATGTAAACGATGTTAAAATAACTGATTTTCATCCAAAGAGAGTGTCTTAAAGTTTAAAGTCGCACATTTTTTGTATCCTGTTTGTGGTGGAAAATGTACTTGGATAATTCCAAGATCAGAAACAAACGTATTTCAAAGGGTAGGAATAGTTAGCGTAAAAACTTTTCGAAGGCGTTAAAAATGTTAATATATATTCCCAGTGTCACAGAATAAGCCTGTAATGCAGACAATAAGCCTGGAAAATACCATTTTAAAATTGCCTAAATGCATGAAGTGTCAATTCTAGTAACGTTTGCATGATGGCTGTTAAAATTACAAAGAATTAACTATTATTACAAAGAATAAACTTACTGTAATTTGTAAATATATTTTTAAATATTAATGGTATCTGTCCAATAAGTAAAATAGGTCAGTATTTTTGATGTTGATCATTTGCATAGACGACCAAATAATCAGGGGATTCCTCATATCTGGGCAATATTTCCTTTTTTTTTTTTTTTTTTTTTTGGAAGAGAAATTGCTGTTTCACATTTTGCAGTTTTATGCAGTTGTTTTGACATGTTTAGCATTTAAACTTTTTCTGCCTTGACATGAGTTTTGTGCCTTGAAGTGGTGTTTTGACGTTGTGAAGAAAGGGATTAACAGTAAAAAAGCAAGTCTTGACCATCTAACCAATATCTTAGATGAAAAACATATTGTCTTGGGTATTAGGTGCTTGGCCAAATCTCTATATCGGGGTTGTATCTCTAACAAATAACAGAGATTCGTCTGCTTATCAGCACTAAAGGTATAGCTTAGTAATTTAGAATCAAATCGAACATCGCTTTGTACAAAATAATAATATTACTGTATAAGTGCTCTAATGAAAATATCTAGGGGTGCGTTCCGATCCAATATTAAGTATAGATGGTATCGCGCCGATAACGGCATTTTATTGCTGGACGGTGGTGTATCGGTCAGATCGATTGACCGATCCAAATTATGAATATAGTCATATGACTATTCTGTTGTTATTATTAGCCCTACGAATAGCCACATAAAAATCCAATTAAACACTTATTAGGTTTCTTGCACGATTGTATCAAGTGTTCGGAAGCTGTTCCATAGTTTAATTTTGCGGTACAGATAGGATATCAAGCACAAGTAATTAATTCTTCTCTATGCTGCGGCTGTGGCAGTGTGATCAGTAATCCTCCTCTCAGCATTCAAAATCGCGCGTCACGTTCGTTTATGACAGTCAAGACGATGAAACTCTTTCCAAGATGATTAAATGTTCCTAATGTTGTACTTGATCTGTAAATAAAGATAAATGCATAAAAGGAATTATCTTGCTGGAGTTTCGTGCTGTTAAATCGTGTACATTTCTACCAGATATCTGGTTAGATCACAAGACTAGAGTAGAGAGCACTATGAATTGTTCTTAATGCGCCCAGTAACTGAAATTCAAAACTGTTAAAAGAAAAGCTCAAAAAACTAAGGCACATATTTTTTAATAAACGCATCAATATCTCTCACTTGTGATTTGAACTTTTGTATGCAGAAGAGCTGTGCGCTGTGATCCGGTTGCTTCAAGCGCGGTCATTCTGAGCACGGGTATGAGCATAAGCTCCTTTGTTTTTGCGATCTGTTTTGTAACAGCCTTAGTATCATAATACTTTTGCCCGCAATGAACGATTATTAATCGCCTTTCTTGTTTGTCTATCTATTCATATGTTGCTGCTCCTTAATTGCTATAAAAAACCCCAATTTTTTTTTTTAAAGCAGGGGTATGAAGAGTAACAAATTACAAATACTCACGTTACAGTAATTAAGTAGTTTTTTTTATCAGTAATTGTACTTTGAGTAGTTTAAAATTTTTTTACTTTTACTTGAGTACATTTTAAGTTATGTATCTGTACTTTTACTCCACTATTTTTCCTCCGTTTGTGGTCGTTACATGGTTATTTTAATTTTATTTTTATCCATCAATGTGACTGGATAGAGAGATAGTACTCGGTCTCGTGACTTTCGTCAAATCCATTGTACATAGAAAACTATAATAGTTAAGGTAAATTCGGGATTTATGCTGAATTCTGATCTGTATATGCTTGCCTAATCTACACGGCATGAATGAAATTTGGTGGTGAGGTTGAGGGTATTGCTATTGCATACAGGGTTAACTCCCGAAAAGTGACATTGCATACTGGTCGGTAAATTCCTTCACTTATGATGATGTGTGACTGCACTGCTCGTCTCTCTCAGGTCGAGTTGAGTTCGTGCAGCATTCACTTGGTAGAAGATGTTGGGTGCTGTGATGTTGTGAAATAATTTGTTGACTTTTGACTGAGTTTCGGCTGTGATGCGCGCTCTGTAAAAAGTGTTTTGGGAAAAAATAGCACAACATTGTCGAAATGTGAGGACCAATCTGCACCTTATTGAGGACCATGATTGGGTTGTTTATCTTTTTTTTTAATGATAATGTACACAGTGTGGCCAGTGGTGATGTGTAATAAAAGTCTGCCGGCTCAGTTTAATAAACTTTTTTGTTTTTACTCACCTGTCAATTAGCAATGTGCACTTAGTGCATAGAGAACACTTTGTCAATTTTTCATTTGTGTGTTCCATTCAGTTGTGGCTTTGTGCGTGATGTTCAACGAAGATCCGCCGCTTCAGTGCTCTCTAGCAATAGAGACATGCTATGTTGGGTTGTGTGTGTGTTTTCCTTGAAAAATACAAAAAATAGAATTAGTTTTTCCCAAGAAATACTTTGTAGATTTAATGACATTTTCCTTTACAACTTGTTTATATTAGATAACACTGTCACGAGTAAAATGTGCTAAAAGGTGTTTTTTTGATGGCATTGATGGTTGATCCTTGTTAGAACAATGTGCACGACATGTTTGCTAAAGATTGTAACATTAATATTAGCAGGTTTAGTTATTGCTTATTTTCTTTATTTACAAAACGCTAAAATCTGGCACGGTTTGGAGAGAAAGTGGGCTATCATTTTGGTTCTCATTTTACCCCATATCATGGTGTGTGTTTTGTGTTGTGATGCTTGGCTGATATATGAGTTTTCTAATGGTGTTTGATTTGCACTGTTCAACCATAATTTATTTTTATGTTGCAATCTAACATGGCTGATGAGCTGTTTTCTCAGTGGCCTGACACATGGTTTTAAATAAATTTTTTCAAACTTTATGATTTAAATGGGGGTGATTGTATTGAGAATAACTTTAATCTTTTCTTCAAATTAATACTGTTTCTGTGCTGTTTTGATGTTTTTTAAAGAGTTGGCAGTCAAAATTAAAACAGCTGGATGATAGATATTCTTCATTTTTTATGACAAACAAGATAATGTGAATTGCAGAATGTACAATGTTTTTAAAATGTATCAATTGTGGTGTACTGTGTTTTTTATGAGGGGGTAGAATCCACAGCTCAGTACTACTCACTACTCATGAGTACTTTTAAATAGGCTACTCTTTACTCTTACTCAAGTGGTTTTTTGGACAAGTACTTTTACTCTACTCGTACTACATTTTTTGGAAGGTAATGGTAATTTTACTTGAGTATATTTTTTCAGTACTCTTTCCACCACTGAAAGAATTTAAAAGAAAAGGTCTTTTTAATTTATACAGTAGGCAACATTTGAAGTGGATCAAAAAAAAAAGTGAATCAAAGTTGTCCTAAAACAAGAACACATTTTGATTTTAGGTTTTAGGACAACTTTGAAGAAAGATTTTGATCCACTTCAAATGGTGTTTTTGCTCTTGTTGTTTATTATATATATTTTATAAGTAATTAGTAATTGTGTTTCATGAAAGTATTGTTTAATACAATACAAAGATCAATGGTTAGATGCTACGCAGATTTTAGTCAGACATCTTATTTGCACTTATTTGTTACCCACTAAAATAATGTGTTGTTTTGTTTTTTTGCACTAAAAGTTTAGAATGTTTATAAAATGATTGTGCATGATCGCGGACTTGTCCTAGAGTAAATTGGAAATGTTGCTTATGTTCTGAATGTACCATTTTAAATAGTTTTATAAGAATATTTTTTGTAAGAGAGTTGTTTGTGTTTGTTCTAGGAGTATATATTTTTTGTTTGTTATTTTTCTTTATAATGAAGCTGTCTATACTTATAGATTGTTGTTTAACATACAAAAGTTCTCTCTTTTTTTTTCTCGACGATTTTTCTTGGAGCTAACAGGGAAGGTTATAGACAATTCTTACATGATTAATTTTTTTTTTTCCCCTGATCGGCTCCGTATTGGCAGATACAGGATATTTTGCATTTTATAAACTTATTTTAAGCACAGTCACCCCCAGAAACTCTAATTATAATTATATTAATTTAAGATATATAATATGTAATATCATACATACAACATAATTATTTTTGATAGCATCGAAACTATTATCTAGTACTCATTATATATAGTAGTCAAACATTTGAAGTGGATCAAGAAAGTTCATCAAAGTTGTCCTTAAGACAAGAACGCATTTTGGTTTCAGGTTAACTTTGATGAAAGGTTTTGATGTTACACTTCCAAATGGTGATCAAAAGATAGTATAGATGGATACGTTCATGATATTAATATTAAGTTTATGGATTGTCCGTTTTGTTAAATTCTAACCACATGTGCAGTTGATGCAAAATTCAAAATAAGGGTTAAACCACCTGTTAAAAATTTTATGGAAAAATTCCTAATTAAGATGTCATGTGCACCTTGTATTCTGGGGCCTATTTTAGAGTGTATAATATAAATAATAATATTTTTTAATTGCACACATTAAAGTAAAAATTTTTTTTTTGTTTTTTTTTTTTCATGTATATGATAAAATATAAACTAAACTTATTTTTTTAAAATGACTATAAATGAGGGAGAAAACATATGTGCCAAATTTCCTAAAAATAATATGGCAAAAACAAAAAAAAAAAAAAAATCTATCATCTGTCCTTTCGTGTGAGAGTTGGGGTCAGACACGGGCCAAACAGACTCCAAACAAGACAAATGAGAACAATAAAGTAGCCAGTTTGGTGACACCTCATTTGAACTGTGCAGGAGAGGGCTGTGTGTATGTGAATGTGAGTTTGAGCGACATTCGATACTCATAGCGCTGAACTGAAAATGCGTCTTTTAATTAGGCTTATCCCAAAGCATATGGGATCCAAACTAAATGAATGTTTTCTCAACCTTCTCACACATTATCAGTGAGGTTCCTGCAGTTGCGCTCTTAATTACATTAACACGACCCACCTAGCTGCCACACAGCCAACACAGCAGTGGCGTAACTTTGCTTTGAAAAGTGGTGGGGACACCGCGCAACTCGTTTTGCTAGTTTTTTATTTAATAACCTAATTTACATGGGGACTGGGTTTAGAGTTGAACAAACAACATTTTTGCTTTTCAAAATTACACCGATGTACCAGGGGCGGTGCCAGAGAATTTTGAACGCAGGTGCCGAGGGGGTGCTAGATCATTGACAGAGGCAGCTGGGCAATTCAGGGCTCCAGACTCATTCTTCCCACTGGTCGCTCTTTTGCACGAGCAGGGTTTTATTATTTTTTTTGCGCTACAACATGCTGTTAATCAATGCACACTGATGAACTTAGTAGAAAGTAGTTAACATTCAACCCGTTCTTTTTCTTTTTCTTGTATTATTTGTGATTTTGAATTTTTGTTGTGAATCGGGTAGGGAATGGGAGTTCCTCTTTTGACATGTTATAAGCCGGGCTTCGGATGCTTTCACTTTCGATTTCACGATCTTGTCAGGTTTTACAATAAAATATAATTGTCTGTTTTGCTTACATTTATAGACCTTTCACCTTTTAAGACAAAAAAAAGATGGATTCATTATTTTTAATAAAAATGCACAACAACAATAAAACAGTAAAATTCAATGACAAACTAGCTTACAAAACGTTATTAAAAAAAACTAATAAGATGAGGCATGGCATAGGTCTACACGCTGTATTAGGCTATATAATGACTAATAAATCACAGAATGTTGGTAACAAACACTCAGGAATAAAAAAAAAAAAAAAAAAAGAATTAAGAGAGAGCCTCCATAGCATAAGGCAGGGGTGGCGAACGTCGGTACTGGAGAGCCGCAGCCCTGCAGTTTTGCTTCAACCCTAACCCCTAATCAAACACACCTGAACAAGCTAATAAAGGTCTGAAGGGTTACTAGAAAGCTACAGTCAGGTGAGTTTTAATTAGGGTTGGAGCTGAAATCTGCAGGGCTGCGGCTCTCCAGGACCAACGTTCGCCACCCCTGGCCTAAGGTATGGAAGGGGAAGGCGGTTTCTGCCACTGAATATTAAAAAAAAAAAGAAATTTAAATAAACAATTGGTTCATTGCTTGTTCTTGTTCTTGTTTTTTTTTTGTTTTTTTTGTTTTTTTTTGGTTTTTTTTTTTTGTTTTTTTTTTTAGATCTTGTTTATCTCACAATCTTGTTTTCCACAGAATATGAGCTATAATACTGCAATTGCGGATGGTATTAATTAAATTATAATGATTGTCACAATTGCGAGATACAAACGTGCAATTCTCACTTTTTTTTCGCATATGCCGAGTTTATCTCATAATTCTGATTTTTTTTCTCGCAATTCTCACTTTTTTCTCAGAATTGTGAGATATAAAATCGCAATTGCGAGTTATAAAGTCAGAATTGTGATTTTCCTTTGGGGGAAAAAAGACAAAAAAGAATGCTATGTTCTCAGAATTGCGAGTGTATATCTCACAATTCTGACAAAAAAAAATTCAGTCTACCGAGCAAGAATAATATTTTCAATTACGCTCAAAAAGTTGTTAGGGACAATAGCGACCCTGGCCAAAAGTGGTGTGTGGGGACATGGTCCCAACCGTCCCACCCACAATTAGCCTATGCAAACACGTGATTGAATAGGCCAACACATTATTATAACATAATTTGTGGGGAAATAGGAGGTAGAGGGAAGCTAGCTAAAGGGATGGTTGTGATGTGAATGGTTTGATTTGGGGGGGGGGGGATTGATAAACAAGCTTTGGGTGGAAGAGCAGGTGACAATCTGTCAATATTAGTGCTGTTATTGGCGTAACAGTTGCTATCTCGTTATCGCAGCTGATGTCTACTTATGCCATAGTGTGTGTTGTTTTTTCTCTTTGTACTTGTCTTGTTTTTGTGTAGCTGATGTCGTTTAGGACATGTAGTGGCCAGTGATATGCCCGTCCTGACCTTTTTACTAGGCCTCATATTACTGATCGAATTTGGAGCATGTTGTTCTGGGAGGCGAACTTCGTTTGCCGGATCTGCATATGTGAGAAAGGCCTTGTGGTTGCTGTTTGCCGATTATCACACAATTCTCCTGCCCTCTCGTTGCACAATATGAATAAATGGGATAATCTGCTTGTTTTTTTGTGGTCGTCAGGACCTAATGAATGAGACAATCACTGATTCCGATGGAGTTTACTCAGAAATACGGTAGTGCATATATATTTTGCATATAGATAAATAATGACTTTGTTTAGCATGAGGTGTAATAATGTTTAGTATTTTACACTTAATCTAGTACATAAATTCCGGTTGCACCCAACGTTTGTGTTCTGTTGTTGTGATTGGTAGTCAACACTACAAAGACGATCAGCGCGCAGTGGCGTAGATTGGTTAAAGGTTGTTCTGTTTCTTGTTTTTGTATGGGTTTTGTTTTTTTGTGTTTAGTCAGATTTTTTGACTTTTGGCGATATTTCATTCCGACCCAGGTTTGATTCCGCCTTTTGCCGAACTTTTTTCTCCCATTTCAAATCTCATATCACATCGGAAAGGCATTTATTTTCAATACAAATGAAGGAAATAATTGAAAAGTTGAAAATAAAGTATCAGGTAGGGTTTGGGTAGGTGTAGGGAGGGCTTTATTGAGATTGGTGTCCCAAATAGGGTTGGCACCATTTAATATTTGAATTTTAAATGATAATTTACTAGTCAATGCTTATTATTGAATATGTGTTTATAATGTACACTAAATACTGAGGGGCAGTGAAGTTGCCAATACTATTGCAATAAGTAGTTTTATAGTTATAAATTATTGGCATTAGTGTAAAATAGCTAATCGCCTAAGTAAAATACTGTATTTTCACTTAGTGTTGATATAGTCCGGCTGATCTATATTAAAAAATGTATTAAACAGAGGGCAGTTATTTTAAACTGTAACATTTTTTCACAATATTTACATTAATGTTTTATGTTGTGTTGGGAGCAAATAAATGGCCAGCCTTTGGTGAGCAAAAGAGATCTTCTAAAAAACCAATCTTACAATAACTCGCATACGTTTTGGGATATTGTCTTGTTTGTTAGTTAGTGTATTTATTTCTTTATTTTAGTTTTGTGAGTGAATTTGACCCAGATATTTTCTTTGAGATGTTTTATGGAATTCAACAAAGTGTAGAAATGTAAGAAAGCTGGTTTAATTTCAGTTGAGGGCGGTTACATTAGAGTAAAAAGTCCACTGTTAGTCACTTTACCAGTCACAAAACCACACAACACTTTACAGTCATGTTAAATTTAACTGCTTAACACGCCTGATGTCTGGGCCAGGCACAAACAAATAATCTGACTCCATGTCAGGATTTAAGCATCGCCATAGACCGCACAGAAAAAATTTACATCATATAATCGCCAGAAGCCTAATTATTTTCAATGCTAAAATCCACGACTAGTTTAAGCCTCTTATTGCAATCTGGCCACCGAGCGTTGGCGCGCTGCTTCGGCCGCCACGCCTCCTTGCCTCGGTTCTAAGCACCCTCCGCGCGGGGACAGACCCGGGCCGCCCCCCGTGCGATGTTGCCTACACGCCGACCGGCCACCGAGCTAGCTGCCTGCCCACCCCCCCCTCGGGTTTTGTACCAACGCCCCCCTATTTGTCTTCTGCAGAATTCCCTATCCCACTCGCGCCCCACTCGAACCGTCTTGCCCTGTAACCCGGGCACGGTCCTCCCCTGCCTATGCTGTAGAAGCCCCGCGAGCTGGTTGTGTCGACCCTAGAGCATCTGCACCACTCCAGTCATTACTCAACCCGGGTTCACCGTGTATGTTTTTGTTGTTATCGCCTCCTACGACCTGTTGAGGTTGCTCGCTACGGATGACCCTCACACAGATCTTATCCGTTGACAGTTGTGTGGCTACCCCCATCTCTGTCGTCTCGGTTCCCGGTTGTTTCTCCTGTATCAAGAGGTGAGTCTTTTTTACGCACCTCTGCCTTCCCTTCCTCTGCTTGTCCGCTTCCCAGCATTTTCGTTCGCACTAATAGTGCTTCCATGATAGGCAACCAATTACCTTAGCCTACCTTAGTATTTTCATTGTCGCATTTGTTGCTCACCCGATGTCCCCCGCTCCCCACTCCCCCGCTGGCCTGCACTCCACTCACATTGCACTTTACGTTCCGGGCCAGAGCACGCTTTATGCTGCCTTCCCGTGCTATCAAAATTATCGTAATTACGAGCTTTCTAATTAGAAATTGGACATGAACAGCCTCTGAAGTCGTATTTACTACTCAAAAATTATATTGATACTCCAGTTTCCGAGTTAGGCGGACCATAAACTTTAAACATGTTAGGGGACAACGATTGCTGCTGTTAATGCTATTTGTTAAAAAGACCCACTGTAAATGCACTTTTATTTTGAAGTGTTCTGGCGATCAGTGTTGGGGAAAGTTACTTTTAAAAAATAATGCATTACAATATTATGTTACTCCATAAAAAAGTAACTAATAACGTTACTTAGTTACTTTTTATTGAAAGCAATGCGTTACGTTACTTTTGCGTTACATTTGAAGTAACTTTTAAATATGAGCAGGGATTGATAGTTTTTATATATAAAAAGTTCCTCTTTTAGAAATGTAAAAGCCCTTTTCACACCAAAAGTGAAATGAATAATCGTCAGGCTGAAGGAAATGTAAATTCACATCTGTACAGTAGAACGCAGGAGAAGAAACACTCTTCAGCAATAAAAAAACAATGAAGCACAATTGTTAGTTTATCTAAAGTCATTTTTGCTTATTAGTACGGTTGAACTGAATCATCAAAAGTCAGAAGCAAAGACATTGGTTAACAGGATTAGAACATTTGTGTATTTAACATATTTAATTAGTGCAGGTTTTCATATTCTGAGTTTGCATTTCACTCTTTTAATTCATTTTGATGAATACTAAATTTGTTTTTTGTGAGTGTCTAGAACTACAGTAACATCATGTTCACACAGTGCACACAATTCTTATTTCTCCCAATATGGGGACAGGAGACTTGTCAGTCAATACATGGAAAACAAAGGAACTGGCGTTACTTTTTTGAAAAAGTAATTCAGATATTTTCTTCTAAATGAAAAAGTAATGCATACTTTAGTTACTTCGAAAAAGTAATATGATTACATAACTCACATTACGATCAGCCAGTGTTTGAATTCGCTGTCAATGCAGCAACGTAAAGACACTACGCTCCACCCATTTCCAGCAGGTGGCGGTGATTAGCATTTTGTAGAAATAGACCCTTGAGAAATGGGTGAAAGAAAAGGGACTTGATGCTTTCTTCATGCTTGGTGTTGTGTGCGTATTATATGAACAAAAGTTAATTTATGTACTTCAGCTCATGTTAACTGTGACCTTTCTGAATTTATATTCTGTTCTTACATGCTCAACATTTATTGAACATTAATGGAATTGTTGTGGAGAAAATAAAAGCATCAAAGAACTTTAAGCTGCATCTTCATGCCTCTGACCGGACATTTGTGGTGAACTAGTCCCCCACTGGCAACCCCAACTGGCTTAGTTCTACCAGTTCTCTTTGCTATTATTTATTATTCTTTTTTTAAACAACAACTACATCACCTTTTCTTGTCGTTAAAGTCGTGCCTATTTATAGATTGGCATTTGAAGCATATTGTATTCATATCTAGCGCGATGATTAATGTTTATGATTATCCACCAATGTAATATTACATTTTATTTTTCCGACCACAAATCACTTGAATGCAACAAGCTCGTAATAACGACTTCATATGTGGGGAAATAGGAAGTTTTCGATAGCACATGGCTCTCTCACAATATATTGCTTAACATATCTATTGCTTTTGCCACTCAGAAATGTTCATGCAATTGTGCTGCACGTAGCCTAATGGTGACTTCCTAATGGTTAGAGAGTCGGACTCGTAACCCAAAGGTTGTGGGTTCGAGTCTCGCACTGGCGGGTTGTAGGGGGGGAGGTGAATGTACAGCGCTCTCTCTCCCACCATCAATACCACGACAAGGTGCCCTTGAGCAAGACACCGAACCACCAATTGCTCCCCAGGCGCCGCAGCATAAATGGCTGCCCACTGTGTTCACGGTGTGTGTGTGTGTTCACTGCTGTGTGTGTGCACTTTGGATGGGTTACATGCAGAGCACTAATTAACGTCACATGTCACGTCACTATCAGAAGTTTCACGCTAGGGTGCGGTTAGTACGGTGGCCGAGAGAGCTCAACGCGCTGCAACTTAAGAAAACACATGCAAATTGAAAAAACACCAGCAAATTAAGAAAACATCTTCATCAGCTTGACAACACACACGCTGCAAATCCTCACAACACATGCAAATGAAGAAACGCTGCAAATCCTCACAACACATGCAAATGAAGAAATGCGCCTGCAAATCATCACAACACATGCAAATGAAGAAACGCGCTGCAAATACACACAACACAAACAAATAAAGAAACGCACTGCAAATGCCCACAACACATGCAAATGAAGAAACGCGCTGCAAATCCTCACAACACATGCAAATGAAGAAACGCACTGCAAATCCTCACAACACATGCAAATGAAGAAACGCTGCAAATCCTCACAACACATGCAAATGAAGAAACGCTGCAAATCCTCACAACACATGCAAATGAGAAAATGCCGCTGCACAATCTCAAAAACACACTGAAAATGAAGAACTCGACTCCAATCTCACAAAACGGAAATGAAGAAACGCGCCTGCAAATCCTCACAAAAATGCACAATGAAGAAACGCAATCCTCACAACACATGCAAATGAAGAAACGCGCTGCAAATCCTCACAACACATGCAAATGAAGAAACGCGCTGCAAATCCTCACAACACATGCAAATGAAGAAACGCGCTGCAAATCCTCACAACACATGAAAAAGAAGAAACGCTGCAAATCCTCACAACAAATGCAAATGAAGAAAGGCGCTGCAATCCTAACAACACATGCAAGAAGAACGCGCTGCAATCCTCACAACACATGCAAATGAAGAAAAGCTCTGCAAATCCTCACAACACACGCAAAAAAAGAAACGCTGCAAATCCTCACAACACAAGCAAAAGAAGAAACGCGCTGCAAATCCTCAAAACACATGCAAATAAAGAAACGCTGCAAATCCTCACAACACATGCAAATGAAGAAACGCTGCAAATCATCACAACACATGCAAATGAAGAAACGAGTTGTACTCCTCACAACACATGCAAATGAAGAAAAGCGCTGCAAATCCTCACAACACATGCAAATGAAGAAACGCGCTGCAAATCCACACAACACATGCAAAAGAAGAAACGCGCTGCAAATCCTCACAACACATGCAAATGAAGAAACGCGCTGCAAATCCTCACAACACATGCAAATGAAGAAACGCTGCAAAACTCACAACACATGCAAATGAAGAAACGTGCTGCAAACCTCACAACACATGCAAATGAAGAAACGCTGCAAATCCCCACAACACACGCAAATGAAGAAACGCGCTGCAAATAGCACGAACCACAACGGAAATGTTCCAAGGGGACCCAAAAAAGTGACGGACCCAGCTGGGATTTGTTTTGTGCAGTGGCTTTTTACAAAAATTTTTTTGAGGTTCTGCTAGTGATTCCTTATTTTTTTTATTTTTTTTATTATTATGAAGATATAAACATTCACAGGGGATACGTAATAGCAATAAATGAATACACAACCAGATACAAACAATCAATATATAAGAATAATAAAAATAAATATAAACAGAAAAAAAAAAAATAAATAAAAAAAGTTAATTCTTTTCTTTTTTTAAATAACTAAATCATTAAAATAAAGAAAAATAAAAATAATCTTAAAAATGGAAAATTACACAAAATGTCAACTTCAAAGAATACACAGGAGGTAACCCTTACATCAATTTTTTTTCCATCAATACAGTAGTTTTAGGAGCTTTCTTATTAAGTGATGAGCAGAGAGATTTATAAAATCATTTCAAATCAATATAAAAATTCCTAAAATTGGGCATACGATTTGTGCAGTGGCTATTGTTCAGTGGAGTTGTCGGTGAAGTGAAAGGTGAGTTTTTTTTGTTTATTTTAATGCCCTGATTGCATGATTCCTTTGTCTTTTAAATATTATTAGCCTAAATAATCTGACGAATTACACGAGTAACTGTAAAACGTTATATAAGATGGCTAACTTAATTAAATATTCTCAACTAAATATAATTTCAAGGTTAATGAAATCCGCAATGCTTCATTAATTGTTAAAACCAGGTCAAAATAAATTGCAGATTGACAGTAAGAATAATATTGAAAATTATTATTTAATCATGGCCTTTTAGTAGGCTAATGAAAGAAAAAACAATGGAATACAAATACAACGTGCAAACTTCAATCAACTTGTTTTTGTTTTGTTTGATGAAACCTGGTCATCACCCGCCGTTCTAGGAGCATTCTCTACGACAAAGCTTACATCTCACCCACATGAACTGCAAAATCTTGGCAAAGTCAGCCATTGGATGCCACAGAAAGGGCAATACATTTTGATCTGAAAAACAAAAACAAGTTGACTGAAGTTTGCACGTTGTATTTGTATTCCATTGTCCTTTCTTTGAGAATATTTAATTAAGTTAGCCATCTTATATAACGTTTCACAGTTACTCGCGTAATTCGTCAGATTATTTAGGCTAATAATATCTAAAAGACAAAGGAATCATGCAATCAGGGTGTTAAAATAAACAAAAAAAAAACCTCACCTTTCAGTTCACTGACAACTCTACTGACCAATAGCCACTGCACAGATTGTATGCCCAATTTTAGGATTTTTGTATTGATTTGAAATTATTTTATGAATCTCTCTGCTCATCACTTAATAAGAAAGCTGTTAAAACTACTGTATTGATGGAAAAATATTGACTTTGATGTAAGGGTTACCTCCTGTGTATTCTTTGAAGTTGACATTTTATGTGTAATTTTCCATTTAAGTTATTTTTATTTTTATTTATTTATGATTTAATTATTTAAAAAAAGAAAAGATATTTAACTTTTTATTTATTTTGTTTTTGTTCTGTTTATATTTCACTTTTATTATTCTTTATATATTTATTGTTTTGTATTCTGGTTATGTAATTTATTGCTATGACTGTATACCCTGTGAATGTTATATCTTCAATAAAAAAAAATAAAAATAAAAAAGGAATCACTAGCAGAAACTCAAAAAAAAAAGGAAAAAAAAAAAAAAAAAAAAAAAAAAAGACATGCACAAAAACAAATCCCAGACGGGCCGTCACTTTTTTGGGTCCCCTTGAAACATTGTTGTGGTCCGTGCTATTTGCAGCGCGTTTCTTCATTTGCGTGTGTTGTGGGGATTTGCAGCGCGTTTCTTCATTTGCATGTGTTGTTAGGATTTGCAGCGCGTTTCGTCATTTGCATGTGTTGTGAGGATTTGCGGCGTTTCTTCATTTGCATGTGTTGTGAGGATTTGCAGGCGGTTCTTCATTTGCATGAGGTGAGGATTTGCAGGGCGTTTTTTCATTTGCATGTGTTGTGAGGATTTGCAGCGTTTCTTCATTTGCATGTGTTGTGAGGATTTGCAGCGCGTTTCTTCATTTGCATGTGTTGTGAGGATTTGCAGCGCGTTTCTTCTTTTGTATGTGTTGTGAGGATTTGCAGTGCGTTTCTTCATTTACATGTGCTGTGAGGATTTGCAGCGCGTTTCTTAATTTGCATGTGCTGTGAGGATTTGCAGAGCGTTTCTTCATTTGCATGTGCTGTGAGGATTTGCAGGGCGTTTCTTCATTTGCATGTGTTGTGAGGATTTGCAGCGTTTCTTCATTTGCATGTGTTGTGAGGATTTGCAGTGCGTTTCTTCATTTGCATGTGTTGTGAGGATTTGCAGCGTTTCTTTAATTTGCATGTGTTGTGCGGATTTGCAGTGCGTTGTCTTCATTTTGCCATGTGTTGTTAGGATTTGCAGCGTTTCTTCATTTGCAGGTGTTGTGAGGATTTGCAGCGCGTTTTTTTTTTTGCATGTGTTGTGAGGATTTGCAGGGCGTTTCTTCATTTGCATGTGTTGTGAGGAATTGCAGCGTTTTTCATTTGCATGGTGTTGTAGGATTTGCAGTGCGTTCTCATTTGAAGGTGTTGTGGGATTTGCCAGTGCGTTTCTTCATTGCTGTGTTGTGGGCTTTGCAGCGGTTTCTTCATTTGGCAGTTTGTGGGATTTGCAGCGCGTTTCTTCATTTGCATGTGTTGTGAGGATTTGCAGCGCGTTTCTTCATTTGCATGTGTTGTGAGGATTTGCAGCGTTTCTTCATTTGCATGTGTTGTGAGGATTTGCAGTGCGTTTCTTCATTTGCATGTGTTGTGAGGATTTGCAGTGCGTTTCTTCATTTGCATGTGTTGTGAGGATTTGCAGCGCGTTTCTTCATTTGCATGTGTTGTGAGGATTTGCAGCGCGTTTCTTCATTTGCATGTGTTGTGAGGATTTGCAACGCGTTTCTTCATTTGCATGTGTTGTGAGGATTTGCAGCGTTTCTTCATTTGCATGTGTTGTGAGGATTTGCAGCGCGTGTGTTGTCAAGCTGATGAAGATGTTTTCTTAATTTGCTGGTGTTTTTTCAATTTGCATGTGTTTTCTTAAGTTGCAGCGTGTTGAGCTCTCTCGGCCACCGTAGGTTAGCGCTCACACTACATGCGTACTGCGCCCGAGCGCAACTGAACCGCACTCTGGCCCACCTCTTCCAACCGAGACAGGGACGGCTAAACGAACCGCGCCCAGTCGCGGCACGGACCGATCACACTAGTCAAACAAACCGGGCTTTGGGGGTCAAATGCGCTCGGGCACGGTTCAAAACGCCTATTGTAAGTACATCCTAACAGCCAGCGCGGGTCACCTGAGAGCAGTTGGCCAGTATCTGGTGCTTAAAACATCAATGCAAGCATGTCTCTGTTTTCCAGTGTCCCTTTCATCGTTTTGTTTACCAGCTGAGGCTAATATGGAAGGTAAGTGTGTTTGAGCTAATCTTCCTCTCACACATGACATTGGCGGAGCATAGGGTCTGGTCCCCTGAGGGTTCAATGGGCCTCAAACAGGCTATTAGAGCAGTCTCAAACAGGCTATTAGAGCAGTGAGTGAACCTGTAGGAATATTATCTGCTCACATACAATCGCACGTGACCAATTACACATTATTTGCTTCTGGAAACACAAACACTGGCTGATACATCTCAAGTGGCACAAATACCAATTTGTCTTATAGATCATTCAGTGTTGGGTAGATTACATATGAAATATAATGTGGTACTGATTAAGAATGACATGATAATTTTTTTTTTTTTTTACATTTAACTCCTATTTATTGTCATGAGACTAATCTCATATTATCTGGGGAAAAATATAAAGAAAGGCTTAAAATGTTTCTTGTGAAAATACTGAAAAAAGATGCCCTTTACTGATAGATGATCTTTAACCAGCTCAATTTATATAATAACATTCCCGTTTGTGACGACAGTTTGTGAACCAAGATTTTCCAAGTATGTGTTCCCACAATGTTTGTTGTAATTGGTCTTGGGAAAGCAATGCAGACTTATTGGTTGCATGCAGAAGTTATTTCTGTGGATTGCACAGCTAGAAGCCCCATGAAATTGTTTAGTCCATTTAAAATGAGTTCTTTGATAAATATACTTTGTTTTGGAATTTTATTAAAGCTTTTGTCAGGATATTGATGTTTATATACAATATCATTATTGTTAGATAAGACTGCAATTATTTGATTAAAAGTACAGTAAAATCACTAATAATGTGAAATATTATTACAGTTTCAAATAGTTGTTTTCTATTTTAATATATTTTAAAATGTAATGTGTTCCTGTGATGGCACAGCTGAATTTTCATCATACATAACTACAGTCTTCAGCCTCACATGATCCTTCAGAAGTCACTCTAATATGAAGATTTTGGTGCTCAAATTATTATCAGTGTTGAAACCAGTTGTGCTGCTTAATATTTAAACCGTGATACATTTTTTTCAGGATTCTTAGATGAATTGAAAGTTCAAAAGAACAGCATTTATTGGAAACTGATTTTTTTGTAACAATGCAAAAGGCTTTACTGTCACTGAAATTAAGTTTATAAAATTAGCTTAGAATTTTTAATGATGGCTGGTGACCAAGAAATTGGCAAAATGAAATATTTGACACTTTACAAAAGGAAAGAGATTTATGATCATGCAACACAGCACCATCTGTAATTATTTCTCATCAAAATAAGTACATGTAGAATTTTATGAAACTCACACCAAAAAGCCCTGAAGACTCTTCAACTATCTGATACAAAATGATGGTTTGACATACTGTACGAACCACTAAAAGTCTAGTTTGCTCATATAACCATGTTGTGATGTATGTTTCACTGATCACTCTACTGTACAATTGTTTCATTACCCAAATCAAGTCTAAGCATTAAATATGAAAAATCCCTTTCAAATCTCCAAAGTGACACATTCCCAAATCATACTTGCAATAAATCCCCCTCAAAACCGAACAGACTGTGACCACAGTCTAGTAAAGAGAGAAGAATGTTAGATATCAGAAGTACAGAGAAAATGTGCATACTTTGAGGTAAAGGAAACAGTAGATGAAATCTGTTTTCTGCTCAGTTAAAAAGAAGAAATTTAGGGGGGCCTTTGTCATTTTTACTGAGAGGAAATTGGGGGTGGGATTTCGAAATGGCATGAGCTGGATTATAACTTGGGCCGCCCACACAAGGGACTTATTTTATGAAGTATGGGATAAGCATGTTAAGACAGTAGATGACCACGTCCTCTTTTGTAATGACACTTCTGATAATCCACCATCATAACCAAAACTCAAATGTAGTTAAAGGGGGGGGTACAATGCTGTTTTAAAGAGTTAAAGAGTTGGATTCTCATGCTAAACATGGCCAAAGTTTCAAAAACCATATGTATATATAACAGAGTATTTCTGTGCCAAATACACACTTCCGGGTTTCTTACAAGGTTCGGAAAGTTTTTTTCGATCGTGGCTCTTCATGACGTAATGAAGGGTTAGAACTCCTTATATGGCCATTTTTCCCGGAAGAGTGCGCCCGCGCACACATCGACCAGAGCGAGAGCAAGAGCGCGCCCATCAACGCGCTTCATTCAGCTGTGCTGAATGGGACTCGCTCGAGAAGAATGTCTCTAAAGAGGTGTGTTTTTGGTTGTAAGAGAAAGATAACCTTGTTCAGCTACCCGAAGAATCGTCTCGGTTACGTATGGTAACCCTCGTTCCCTGAAGGAGGGAAACGGGAGCAATCGGAAGACCGACGAAATTGGGATTTTCCGCTTAGAGGGACCAATTCTACTTCGAGTTGTAAACTAAACGGGAGCCAATGCACATGGCAGGCCATTATTGCATAGCTGTGGATCCCAGCGCGCCTGGGACGGGCAAGTACTCCATCATTAATACTATGGCAGTCATGGCAGAGGTGAATGGCGATCTGATATACACAGCAGATACGTTCCGCACCGTCATAGTTTCTCACGCCTCCCGCTATTCAGTCTGTCCTACGACTTGCCCGCCGCACGCACCGGCCAAAACTGGCCCAGTGACAGGCTCTTGGGGTGGTTTTCCCCCAGCCGATTACGTTAAATACAGCTACGTCTCGCGGATGTTGTTGGTCTCCCAGTGCAGACAGCCTCGCGCGCGTACCTCCTTCTCCTAGACTTTTGGTTTAGGAGCTTTTCCGTTGCTCTTGTAGGCTGTCACACCTAGATTGTGCTCTCGCATTCCTTATGTTCGATAGGCAGATAGTTATTGACAGCCCACTCTGACCCATGCAACGGATAGTTACGCTTTGAGCTACGGACGTCCACCCAGACACTGCTCCGGTGTCAGCTAAGCTTAAGGACGCGCAGCGAAATTGGGTATGAGATATATTGCACACATAAATATTTGTGTCTGTTGCTCGTTCCAGACGGGATTATTTCGCACGTCCCAATAGGCATTGTTGTGATGAGTTTTGCCAATTCACCTCAACTACTGCTCCCTATTTGTTTTTCTTTTTTGTATAGTTTTTTCAATTGTTGGTTCCTGTTGTCCTCTTAGATTCTGGAGCGCGTAGTATGTGCATTTTTTTAAAGTCTCTTATCTGTTGAGATCTTTTTTTCTGTGTCATTTATTGCTGACTATGTGGGTAGTAATATTTTGATTTGTCCATTACTTATTGCGGTTTACTATGGTCTATTTTCTGTGTTCTGCTTGAACTTTGTCGCATTCATGCTGTATTTGTTGTTTCAGTTTGGTTCTCTCTTTTTAAGATTTCTCTTAATCAGTTGCTACTTTTTTCAGGGGCACCCTTTTTCTCGGGTTGTTTTGTTGTATCCCCCCCTTCCTCCGGCCTCCTTCCCTTTCCTTTTGGTCCTCCCTCCTCTTCTGCGGACGTGTTCTTGCCAGGACTACTACTCTTCGAACTCCCACTTTTCTTTGCTTGCCAGTGCTCCCTCCCCTGTCAGTGTCCCTCCTTTGATGCGATTAGCACCTTCCGCATGCCTCCGCTCAGTCCCCTCCTTGGGTCGTTGACGTCCTGTCCACCATACTTCCGTTTCTGCCCTCGTTCTCTTCCCTCCGTGCCTCTCGACCAGCGGACTGGACTCAGGCACCCCAACCGCTCGTCCTGCAGCCACGCGGCTTATTGCAGTGGCGCAGCGCTTCCCCGTGCTTACTGCGACACAACAGGCTCCCATTTACTACAGAGACGGCGCGCTAGGCTGGGTCCCTATGCCTCAGCGCTCAGGAGGGTGGAACTACCAAGGGCCCGCGACCTAACGTGTTGGTGCCTCGACCCGCCGCGACTTTGTCAGGCTTTCGCTCTATCCTTCTGCCCCAGACGACGCATCGCCTTCTTTCTTCCCCCCCCCGTACGCTTTCTCGGCCCTGGTTGGGCAGCACTTGCCAGTCGGTATGGAGGTAGTTAGGTCGCACCAACCTCAACCGGGTCTTACATATGGTTTGCGATGCGACATCTCTCAGAGCACTCCATGGACCCTAGTCGACGAATTGTAGGTATGAACAACCACCTCCTGTCTCGCACCCTCCTGATAATTACATGCTCCCCTACGACGAGGGTCGGCCCCTCACACACAGCAGCGCAGCTGTACCGCACTCGTCTTCAAAAGCTCTAGCATGATAATTACAGCCAGTCCTTTCTCGTGACCTTTCTCCTCCGCCTGTACTCTGCTCTTTTGTCGTCTTGCCCTCCGGGTGGCTCGCCACGAGCCAGGGCCCAGTGTGTGTGACAAAGAGATGGTCTGAGGTCCTGAAGCTTTGTGTCGGTCAACGTAGCCCCTTAAGGCTTGGACGGGACAGAGCAAAACTAGGGCTCTTCAGCCTCGGTCTGCCTCCTCCCCGCCCCGACCTACGCTGGCGGCCCAGTCCGTTCTCGAAGCTGGCGCGCCGGGCTAGTCACACATACGGTCCGAGACTGCAGCGCCTGTGGAGGTGCTGACGCGCCCTCTCGGGCACAGCAGGAGCCGGGCCGGGGCCTCAGGGTTTACCTGGGAATCAGTCGTCCCGAACTCTAGGCACAAATCGTTGAACGAAAATGCGTGCAGGTCCCCTACCCACTTGATAGAGGCCAATGCCAGCAGGAGCAAAAGTCTTCATTGAGAGGAACTTCAGCTAAACCGTCTGCAAAGGCTCAAATGGGCCCTGCTGTAGTGCCACGTGAGCACCAGAGTCGGGTCCCACGAGGGAATAGAGGGTGGCTGTGGAGGATTTAACCTTCTCGCCCCTTAAGGAACCTGACGACCAGGTAATGCTTCCCCAGCGACCTCCCTTCTACGGAGTCGTGGTTAGCAGCGATTGCAGCGACATAAACTTTTAAGGGTGGAGGGAGACAGCCTTGCTCCACCCTTGCTGCAAAAAACGGGACAGCCAAACTTCCGATCAGGCATCTTCAGGGGGGCTTCTCGGCAAAGGAAGAACACCACTCAACGAAACGGTTACCACTTCAAGAGTCAGCGCTCTCGCTGAATAGGATGGTGTGTCAAATAACTCTTGGGTAGGGCCACTCAGGAACCTATGGTACGTCCAGGGATCCCCGGGACATGAAAGTTTCCAGAGGTCTGGACGCGGTGTGATCCAAAACAAAAGGCCGTGCTCTCAGAGGCATCGAGGCAAAATGGATCGCAGGGAGGCAACATGTCGCGAGGAGCATTTGTTCTGGGAACCAGGTCCGGGAAGGCCAAAAGGGTGCCAACCGCAGGACCTGCTCCTCGTCCTCCCTGAACTCGCACAGCAACTGTGCAAGAAGGCTCGCTGGGGACGATAAAGCGCCATGGTGTGCAAGGTCGGTGGGAACTGCGCGTGCCGAGGTTCCCTCGGTCAGGGCGAAAGAACAACTGGCCGTGAACCAGGAGGTTCTAGGAAGAGGCAACCACAGGTTTACCTGTAGTGGCCTGAAACGTCCCCAAAACCGATGGAACCATTAGGGAGGATGGTGAGGACAGTCGACATCCTTCTGCCCACGGGCGAACGCGCACTATGGGACGAGAGAAGTCACGGTGACGGTCGAGGAACCCCGGAATGTGAACAGATGAAGCGACATCACGCTGCTATTCTGATCGAGGACGCGATTACAACCGGTTGAAGGGACGGGCAGAAGTCTGCAGGCTAGAAGGCGACGGTGAGACATACAACCTTGTCGGTTGATGTACGCAACGGTTGTGTTGTCCGTGCGGACTAGTACATTCTTGCCTCTCAAGCGCTCTTTGAGACGGCCCCGGGCAAGGTGCACTACCAGCAAACCTCGAGTGGACGGCGCGTCTTTGATGCGGTTGGTGGCCCCGTCAGCCAAGACGCCCTGGACACTGCAAAGCAACGTGCCACGACACTATGTAGTGGACCACACAGCGGTGGTGGAGGCATAGCCCGGCAAACTACAGAATGCCGGAGACCTGCTCAGGGGCATTCCGGCCGAGGCAGTAAGAGTCAGAAAAAAGTCGAGCAGTCCCGTGTATCATATGTTAAAGCAAGCCCCACATTGCAGCAGAATAAGCAGAGTCGGGATGCTGCAGCGACCAAGTTTAGCCACGTAGCTGACCAATAGCCCCAGGAGCCTCTGAAACGGTTTCAGTGGGACTGCCATTCTGCTCTTACCAAGTCCCCTCCATACCGGGAAAAGAGATCCTCTGCGTCGGGAGAGTTTGCTCTTTTCCCAGTTGACCCGAAGGCCCCACAGGCTGAGTTGTGAGAGCAACAAATCCCTGTGTTCGCACAACTGATAACTGAGACTGCTTTGTCGAGGTAGTTAAGACTGCGAATGCTCTGCTCTCTCAAGGGAACAAGGGGTACCTCCACAACTTACGTGAAGCCACAGGGGCAACCATGAGCGACAGCCCGTGCACGGGCCAAGCGCACCTGTATGATATGCTCGCCTTGCGGAAGCGGAACCAAACAGCAATGCGTTGTGGCTTGCGGAAGGGGATGACACATGAAGCTACGTGTCCGGCTGAAAAACCAATCTCGGCGGGACTCGGATGCACCGAAGAGACGGTTCCTGCGCTCAACATCTTTGAAACGGTAAAGGTGAAGGGAACCGGTTTTTCAGACACGCAGGTCTCAAGATTGGCTCGTTATACCCACCGCCATTGGCGACAATGAAGTAGGAGCTGTGTATAACCCAGGGTTTCATATCGGAGGAGAGGGACGGATCGATCGAATCATTCGCAGTAGGACGGCGACCTAACCCTGCAATGGACAGGAGCCGCAAATCGGGCAGCTCTCAAACTGTTGCTGTAAGGCGGCGGATGCCCAAATGGAATAACACTGTTTGTGTGGGGCGGGGGGACGCGGTGCGAAGGAGCCATCGAGACGGGCTTGGTAGCTCAAGCCAGGCTCCCAGACACAGCGCTAGTGGCATCAACGGAACTACAGGCGTCCCCGCAGCGGGGCAGCGTGAAAGAACACAGGGACCCGGCCCGGGCATCTCATAGCCGGTCCGAGGCGGGGTCTGGGTGTGTTGTAACACTGACCTGCGTTTGAGCGGAGGGTGCGTGGGTAGTCCGTTGGTTTGTCCTCCCGATCCGCCCACTGCTGCTCATTGGTGAGAGAGGAGGGTGAGTGTGATATGCGCTGGATCGTCCACAACCACCTGTTCCCTCTGGGGACCCAGAAATAGAGGACTTGCTCTTATATCGCGATTTGGGTACCACCGACCGACGGAGTCAGTGGTGGAAAACGATTGAAAAGATTCATCCCGCTGACGACCGCCCTCCTCCGTGGGGAGGGAGTGGTCTGTGTCGCTTTGTACCATACTCGTGAAAAGAGCACGTCCATCCAGCATCTGGGTCGCAAGTATCCGGGGCTCTTGCTCTCTCGCTTGCAACCAGGGTGTGGCGGGGGCCGGGAACGGCTCGGACAGTGCGGCTCTCTCTTCCATGCGACAGGCTCCACGGACACACAGCTTTGCTGGTTTGGAGGCCCGCAAGGAGGAGCGCTGCTAATTTTGGCGGTGGCAGGGGGGCCGTCCTCGGCGACGGCAGCAGCTGCACGCTGCTGGATGTACCTGATGGCCTCAGTCTGCATTGGTCAGCGGAGAACCGCTGGGCAAATTCTCCACCATGTCGCCGACAGGCCAGCCTGGGACACGGGGACGTTCAAGAATCTTTTTTTGTCCATCTCGCGCATGTCGGCCAGACACAGCCAGAAATGGCGCTCCCGGACCACCAAAGTGGACATCGCACGACCCAGAGACCACACCGTAACCTTCGTCGCTCGTGGCGCTTTGTCTTTTTTTTTTTTTTTAGGTCAGCCGCGGTGTGGAGTTCTCTGCGAACTTCTGGGTCGTGACCACCCTCGTGCAGGTCCCTCAGTGCTTTTAGCCTGAAGAACCTGCAGTAACGCTGTAGAGTGTAAGGCGGAGGCAGCTTCCCCACAGGTCGTATAGGCATCGCTGGCCAGTTGAGTACCTACAGACACGGGAGGGGAGGCACGGTTCTCCCTGACGGTTGGAGGCGGTATTAGGACACAACTGCATCGCAACAAACCGACCGCTCCACCGGGGGGGCCCTTGTATACCCCCTAGCTGCACCACCATCGAGAGTGGTGAGGGAGGAGGATCCAGCAAACCAGTTTCCGGCAGTAAAAAGGTGCCGACCACGACCTGTTGAGCTCCTCATGCAACTCCGGGAAGAAAGGCACCGAGGTGGGGCGATGAAGAACACAACCAGACCCCCCGAGAACCCAAATCGTGCAACCTTGAGGGTCGGGACACGGATTTGAAGTCTTCACTCGAGCCCTAACCCACGGTTGGGACCGGGAAGCATAGCTTTTGTTGATTTCGGGATCGATCCAGGCATTGCCTACGGTCCCGGAGGGGGAGCGCAGAGCAGGAATCTTACTCTAAGAAAGCTTGGCTCAACACCCCCATACCCCCCGATGCCCCTGCCATCGACACTTCCGATCGGCCGCGGGGCCCCCCGTGAACGCCTCGGGAACGAACCACAGGTTCGGTACCCCCCGGGAGGGCCAGCGGGCTGCTCTTGTTCGAGAGCCTCCGGTTGGTTCAACGTGACGCGCTCGCCGGGCTTTGGGAATCCCCGGTAGGGGAAGTCCTCACCGTGACGCCCCTCCGTAAAGACAGTCCGCCACGACATTACCGCGTCAGAATCTAACGATACGACCCTGCTGCCACCACCAGAAAGGGAAACCAAGATCTCGGAAGTGGCCGGGCCAACGTCCAGACACCCTTGCAAGGTAACGGAACTAGATACGGTGCCGCAATACGAGATGGTTCATACCCCCGCAATGAGAAGATGACTCATTCACAAACGCCACCTCAGCGTGCTACATGCACAGGCACGTGAGGCAGCTATCGTGACCATCACCCGGCGCTAGGTAATGACCGCATCCAGAAACGCATGGGTGATACGTTGTCTGTAGCAAGACCCACATCGTCTTTATAAAGACGTAACGTCAAATTTGCCAATTTGCCAGTTTGTTTTCCGAGGTAGCAATGGAGATTCGCAAGTGGGTTGTTGACGAACGTTTTAATAACTAGGCCCATTTGGTGCTGGATTTTCACATCGTTGATACTGAAAGGATGGAGACGGTCCAGCTATAAAAGATCCTGGAATGATTCAGAACTGCAGACGGTTAGTGAAACAGATCAAATGTCTGTGTTTTGTGCATGTCACTCTTTAGTGTGCATGCCTCCAGGAGCTCGGCTGTTTGTGGAGAGCGAATTGTAAAGCTGTATCTTTCTTTTATAAATATGATAAAACTAAAGACTTTTTGGAGATATGAAGGATGCAGTACTACTCTATAGGTACTCAAGATTAATATGAGATTGGTGTGATGTTGAAATCCTGTGTGTGATTAGACCTAGTTCAATCAAATGTCAAAAGCTTAAAAATGCATTTAAACTTTCAGCCATCACACTTTCCATTTTCAGTTATTTGTGTAGTTCTGTTTGGTGGCCTTAATGGTGCAGAAATTACACATTTCACTTTTAAACATGTCAGTTTTTTTCACTCTGCATTCCTTTGGCAATGTTGTATTTAAACAGTCATGGCAATAAAACTTGCCTGAAAGATGAGAGAGAGGGACATGGTGAGAAAGGAGGTCAGGGCCTGTGCTTCTTACCGGATAGCCTTCTGTTTTCTTCTGGCACCACTTCAGTAGAGCGTTCCTCTTAGATCCACCATACTCCCGCGCCAGAGCAGACAGAGGGTCTGTTCTTTCCACACTAGCATCAGGGGACAAACACATACACACGTACGGTCACTAACACTGCATCTGTACATGTGTGTGAGACCTCATGAGGTTTTGGAGTGTGTGACATGCACTCATAACATTTAGTTATTTCCTAAATGCGATTATAGCATTGAAAGAGCTAAATGTATTTGTGTACTCTGAAAATCTGCACAAAATATATACTGTATTTGGGATAACTAATGTAACGATTGTGAGTGACTTTCACTTGACGGGGTTAGTGTTTAACCACTGCTAAAATCCTCACACACATGTGAAAGTACATCAGTAAATCAGAAGCATCTGTCTGCGAGAGACAGAATGAAAGCTAATCAGATTGCCTTGTGTGTTCGTGGGAAAATTGGATGACTCTGTGGTCATTGCACTGGAACTCCGAACACTATATGCGTCATTGTTTTATTACCTTTCACACTGATGTCTGTAAGGATTTGAAACAAATACAAGATTCAATATATATATTCTCCAATACATAATATTTAATGTTATAAAGGGATTACATTACTATTTATGTGAAAGAGATCAATACTTTTATTCAGCAAGGATGCATTAAATTGATCAAAAATGACAGTAAAATTTTTATATTGTTATATTTTTAGTAGCACAACTATTTTCAACATTGATAATTATGTTCTTATTGTTTTTAGCTGCAAATCAGCATATCAGAATGATTTCTGAAGGATCATGTGACACTGAAGAGTGGAGTCAGAGCGTAATGACCTTCTGAAATTTAGCTATGCTCACAGGAATACATAAATGCCCTTTTAAAATAATTGAATCGAATCTTGAAGAGAGATTATCGTTGAAAAGATTAAAAAAAAAAAAAAAAAAAAAAAATCAGGAACATCTGAATGGTAGTGTATATAAAGGCAATTCTGTCATTTGTAATAATAATGAAAAAATACACATCAAACAGTGTCTGTTTTCATTGACACAAATTTAAAGGCACAATATGTACGATTTTTTTTTTTATTAAAATATCCAAAAACCACTAGAACAGTGCTATATATTTTGCTGACTTGTGTACTCAAATTATCACCAATGTTTCGAAGAATGTTTAAATCCAAAGAAATAAGCAATTTTAACTAGTGACGCGGAGCGTGTCTATAGTGTTACCTTGGCGGTCGGCCGAGCGCCTGCCAATGACATCATAACCCCTCGATTTCCGGTTTTGTTTTGTAGAAATCATGGAAACACCAAAGACGCTTTAATTTGTTATGCGTTTTATTAGACAGGTGACAGCTGCACAGAGTAGCATTTTAACAGAACTTTCAAATGTATCTAGTGTTATAAAACAGTGCTGCTTTTTTTCCCCCACATACGCACGACTGGAAAGAGCAGAAGCGGTCGACTGTGTTATAATAAAAGCTCCACTGCTTTCGAGCCGTATGTCACGCTCGTTCAGCGGCCTCATTTTGCTTCGACGGCTTCCAGCCTCACTCTGCTTCATTCTACTTCGTTAATAAATCATTAGCTCATCCATGAACATGATTTCTGCCGAGTCCCATCAGATTGCATCGGCTGTGGGGGGATGAGACAAACACACTCCAGATTCACACTCAGTCACAGCGTCATCAAACTATACCTTTGCCTCTTTGTTTATTTTGAATACGCGCCGAAACTACTAGTTAGATACTAGCGGCGAAAAATTGCATATTGTGCCTTTAAAACACATCAAAGAATTTCTCTATATATCATTTAATAATTGTAAAAAAAAAAATGTAAGAAGTAACAAATGGTGAAATGTTTAAATTATGTGTTACAGGACCATGACAAATTTACATATTCATGTACATTTTAAACTAAAATCTTAGAAAATCTTGAAGAGTCCGTGAACACATCATGCGTCAACTTCCCAACAGTGTTTTTGAAGCAGGGCAAAAAAAGGTCATGCCAAACGTTCTATATCAAGACCTTTTTTATTTGTAGCAGTTTGTGCCAAGTATGATTCTGTTCAAATTGTGAATCACCAAAGAGACTGACTTGCATAACTCGAGGCATTGTTTCTAAGCAGAACAGCAGGGGTTAGCGAAATTAAAACAGGGAGAAACTGTTGAGGAATGCGGAATGCAAGTGTATCATGGATAAGAAATGCAGTTCAGGTCTTTCTAATTTGAGTCATCTTATTAGTCTATGTCTCAGCTTTATTCACATATATTTAGCAGCGAAAGGTAGCTTGTGAGTCTTTCTTTCATAAGACATGAACAGTCTGTTTACATAAACAGTCATCTGTTGTTTTAGTGCCCCTAGTGAGGAAGATATTTGTTGCATCTGTGCTTTTATGTTTTTGAAGCTTACTTGAGTTTGCTGTTGGCTCTGTTGTAAGTGGATGTGCGGCCATTGAAGTGAGTTGGAGTTTTAATCACAGACTCGAGGGATGGACTCTTCCTCATAAGAGACGAGGGCTTCAGTTCATCACACGACCCTGAGAGAGACAGAACCACAGACACACAGGGGAAATTTTATATTGTGTCCCATTATTGCCACATTTCTGGAGAATATCCTCTCTAAGGACATAATAAAATCCACAAAGAGAAGACATGACACAATATTAAGATAATTTAATAATATTAAGATAACTGATACTACGAATGCCAAAGCAAAACACTTTCTGAAGAAATGATATACCAACATAATACATGATACATGACCAAAATAATAAGGTATGGGGTCATTTTTTGTAATAAGTCAGATTTTTTGTAATAATAATCATTTTATTCTGCAAGGATGCATTAATTGATCAAAAGTGACAGTAAAGAAATTTATTACAAAATAAATAAAATAATACAACAATAATCATTTTTATTGAGCCGCAAATTAGCACATGTGAATGATTTGTGAAGGATCATGTGACACTGAAGACTGGAGTAATGACCTTGAAAATTTAGCTTTGCCATCACAGGAATAAAATACAATTTAATATATATTACAATAAAAAACAGCTATTTGAAATTATAAGAATTTTTCATAATATTCCTGTTTTATGTATTTTTGATCAAATAATGCAACATTTTGGAGACTTAAAAGAGACATAAAACATTAAAAGATTTTACAGAACCCAATTTTAACGGTAGATATTTCCACTATTATTTTTGGACAACTTCAGTGGAAGTCAACTGTGCATTCTGAAAACTTAAAAAAAAAGTGATTATACTAGTCACAAATATTAATTCTTCCATGTGTTATTTGATCTGTAATAAGTTATTGCAATCCTATTTTAGCATTGGAACTAGTGCTCTAAGCAGATGAACTTTAACTTATTTTAAAATGATAAGTTTTGTGGCTATACAGTACTTGTGAAGAAATAATACTTTTACTTTTTTCCCAGAGCAATACCAATAGACCCCATTTTAGACAAAGCAGATTTCAGACAAGATATTACTTTATCTTCAAGAGGGGGGGCGGGGGGGGGGGGGGGGGGGGGGGGGGGGGTGGCTACATGCGCACAGTTTCACAATTTCAAAATGTCTGTGGTAAGCAACAACATGCCACAGATGCTATGAACAGTTTAAATGTAAATGTTTCTCTACAGTATAGGTGTTTAAGGATAACTGAAGTGTTTGTTTGAAGGACGCTCCTCAATTCTATGTCACTACGAAGTACCATTGTGGGGGAAATCTCCAAAGGCGATTTTTCTCTCAAGGGTCTTTGACAGCGGCTTGATTCCAGAGTGCCTCTAGAAACATAAGACACATGTCAGTGATAGCATGGCCCATACTCCAGTATAAATGCGTGGTTTATTGTGAGATTTGTAGTACCTGCATGGGTGAGACAGCAGCTGCAGGGGCTGTACGGACTGGTATGCCACTCAGGGGGCTTCTGGGAGATGTATGCATCTGTACTGAGCTGCTGGGTACATCTAGAAGAATACAGTGAAACACTTTTAAAAATGGCCATAGAAAATTCTATTTCCAGCCACACAGACAACATTAAAAATCTGAATGGATAGTTCATTCAATAGATAGTATCTCATTACTTTCGTATGTCATTCCAAACCTGTATGACTTTTGGAACACAAAGGTGTTTTTGAATTTAGAACAGCTAAGGTGCGTCGTTAGACACAATGTGGAGCGGAGAGACTAAAACCCACTCATCTGTTCTAAATTCACTGTAAACCATGGCTTTACAGGGATTATTGCTTTTAGAAAATGTTAGCATGTGCTTAGCCCACCCAATAAGTCAAAATTTTCAACAAAAATCTAACATTTTAAAACATTTTCATAGTTGTATAATAATACTGATGTAATGAGGTCACAGGTGTATGTTTCTATAGTAATTTACAACAGCTTCGAACATGGCTAAAACAATCATAATCAAGGACCAGAACTTTGGTTTTGGTGACCAGTGACTTCTATTGTATGGACAATAAAAAAAAATCTCAAAATATCTTCTTTTAAAAATTGCATTTGGGTGAGTAAATGATGACAGAATTTCAATTTGTCGGGTGAATAGTCCCTTCAAGGTTATTTACACAGGAAGTTCAGTATGACATAATACAATAAGTCAAGAGGATACTGCATAATATCGCTTTTTTAATTCCTCATCCAATTTTACTGGCCCATCCTTGAAAAACAGCATGCAAAGTGTTACAAATGAATCTCCACTCAAACTATTAAGATCATATAAAATGTAAATGTGAAAATTGGATTTGTCATAATACAAACTGTATATGGTAAAGTAATGGTTCACGAGGACCCTTATGAGGACAATTATATTTTGATGAAGCTGGAATGACTGTCTGACGACAACACATTAGACTTTCTGAAATACCCTATTTTATTCTACAGAACATTTTATAAAAATCACAAGCGGTACTAAAAGTTATTAATAATAGGACTCTTTGTCTTATTATTCTAGGAACATTAAACAACCTCTCTAATCTAGCATGACATTTTTTGTGATTAATGAGCAGAAGTCCTGCTGTCTCACCACCCGTAACTTACAGAAGTATCTGTCCAGCATAAAGACAGGCGGGAATGATTTGAGAGGTCTGGCTGCTGTAATGAGAGCCAGACTTTCCTGCAGATGTGTTACTGATAGATTGTGATGGCAGACAGATGTTTGGAGAGAATTACATCATTAGCTCAGATTAAAGTACGGCTTCTGTTAGTATCTGTTTCACCATGATAGCGCCATGATCTAAACATTTCATCACTGTCTAAATATTTTTTCAGCAATCATTTTACCATCTGAGACGTTTTACTCAATGACTCAGATATTTAAAATGAATGTTACA
Organism: Sinocyclocheilus anophthalmus; assembly: GCA_018155175.1. NCBI lineage: Eukaryota > Metazoa > Chordata > Actinopteri > Cypriniformes > Cyprinidae > Sinocyclocheilus > Sinocyclocheilus anophthalmus. The sequence continues at coordinate 46,468 of JADLZN010009515.1, read as the reverse complement.
TGGAAGAAAAGATGAGAAAAAGGGAGAGGAGAAGAATGAGAATGAGGGGAGACTGAGGGAAAAAAAGAAAAGCATCGAGAAAGGTCGTGTCCTCACTCGGCACAACTGTGTCAAAAGACTTGATGAGAGATTTGACCGTGGCTCCTGGTTCTGAGGGCATGCTGCTTCCACTCTCATTGCCATTGGTTAGGAAGCCACCAGGTGCATTCTGGGACACGGTCATTCGGCACCAGTGAGGACTGCCATCTGAGTCAGAGAGACTAACGTCTTCACTCCATGACCTATCAATCACAGAACACATATACAGATATAGAGAGGCCACAGGGAAGTGAATGTATTTTACATGAGGTGCTACATGTGCATATGAATAAACTATTTTACATGCTGTACAGTAAAACACAATAAAATAGACAATTATGCGATTTTCGTAGTTTTTTTTATGACTGTAAAAATACAAAAAAATAAAACAAAAAAGTAGCTTGATACCAATTCATGTTTAATAATTTAATAATATTAAATAATAATAGTAATTTCAAACCATAATTTCAAAATGGCATTCAGTAATAATGAATTAGTTCAATCATGTTTGATTCACATCTCACCCCATTAATCAAGATAATTTGCATTAAAAATAAAGATATAAAGTTATTTTAGGACTACACTTTTTTTTGCATCGTCACTTTTTTCATCATAATTAAGCATATTTCCTCCTCAAAAATTCATAGTGTCTAAGCATGTGTAATTGATATTATCCTTGATTCTCATCATTTACATCAATTACTGTTATTTTTTGAAAATGCTGCAATATAATGTTTTATTAAAATACTACATTAATGCCACAATCTAAACAATCATAAAAGTTATAAAAATATGCATCCATGTTCTTTATGCACAATATAATTTCTTATTTCTATCTTTTGATTTTGAAATGAAACATGACCAGCCGTATCTTTTGACAGGTTTTGTGGGATTCAAAAATGATGGCCGATTGTTAAAAATTCACATATAATGTCCACAAAAAGAACTACATTGAGGGATTAATTGAATGATTTTTGTACAAGACCATAAAGATATAATTTCTCAAGTTTAATCAATACTCTGTAGACAACATTGGTATATTAGAGCTAATTGTCCCCACATCACACAGTGTACTGGAGACAGTACAGTATATTATGCACATTTGAGCACATTTAAGTGAAGTTTACTACCTGAGGCAGAAATTTCCTCTTGTGCAAAAATGGTTCAATATGCGAACAGTATTGCATAATATAAAAATGCTAAATATTAGCAAGGACACAGTTCTAGTGGTGCCTCTGCTCAGGATAAAGACCCAAACTGTCTGTGTCATGTTTCTTTACTGTAGATGCATGTATACAAACATGTGAAAGCGAAAAATGAGAAGCCCCAGTGGAAGCAGCCTTAAAAACACAGACATGACATGCTGGAATGATCTGATTTATTGACTTTAAAAATACAGAATACATTGATGAAAATGTTATACATGTACATTTAAAACCCCATGTGTTAGCGATAAATAGTATTGTATCTCTCATGAGTACAAACGTCATTGCAGTCACATGAAAACAGTACATCAGTTACATTTGCACATTCACTGAATCGTAACAGAAACTGCATCATTTAAAGGCAGAGGTGTGAAACTGCTAAGCATGCAATCATATTTTGGCACAGTCATGTCCTGAACTGTTAATACTAGCATGTAATATAATTTCTGATAAACTGCATCTAGATGAATATGTTCCTGCGAGACATACAACCTGAGATTTGACAAAACGGCAGTCGAGGACCTGACTTCAAGTCTTTAAAAAGCTCGAAGATGATTTTGTACACTTCATATTTGAGAGTCACGTCTCATTCGCATTCGTAATATCATGTGATACTCACATTCACTGAGAAACTTTCAAACTGAAATGACTGAAAAATGCAAATAGGGGTGTGGAGTGGAGTAGAAAGCTTCATGCATGAGGAACACAAACAGAAGTGCTTAGCTAAGCTGTTTACTTTGAACGTGAGGTAAAGCACGTTTCTCAAAAGCTCGACTGATTTCTTATCACTACTTCTAGTGATAGTGATGTAACAAAAAACGACACCGAGACGACACAACCACCTTAACTGTACAGCAAACATCATCCAATACAAGTAATCTTCATTGGTTAGTGCTTGAGTAAATCAAATAAAAACATTTACAAGTTAGTGGGAATCAGTGTGTTTAAAGACTAAAACAAGCTTTATATGTTGGAGTGTTGATAGGAATGGTTTGTCTGCCATCTAGTGTTGGACTTGCACACAGCAGTACAAAACTAAAATGTAATCATTTGAAGTGGCACATGAATGTTCCCAATGTCTTCATGTAACTGAAATAGATGTATCTGCTCTGCCCAATGTGTAAACACCAAGAATATGAAAGAAATGACCTGGAATAGAGGGAATTAAATGGTTTACCCTGTCGTGGCTGCTGTTGAAATACAAAACGTTAAGACAAAATCAAAAAGTGCTGGTAAAGTATTAAAGGTCTATAAATGTTGGCTTTATTCCTAAGGCAGCACAATACAAAGCTATTTTTTTGTACTTTAAAAAGACAGTGCCCAGTCAGGGATATAATAAATTAATGTTACAGATACATCCTTACACAATTTGTTTGCTTTTTCTTCCAATTATCCCCAACGTTTCAGTTGGCCCTGCTTAAAGGTATAACAACACAAGCCTAAAGCAGGTCACATGATCAAACACACTTCAAATAGTGCAGGGGCTGTTTGCTTTAGAACAAACACAAAATATATCTTCTGAGCAGGTGTGGAAACCGCATATGTATTTCGGTTTTGTGATATCTTTTTCATCAAAAAATTCAGAATTTGTCTTCACTTTCTCTTCACAAATAATACTGACACACAGATAACTCTGTATTACAATACTGTAAACCAGTCATCAGTTTTAACCCTAGACATCTATCGCCCCTCAACTGCAGTCTTGGAGGTCTCAAATGCAGGTCCAGTGGCAATACTGAAAGAAACAAAGAAAACAAAGGTATATTTAAGGTTCAGAATTCGGTTCGGAATGAAGATCTATTAAAAAAATACTTGCTAAATTAAGTTTATTAGGATGAAAGCCTCAGATTGACTCATTGAGATGAGCAGCATCACCAGTAAATCGAGCATCATTTATAAAACAAATGTTTTCATCATGGGCAGCAAATGCTCATTCGTCATCATCAACCTTCATGCATCTCTCTGGAAATCAATAAAACATTTGATACTTTTCATTAGCAGATTGTAAGCAGATGATTGAAGGAAGAAAACCTTCAAACATTTCCAGAAACCTGTTTGTTTCACAATCTATGTCCAAAAATCATAGCAAACAGCAGATGTCGCCACATACAAAGTTTTCGAGGGCAAGAAAGTAAGGAAAAGTAGAACTGGCAAACAAAGCAGACCCAGCCCCGTTTGAATAAAATGAGCACAGCCAATCAGATAGTAGTATTGTTCAAAGCAGTGGGCGGGTGGCTAAGGCAGGGAAAACAGGCAAGACACAAGCTCTTGAACATCCTCAATGATTAAATCACTCTGACCATCCATAAGCATTCATACTAGCATTCTGTATGAGTGCTGGGCTGGTGATAGCAGTGCACTCACCTGGGTCAGAGGGAAATCCTTTAGAGAGCAATCTCAGGGAGCATCTGAGGGAGGGGGGAAATCGACGCACACAGGCTGTCCGTTTGAACGAAGGGGTCGGGAAGAGTTTTAAAAATCTAGCAACTCAGACGCACTACTTATAAAAGCGCCCATCTCAAAATACTTCAACTAGTATTCAATACATGCACTCATCTTATTGGATTCCTATAATGAAGCGCACAGGTCTAGTGTCACATGATAATGGGGAGACAATGTTGTTGCTAATGCTCTGCAGACTAATGCAAGATATTCTATGAAGCTAGCACACAAAACAGACATGAACACCAAAGCATTAATGCCAGCCCAACACCATTTGACACAGGTAAAGATGTTGCTGGGACATTCATTTTCCTCAAACAGTTTGTTCGGTGTATCAGATGTTGTTCTTGGTGGATGAGATGTATAAATTTGCACATCAAATAGATCATCAATTCATTATCAGTTCAAACTCAGTTCATCTAAAGTGCTTATAATTTAAAAGATATGGCAGGTATATTTGTGTGTTAAAAATAAGTTTGTGTATGAAACCTGAAAAAAGCTGTATTCACTTCCTATGACGTCCCACATTTTGTGTGTATGTGATTTGATGGCTAGTAAGTTAAAAATGATGTTTAATTGAGTGGTTGAACAAAGTAAACAACATTTACAGTCTTGTTATTGTTAACTAAAACTATTAAAAATAGTTTTCCTTAACTGAAATAAAATAAAATAAACAAATTAAAACCATTAGTGCTATCTATATATATATATATAAATATGTATATATTTAAGGTATGATTAATATTAAAAATGACAAATATTAAACAAAATTTAAATTGAAAATAGAAAAATATGAAAACCCAAAAGGTAATTCAACCCCCCCCCCCCCTCCTATCCGCCCCACAACCACCCCATTACTAAAATCATTAATAGTAACTATAAAATGCATAACTGAGATAAACCACGGAACATTTATAAATGTCCAACTTTTTTATTTAATTTCTAGTAAGAGATAATCGAGCAAATATTTGATGACTACAATGCTTAATGTCTAAAGTTCATTTGAACTTGTCTTTTATTTTTGTCTTTTAATTAACTTTTTTCCTCAGAAGTTAAAAGGAATATTTACAGAGCTGCCTTTGGTTTCGAACACAGTACGTAGTAGTTTTTTGGGGCCATATCACAGTTTAAAGCTACTATAAAAAAAAAAAGTAAACAGATGCAAGATAGTGTGTAAAAGCAGAGGAGTGAGGGTAATTTTGCATGACTAGTGATTTGAGTGTTCATTGGTTCAGTTTACTGCAGCCTTTAAAATGTCAGACATCAATTTCAGACTCTTAAAATGTCAAATTCAAATTCTTTATCTGATCTTGAGATTGTAAAATACTTTGGGATGTAGCAAACTATACCATTGAACCCAGTCAGCGGCTGTCAGAGATTGATATTTGTATAGAGGTGATGGTTGTAGGAATTGAGAGCCCAGATGGATAGCAGAGGGGAGGGCAGTGTTGAGTTCATGAGTGATTGTGTACCTGGTGCCCTGGATCTGCTCCAACTCTGAAGCCAGTCTTGCGCTGTGCTCCTGCTCCTCCTGCAGACGTCTGCGCAGCATGCGCAGCTCCTGCTGAGCTTCCACCTTTATGTCATTGGCGACCACTACTGCTGTCTGGAGGTCAGCCTGGAAACGGCGCCACTCCTCTGTCTCATCCTGAAAGTCCGCACACAAACACATGCATTTTTAGTCATGTGGAGCGGAAGTGTTTTGGCCTTCTTGTGAGCTCATGGGGCTGGTCATGGAAATGTCATTTTCAATCTTGGTAACTGATGGGCACTGACATGGTAGGCTGCAATCCAGCTTGCATTTGCAGCTCAAAGTGTGCTCTAATGAAGACCGTTCTGGTCTCATACACATAGCACTGTTCTGCACAGATGGAAGATATTCCTCCTGAATTATACAAACTGACATCCACTGTCAAACATGCATGGCTATGCTGTAGTTCATTACAAAATGAAGAAAGTACCAGAAGAAAAACAGATAAACAATTCCACCTTCATCTGTTTATTCATGGCCTTAATCTGCTTCTCCAGCTCAGCCTTGTTTTCTTCCAGCCTCTTGATTTGATCTGAAAAATAAGTTTCCTCCATATATTTTGGTAAACAGTCCAATGCGGTCGAGAGAGATCTAGCAGGGCGAATGAAAGTGAAAGACCAGGAGCCGCAGATTAGGAAAGGTATGGCGGTGGTGTCCAGCACTTGCTATTCAGTCGGCTGTGGTTAAAAGAAGGTATGTGTAAGATGATTTTTGAGTTTTCAACGGAGTTGCATCATATGAGACGGTGTTGTTTGGTACAACGTGACTCAGTAGAAGAACACAGTTTGTAAATTAATGTTACCCAGAAAGGGGCAGACAGCGTCCCCCATACTATTGCAAATCACAACTCATTGCGCATCGATGAAACTTTCATCAACGAATCCGAAACAAGAGATTTCCAGCTTTTTATTTAAAAAATAAATAAAAATAAGACAGTGCAGAAATCCAACCCCCTGTTCTTAAGTATGTCCGCATACCTCTTTCTTCAAGAAATAAAAGACAGACATTTTCGAATGCTTCCCCTCGACCAGGCACTGTCATGCGCGACATGAAGACGGGAAAAGTTAACAGTGTGATAAAAATTTGCATCTTTACCCATCAAAGGAATAATAAACATACAATAATTTTAAAAAAAAAATCTAGAAACCAGATTTAAACTGTAATAATTTTTCATAATATTAATGTTTTTTATCAAATAAATGCAGCCTTGATGATGAGCATAAGAGACTTCTTTCAAAAACAAAAAAATGGATAGACTCAAACTTGTACTCAAACTTTAGTCTATAAAATAAATGTATTTAAATAAATAAAAAATAAGCCTACAATTACATTTGACTCCTAAAAATCTTAATTACTGTGATATATCCAGACATTTTTTTAAATACATCTTTTTTATTATTAAACATAACATTAAACTTTCTTTTGAATTTGGGGTAAACTCTGACCCGGGCAAGTTCTTGAAACTTAGGACTAAAAGCCAAAAAGAGTCTTGAAATATAAATACTGTTTAGCTTATATAACTAAGGGCAATAACAAGGAGCTATTTACATTTATTTAGTTCATTGCAGCTGGAGAGACACAAGCTGAGCTGCAATAAAACTACAATCTGCACCATAAAATTTCCTCCCCCCCTGCTTACAGAGGAAAAGAGAGGAAAGCAGACACGCTCACAGTGCATATGAATCCTGCATGATGCAGTTTGGCAAAGATTTAAGCTGGAGAGATCTAAGTACTAAACAGCTCAGTATCTCAATCCATCCAGGCTGCCAGAACCAATCAATGTGTTTCACTAATCACAGCAGACTCCAGCCAGTGTGTGTGCATGTAGGCCAGATGATACTGTATATTTAGCATTGGCTGAGGGTGAGCAGTTAAACATTCACAGCATTGGGGTTATGATCATTTGGCAAGGTGGTATACTGAGATCCAGAGACAGATAATTGTCATACTCTCCAGGTCCAGAATGGTCTGGTTGGTGTGCAGTCTAACTGCCCGTTGCTGCTCCACCTGGTCCTCCAACTCAAAGATGGTCTCTTTTAGGTCCTTGATCTGGTTCTCAGCATCTCTGTTCTTCTCCTCTAAAGCAAGCATGTTGGCTTTATGATCTTGTTCCTGTTTCTCCACCCTCTCCAGCAGCTGCAGCCTGTCTGCCTCCACCTGTACATACAGACACATACATGCCTCAAAAACACTGTTACTATTTTTAAAACACTGTAGTGCAGCTATTCAGGAAGCATATCTCTTATTTAATAAGGCCCTTCTATTGCAGCTCTAACTGGCCAGTACTGCACACTGACTGCAATCCACAGCCTTTGACTAACACAAACAGAGGTTACTGGCAAAACCTAACAACAAACCAAATTATTTTTTAAACCATTGATACTGATTTGCGGGGGGGGGAGGGGGGGGGGAGATGCCAGGAGCCAAGGGATTCAGATCATTCCCGCAGCCATGCCCCGGACCAAACACAATTCTGCATTCCCTATCGTTTTTGACAACTAACACTTGATTTGTAGGCATTTATGTAATGAAAGCACATATAAACAGACTACAGGTGCATCTCAATAAATTAGAATGTCTGGAAAAGTTCATTTATTTCAGTAATACAACTCAAACTGTGAAACTTGTGTATTAAATAAATTCATGCACACAGACTGAAGTAGTTTAAGTCTTTGGGTCTTTGGTTCTTTTAATTGTGATGATTTTGGCTCACATTTAACAAAACCCCACCAATCATGTTTGTTAAAAACAAAAAGTGAGAATCATGGGTTAGATTAGATTTTTTAAAATAAATTAATACTTTTATTTGGTTAAATGCGTAAAGCAGCAATAAATTTTAAATAAATGCTATTATTTTAAACTTCATAATCAAAGAATCCTGTATAAATGTACCATGGTTTCCATGTCATATTAACCAGCACAACTGTTCAAAATAATAAGAAATGTTTCTTGAGCAGCAAATCAACATATTAGAATGATTTCTGAAGGATAATGTGACAATGCCCCCCCCCCCCCCAAATTTTAATTCACAATGTCAATAGTATTTGTAATAAAAAATGCTTAGTTTTCTTTCAAAAACCTGGTAGTGTATTTAGCTGTAGTATTTATGATAATGTGTTAATGTTGAGACTAAGGTTTTAATTTAATCATACTTTAATAACTTCTTATTTTAATAAGGTTTACATGGTTAATATGCTCTAAAAGCACCATGCCCAGATCTATGCTGACTGTCAGTGTGCGAAAAACCTCTCTAAAAATGTTACAAAAAGAGGTCTTGTACAATTCAACATTCATTAGAATCATCAATTATTATCCACCCCTGCAATAAACAAAACATTGCTTTTTTAAAGAAATTCATCACCATAGAGATCCTTTAAGAATGAATAGTCACAGTCTAGTCTGACTTTTTAAAAATTCAGTTTTGCACATCTCTACTGATGTTGAAGTACTAAACTTAACTTAACATCTGAATTCTATCAAATGAGTATTAAGTCAGACAACAGGAAACAGTATTGCTCCAGTGTTGCATACTAATTAATTGAGAATTAGATCATTCTTGTTGTGGTATAGGCCAGGTCATAATTCACTTGACAGTTGGATCAGCCTATACAGAACAGAACAGCGTCTGAGTCACACACACACCTCTTTCTTCAGAGCCTTGTGAACAGAGACGTGCTCACTGAGTGTGCTCTAAGACGAGTGTGGCATCTTAAAGCTCTGTCCAGTGGCAACTCCCTCAATGACATCTGGACTGAGGGTGTATGCTGAAGCCAAAAGGCTTGGCTCACTCAAAGCGGTTAAGTCAGAGAGAAAATTAAAGTTCATTTTGCGTTTGGATGTGCACTGGGTTCATGTGACAACCACGAAGTGCCAGTGATGTTTATGTTCTTGTGGGTTTATAACGTTCCTTTCTGTGTATAATTGTATTTTAAAGGATGAGGTATGCCTCTAAACACATCACTACAACATTTACAAGTGCAAACTAGGCAGCTACAAAAGCTTTGTAGAACTCAGAGAGGGTATTAGACAACAAAGTTGTTTACCCAAGTTTCCCATTTAAATTGTACCACATAAATGTTCCTGAAGGACTATTAAAGGGGTCATCGGATGCCCATTTTCCACAAGTTGATATGATTCTTTAGGGTAATGAAAAGTCTATAACATACTTTGGTTCAAATTTCTCAATGGTAATGTAAAACAACACCCTTTTTACCTTGCCAAAAACAGCTCTGCACACAGCAACCCGTTTTAGAGCATGTTTCTTTAAATGCTAATGATCTCTGCTCACCCCGCCCCTCTCTTCTGTGTGGTGACGAGCCATTCTCATGAGACTGTTTACTTTAGCCGTGGAACTTGCTAACTAGAACGTTATTAGGAAAGGCGATTTGCAAAGATTCATAAGAATCTGACACCTGTTTCACACAGCAAACGTGAGCTTCGCGGCAGCTTCACGTCAGTGTAACTAAAGCGTCACTGCAGCTGCAGACTCGCTAGAGTATTCACACTGGAAGCGTATGTACAACGTCACAGCAGTGGCTCCAAAGCAACATATTTCTTTACAAAGACAACTATACATTTGTTTTTAGAAGTTAGTCAGTTATAAACGTGAAAGTTTTAAAGTCTTGAAAGTTTATTAACATGAGGAAAAACTTTTTTTTGGGGCAATGTGAACACGCGAATTCGCGTGTAAATGGTAAACAACAAAAACAGCTCCTATGTCGTTTCAGTCATACTTAAATATAGAACGTGCTGTTTGTACGTTTTTTTTTTTTTTTTACACACCATACGTTTACCCATAGGCGCGATCTCTGGGGTGGAAATGGCAAGCAGAACCACAGAAAAAATTCGAGTATTATTGAACAAGTATAGCTTAGTGTGTGTTCCATAATATTTCGTGATAGAAGCTGTCAATATGCTTTATTGTTTAGGTCTAATTTATTGGCTTAAGCTCCGTTTTTTGTACTGATGGAGAGAAATGTTGAAGACGTATTGTCCCGAATATAAGACAATGTTTTTTTTTTTGGAAATGCATCTGAAAAAACGCGGTTGTCTTATTTTCAGGGTCTAGACTTTGGCATGTCAATAATAAACCCACAACAATAGTTGGCGCCAAATACGCATAAAACGAGTTTGCCATGAAATACGTAATGTAATGCGTTTTGTAAAGATCGCGAGTAAAAACAAAGAAAAAGAAAACCTTAACACTGCACGAGTCGTGACTGTCACGTTAACCTGATGCGACCAAACTCTCTCTGTGATTTTAAAACGTAAGACAGCACCCAGATCTGAAGACTACAGTAAGACTGAACTTCTACTGTTAATAAGATATTGGCAGGCTACTATTAGATAGATAGCCGACTGTCCTAATTAGATGGCTACCGTGGGTTTTGTTTTTTTAATTGGTATTTCAAAAGTGTATATTTTTCTAAAATGTGATTGTTGGTCATACCAGTTTTTACCATACTTTCAAAACAAAAATTAAAAGAGGAAAAATATGCAATATGAAAATAATTGAAGACAAAATGTGTTTTGCAAGATTTGGTTTTTAAAAAGCCTTTTTCCAAAAGGTACATCTGGAAAAATGGGGGTTATCTTATAATCAGGGTCGTCTTATATTCGGGCCAATATGGTATTCGTTGGATTTTACTAATCGTTAGGCTAAGTAAGAATGTGTTTAAGTTATTATTTATGTAGAGCTAAATAAAATAAAGTAGGCTATGCATTTCTAGCCAATCGTAATTTAAAGCTTAGTATACATAATATTTTTCGTCAATATGTTTCATAGAATTTTTTGTGTCTAGGTTGTGTCCTTATTTGTAATTTGTGTCTTGTGTCCGTTTTTGTAACTGAAGATCTGGAGCAATATAATTATTCATTCTATTTTAGCTAAATGTTAAGTGAGAATATTATGTTTATTAGGTATGACGTGTTAATTCAATTCAAATGTGTTTGTTTAGTGCATTTCACTGTAAATATACTTTTGAACCTAATTATTTATGTAGGCTAGAGATTCATTTAAAAAAATGACAAAGGTGTGTTTCTAACCAAACCATATGTAAACAGCGTTCATAATATTTTTATTAGGCCGAATGTTGAAGATGTCATGTGAATTTATTGTGTCTATAGCACCGTTTCTGTAACTGAAGATAAATAAAAGGCGTAAGTTTGCCATGTCAATCGTAAGTAACACGAGTGCAATACCTACAGAATACAGTATTTACAGAAGCTGTCAATAAGTTTTCTGCGAATTTCTTATGTAGGCCTATATACTCCATTGTAACTTAAGATCCTGAGCAAGATTAATTGTTCATTGTGAGTTTGATAAAAAGTTTTAAGTTATAATTTGCTTATCTATGTAGACATGTGAGTTTTCATTGGCGGCGGCGCGATGGGTTTGGGGACCCACCGGCGGACAAAATAAATCAAACTGAATAATTAAAAACAAGTTTAAATGGGCAAATCTTCTATACATATTTTTGATTCTTAATTTTCTTTCCTGACATATTACAATTTGTGTTAAAACACACTAGACATGGTTATTCTGTGCATTTTGAACACTTTTTGTATGAAATTTTATTTATTTTGTCCATCAGAAGTGTGCTTTCACTTTAATTGAGTGTCAGCAGCGCAACAAAAATAGACTCGGCGGCGAAACCCCCGCTTCACTGCTGCTCATGCGACGCTCCTGCTTGACGCTCACGCGCTGCTCCTGCTGCTGGTGTGAATGCACTTGTTGATTAACATGCACGCTGGAATAAATATGTTATCGTATATGTTATATGTTCACGCTTAAACCGGCGTTATAATCACTTCTTATGTAGGTGAAGCTGGATCACAAATGATTCGCGCGAACATAAACGCATTTAGGTCGATCGGGCGTGCATTCCCTTCAAAAACAAAAGTAACATTAATCCTCTGCATCTTCAAGTGGCTCAGATGTCGGGAGTAAATGACAACTGCTATGTTCATTATTCACATCAAAAACAAAGCACCTCAATCTCTTAGGAGTCATTCTTGTCTACACTTGCTCCAGCCTCGAAACAATAGACGACTGATGACAGCTCACTAAGGGCTAAGGTAAAATGCTAGTGTCAATCAACAATCGTGGGAGGGGCCTGTGTCTGTGTGACGTCACACAGCCAAGAAACTGAGAACGGCTTGATTTGAGAAAGGGGATATTATATATAGGGATTAAAAAAATAATAAAACTGGTTTGGAATTTTTCATTATAGGGTGGATGTGTACACACATTTCCAACACACATTTATGTTCAAACAACATGTAAAAGTGAATTTTGCATCCGATGACCCCTTTAAGGGCTATAAAGATTTCTGCATATACTAAGACTGACCTCCAAAAATCTATCATCACAAGCTCAAGAAGCTAACAAAATGAGTATGTCAAAAATGAGTCACGATTGATTTGGCACTAAAAAACCTCTGAGGTGATGATGGTCATAACACAAGCCAGAAGGACCAAAGAATTCATCCATGTCTAACAGCAAGACTATTTTCACTACATTATGAACCTAAGGTTAATAAAGTACCTTAAAATGTTCTCAAACAGTTTGAATCTCTAGTTTAAGATAAATTTGTATTTTGTGCATCTTAATTTGCAAACACCCTGTCCCAAATGGCACCCCAAACCCTCACAGTCTTCTTCCAAGCCCACACTTTTGTGACGTAATGCAGCTTTGACTATCAGGTAGCCAAAGTCTGCTGCAGAGCTTGCCTAACAAGGCCAAGTTGGACCCAGAAAAACTTACATTGATATAAAACCTACTTAGCATTCTTGAAGTTATACTAAAAAAAATAAGGTGGAACTGGAACTGTTAGTTTGCGTATACCAGGGGTCTCCACCTTCCAGCAGAGTTTAGCTCCAGTCCTAATTATACACACCTGAACCTTCTAATCAAGGGCTGTGTCTGAAATTTCCCCAATACACCTCAACAGTGCACTGAGGGGACATCTGGGGGGACAGCCATTTGTAGTGGTGTCAAAAACCAAAGTGGACATTTTCGAGAACACTCATTGAATCCCATAATGCGAATTAATAACGAGTTTACAACCAATGTACCCTTAATGTCTAGCCACTAGAGAATACCCATGCACTGTGAGGGTCTTGCCAATTGGCATCCGGATGGCACTTTTGGTGCACTAATTCTCACTGGTGTTTGCTGGCTCGTTTTCATTCACTCATTCAGCAGACTATATTAGTCAAGTAATGTATAGGAATAGTGAATGCAGTTGTTGGGGGTGTTTCTGGATAAAGCCAAGGTCTTCAGGATCACTAGAAACTTCCAGGCAGTTGACTTGAAACTAAACTCTGACACTGTGTCCTAACTACACATGACATGAGATAAAAGGTATCTTTTCCATGTTAATCATAGTTTTAGTCCTAACTAGCTGCGACGGCGACATGCGAAATTTCTATTTTAGAAACGGTTTCTATTTTCATTGCTTGAACAACAACATACAAACTATATGACAGTGAGTACGTTTACATGGACAACAATAATCCGATTTTAACACGATTAAGACGATACTCTGATTAAGAATCTAGCATGTAAACAGAGATTTTTGATTACCTTAATCCGGCTAAAGTCATACTTGAAGTAAACACAAATTGAATTAAGACATGTTGAGTATTCCTATTTTAGTCGCTTTATTTAAGTGCAGTATAGACATGTACACACCTTAATCACATTATTACCGTCGTGTAGGACTTTTCGCTGCATTTTGCGACAGGATACACACACGGCAGTGGTCAACGGTTTGACGGCAAACAAAAGAGCATGGCTTCAACAACGCCGTCGTCAGTTTGCACAGCATAACAAATAATTAACTGCACTTGAAGCTTTCAGTAAATTAAAAATGAAACACCCAAACCTATATTGCATCATAACCTAACACGAACTATATGTTTACTAAGTGAAATTCTGGAGGGGACGTCGGATGGTGTCGCTTGGTGACGTAATGACGTGCCATTAATCGATCTATGTACTATAACATGTAAAACGGGAACAAGGAAAGGAACATATTCTAAAGCAACTCATGGTAAAACACCTTAATCATATATTGTCTTATTCATGATAGGTAAATAATTAGATTATTGATGTCCATGTAAACATAGTCAGTGATAATATCAGGTAATGATTATGTGCTTTATTCAAAGTTAAACATGTCTAATGTGAGTTTGAATATCTTTTTGCATGACCTTATAGCCATACTGAAAGCTATAAAGATAGATTTTTTTACCTCAGATCTTGAAAATAAATTAAAGCAAATATGTGCGTTAAAACTGTGAACTCGATGCAAACCAACACGCATATTCCATAACAAAAATGGTATCAATCACTCATTATGTACATTTAATAATGTTAAAAAAAATGTATATTTATGAATTAGATTATAAACATATCCATTTCGTTGTGAGTGCAGTGTGCTTCCAGAGAGAGCCCGCCCACACAAGCTTCTGATTGGCTGTGATATTTGATTCTCTGGTGTCGTGTCATGTCTGGTGTGGGCACCTAAATTGCTCGTCACTGGAATCTTGTCGCGTCGCATGTAGTTAGGACATGGTGTAAGGGTGCTCCGATCAGGATTTTTGGAGCCAATCATCGATCGTCAATCACAGGAAGCAGGAATCTGCTGATACGATCACAGATACCTATCTTTTTGAAGCTTTCTTTTTAACATGTAGAATTATTTCAGGGTGTCTACAGATATGAACAAGTTAAATTTAAAGACTTTTTAAGACCTTTTTAATACCACCTTATGTGAAATTTAAGACCAAGCCTGTGATGGAAATACACATTATATTACATCTGTATATGTAATATTTAACGCGTTTAAATGTAAAAAGAAAACAAAATATCATCGCTGTCAAAAATTATATTTGTTATTACGATATACAGTGAAATTTTCATATCAGCAGACAATATCCCATACAAAATATTCCCACAAAACATAATATTTTTTTAGACATTTTTCAATAATATATAATTATCTCACCTAAATGTTTGATCATGCAGTGCATTTTTGTTTTTACAATGGGGCAATTGTTGCACAATAGCTTACATACAGCAAAAGCCTGATTTTGTGAGCTGTATGTGAGGTGTTCTGCGACGGACCGCACACTGTCCTCATGACGCAATTTTTGTAAGAAGTGTCTGCGGAATTCCGCGCACACCGTCCGTGTGCAGACCAATTTTTGTGACCATGTGGACAGTCCACCTACAACAGCGCTGGCGAGGAGAATGTTATGTTTGTGTACTTTGACTGTGCATGACCATACCGTCTTTAGGAGAGCACACGAGTGCTGAATGGTTAAAACACTGGCAAGACTTCAAAAGAAATCCAAATTATAGTGACGATGCACCACTGCCTCGATTGTTCAAGTGACAATTCCTGTGTCAGCTGTGCAGCATGCAGCTCACTTAGTGCAGACGCAATATGGTGATTTGAAGCCATTTGTGTTTTTTAAAAAGAGAAAGAGAGAGAGCACACGGTGATTCACTCACGCTGTTTGTGAAATTACATCTCACAAAAAGTTTTCAAATTACTTTGTAAGTTATTTAATAAAGAAATATGAATTGTACCTAACCTTCAGCATTATAAATATTTTATATTTTATCCAATATTTTATCCATCATGCCAAACCTCTCACAGCAGGCACATCGTCAGCTTGAGATAGGTTTATGAGATTGGCCTTTATAGAGACTGCCGATCAAACTTCCCAAAGTAATTATCAGCTGATAGCTATCAGTAGCCAATCAGTCGGAGCACCCCTACTAAACTCTGCAGGAAGATGGTCCTTCAAGAGCAGGATGGGCATCCCGGGCATCTGTGGACTTATTCTAACAATATTCTAATAGCATTCAAGCACTACCAAATTAAAATCTAGTGATGAACAAATAATTGGCCAGTATTTAGGTCACTTCAAGATTATTGGAAGAGGGCGATACCTGCATCTTTATATTATAAACTACCAGTGTGGTTCTACACCTTGTCCAGCGCACCCTGAGCACACTCCGTTTTACTGCGTACCTGCTGTAGCTCTTGTCGTAGCTCCGTGCAACTCAGCTCCAGCTTGTCTCTATCTTCATGTGCCGCTTTAAGCAGACTTTGCAACTCTGTGTTGTCACTGGCGCTCCGCACTGCCTTCAGCTCAGCTATCTTCTGCCGCTCCACCTCCACTTGTGCCTTCAGACTAGCACTCTCCGCTCTCAGAGCCTCCGTGGCTAGCCGCTGTTCCTCAGTTTTCCTCACCGCCTCATCTTTAGCAACCTTCTCACTCTCCAGATGCCCTTGAAGAAGCTCTACCTCTTCTTTTAAGCTCTTAACATCGATTTGTGCCTCCTGATTCTCCATTTCCAAAGCTCTAAGACTGCCTGTCAGCTGTTGCTGGATGTCTACCAGCTTCTCTCTTTCAAAGCGGGAGCTCTCCACTTGCTCAGCCAAACGCTGTCCAAGCTCTGCAACCCGAGAGGCACGTGAAGCCTCAGCTTCATTACACTGAGCTTGTTCTCTGAGCCTCTGGAGAAGGGACTCATTCTGTTGCGCCAAAAGTTCTACACGCTCCCTTTGCTGCTGTAGGGAAGTTTGTAGTAGGCCCTTCTCCTCCACCAGACGCTCATTCTCAGCTGTTAGCTCCTGGACAACCTGTTGCTGGTCAGCCAGCTCCTGTAGAGTGGCCTGAAGTTCTTCGGCTGTACTGTGGTGACTCTCTTCCATCTTCTGGATGCGGTCTGTCAGGGACTCCACTGAGAGCTCTTTCACCGCACCACTGGGCACAACACTCTTAATGCTGCTACTGACTGAGTCGGAGCGTGAGAGAATCTTCTCAAATTCTGAGGATTCTGAGGAGGGTAAAGGAGAGCCTTTGGTTCCAGATGATGCAGAAGTTTTAAGGTGGCTTCCATTGACTGCACTGACTGCATCAGAAGTGGTGTTTTCTGGAAAAACCCCATTAACTGAATGCTTACTAGAGCTGGTAAGCAGTGTTGTGGTGCTCTCCAATGTAATGAGCTTCTGCTTCAAAGCCTGATTCTCTTCCCGCAAGGTGGCCAACTCACGCTGGAAACGTCCGTTCTTCTCCTTCAGTTCCCCTACAAGCACCTGGATGTCTCCAGACTGTGCTGGAGTCCTTTCTATCTCTGAATTTCCCTCTGGTGTCCCAGCCTCTGATGATGAATCCTTCCCTTTATGCCGCTGGAGCTCCATCCGTAACTTACTGATCTCAAACTCTTTGGTTTTGGCCTCAGCCAGAAGCTCCTTCACCTGACTCTCCAGCAGGTTCTTGTCGAAAACAACAGACTCTGCTTTGGTCTTGACAGAGCCACGTGAATGCTTGGACAGCGTGGACAGACTAGAGGTGCTGGCACTGGTGACCATCTTTTTGGCTGTAGAGCTTTTCAGTTGGTCACGCAATGATACACGTTCTCTGGAGATGCTTTGTGTGATCTCACGAGGAGCTGGGATCCCTGACTTTTTGGTTGATTGGACACCTGTGTAGAGAGGAAATAATGATATTCTGTTAGTGTTGGAAGTCTTTGTCTCAGTATATGCTGTATAAAATTGTTTGCTTGAGAAATACGACCAACCAAAACCATTCCTCTAGGCAGCTATATCCCTTTTTTTTTTAAACCCAATAAATGATGTGATAAAAATTAATGATGTTTACATATGACTAAGGCCATAAGAATTAAATAGCAATATACTGAAACCAACTCCTGCCAACTCAGTTAGCCAACTCCTGTCCACCAGACCAGAGATATGTGACAATGCTACCATTTTTCTCATTCCATTGTACAAGGCCTGGTGTGTATCTGTGTGAGAGGTCATTCATTTAGAGTGATGACAGGACAAAATGTGTTTTGTCTTGTCACATTCAAATGGCCACCAGGCACTGCCTCACTACACTGTAGCCATAGCAGCACAGCAGAAACAAGAACACTGGCATCTGACTGGCATCAGAATGGGTGTGGGTGATGTATATTGTCTCTTTATGCTGTTTGCAAAATGGAGGTTAATTATTCTTTAGGAGGGGAGGCTGGTGAAAGGATTTTGTGGGTTTTGGAATAATCAGCAAATACACACAAATATGCTGGACTGGGGCTTGTTAAAGCTGATGCCTTAACCTCATACAAAGATTATTTCAAAGTGAGTTTTCAAAGAGATCACTGTTACTCAGGCCAAAACAAAGTCAACCTAGGGGGCGTTGAGATGGTAGAGAGAGATAAAACTACAAATATAAATGGCATATAAAACTACAAATACAGAGGAACACACAACGTCTTCAATGAACAAGAGAGACATATAGAATGCAAATGCACGAATGCAAACACTTTACTTAATACAGGGTTCTTACACCTTTTCCAAAATAAAATTTAAGTACATTTCAAGCACTTTCAATGTGCATTTTCAAGAATTTCCAGCATTTTAAACTGTGGTAAATTACATGTTTACATACATACTTGAGTTCTCCACTTTAAATCAGATGTTATTGTGCTATTAAAAACCACCTGTCTGGATTGTATATAACATTGCCTAATATAAATAGTCAACATACAGTATATAAATTATAAAATGTAAATTATATGAATTTTCAGAGTATCTGCAGTAGGGCTGCAACAACTAATTGATCAAATCGATTATTATCAATAATGGAAATAATCGACAACAATTCTCATTATCGATTAGTCGAGTCTGCCCACAGTGCACGTCCAACTTCAGCTGGTCGTGTCAAATTACAGCACTGAATTACAAAATGCATCTAAAAATAGTGGAGGAAACAGAATGAGATGCTGCGGGAGAAGTACGTGAACCAAGTTGCCCAAAACATAAATTCTTTATTTTAAGCTTTAATCTAACTTAATGCATTGGCGTAGGCTAATGGCTTGCCCTGTCAGGCAGTTTGACAGATGCGTGTGCGTCTTCAGCGCAAAAACTTTCAGTTTACGGTCATATGCTTAACTGTAAATGTCACAAATTCACGCAAGCATTTCCATTTTTGCATAAAGGCCCGCCCTGACAATCTGCATTAAGTTTGAATCTGAATAAGCGGCAGGCGCGCGCACACAGACAGAGGGAGACAATTAATATTCAGTGCAAAACATTCACTGTGCTAAAATATCTGTTATTGAGCGTTACATTTAGGTTTAAAGGTCAACATGTAGTGCACACATTTTATGAGAGTAGGAACTGATAACAGCATGTAATTGTCTGCTGAATATAAATATTAGATGCTTCATAACCGTCTTTTATAGGATAAAGAAATGACAGTAAGACGTGACTGTGATCAAAGTGAACGTGTATTCCTGCAGAATATTATTACTCTCACCTGTTGGTCAACACTGAGTTTGTGATTTTATTCGTCTTTATTATCTTTATTATTATTTTAATTTTTAATGTAGATTTCAACTGTATTCACTATACAGTGCTTAACAAATTTATTAAAACTAAATTTATGTAAGGTTTTTAACAAATTAGGTAAGGTTTGTTCCACTGCTACTCTAAACTAACAGTATTGGTGATTACCAAAATATTTTTTTAGCTTTCTGTATAGGTTAGTCCTCCAATTTGTGTAAGCTCTTTAGTAACAGTAGGCTTGATTTATTATTGCTGTTGTCTATGAAAGAAAGGCAGAAAAAAGTAGTCAAGCACTTTATAGTGTTTTTTCCGGATGCCCAATTACAGTCAAAAAGTGCATAAACAATGGCAGCAAGAATGCAAGCTGTTATGAAAGGCATAGGAGGCCATTTTTGTTATTATGTAAATAAATGCTATTTATTTGTTTCAGTTTGATATTTGCCCAATAAATGACAATACAATTTTTAGTTTATGACGTAAATAAGTTTTATGACAGATTCCTAAAATATTTGTGTTTTCTCTTTATTATGACAGGTGGTCTAATAAATTAAGCACTGTATGTTTTCATAGCATTCAGTTGGCACGTTTGTTTGAAGGACATTGGGCAGAATGTGGAATAGCTTTTTTTGTCAATAAAACTAAAAAGAAAAGAAAATTGGGCTTTTTAAATTATTTTTTTGGGGCTCATTTCAGGCTTTAAACTATTTTTAAGAAAAGGAATTAGTCAAAGGTTCCTTAATTTATATTAATTTATAATTAATAACTTAATTTAATAAGTTATTACCTTAATTTAAAACACACCCACACACAAAAGTATAAATTATTATCTTAATTTAAAACACACACACATCTTTGTTAATCGTTTGGATTTTTTGAAGGCACATTAGCACATTAGAACAGCAAATTGCCAGTAGGTGGCGCATTTGGAACAGCACAACGACTGTTTCCCCGGTAACGACTGTTCATAAAGCATCACTGCGCTCATTAACATTAAATTTCCTTCAGAGATATTTTCATATCAAAACACCCACTCTGCCTTTTGACATTGTTTTGTTTGTTTATTCAATGAAATCATACCCTTATGAAGTTATTCATCATCACAAAAAGCCATATCATGATTCTTGTCTTTCCATTCTCAAATTTTAAGACATCTTGAAATTGTAAAAGTCTTTTCTTGTACCTTTTAACTTAAAAGGTACAAGAAAATAAGTTTTAAGGAATTTAAGTCTTTTTATGTCCTTAAATTTGAAGTGACAAACAGGTTTCCATCCAAGGATGTTTTGTGGAAAAATATTTAGCACTTCAAAATGTTACCGATATAGCTGATGGAAATGCAATTTATCGATAAAATTTCTCATGTGTCGACATGATCTTTTTTCCATTTAACTTTAGCGTATAAATTCTATATTGATACTTCAAATGTCGCAAAAAATTGTTTGGAAACACTTTTTGTCGGAAAAAAGGGGCTTTAACGCAAATAAATGTGTTGTCACATGGCAGAATTAGCCTATAGGCAGCGTCCGTGTTCATGGCGTTGCTCACGTTAAAGCACCGTTTCCCTGTAGTTCAAAAGCTCATTAAATCATATTCATATTATTATACTGCATCTAAAAATATTTTATATTTGGTAAGAAAACTGTAATTATTTAATTTACTTGTAATACTTAATGACTTGTAATTACTTACCTGAACAGTAATGTTAGTAGACCTTCATGGAAAAATGAAAGCACTGTTTATTTCATTTTATTTGTATATTTGTTTTATTGTATTTGTAAGTTTGTTTTACTTTGTTTCTTTGTTTATGTTCTTACTGTATCTTCTTATGTACAGTATAAAACACAAAAAATTCCTGCACACTGGTGCATTTACAAATTGATGTTTTATATTCATTTCATTACATATTTATTTTATGTTTCAGAATATAAAGCAATGTTAATTCAGCTCTTAATTTGTCATATATATATACTATATATATATATAATATACTGTATATGTGACGAGCATCCCGCAGCTTCATTTCAGCGTCGCCCTGGAAACAAGCGAGGAACACCTGGGCATCCTCATCACAGGCTGATCGGTCACAGCTGCACCTCATCAGGCGGCGGCTACATAAGCCACGCAAGCCCTGCCATCTAGGAGATTCCTCCATGAGACTGAGCACTAACTCGCCCTCTCATTTTCCCCACAGAAAGCAGCGTGTGACCGACCAGCCCCACAGGAGCACTGCACGGACCCTCTGCAGTGGGAAGAAGGAAGAGAGCACTCACGGCACCGGAGCACTTACCTGGACCTTTTTCACTAGCACCCATCACCCCAATAAATCCACCCTCCGGGGTATTGATTGAGATTACTTGTCGTGTGATTCTTCACCCCGTTACACTGGTGGAGAATGCGGGCGAATCAGTGAAGAATCACCGACAAGCGATCTTCACCTCACCTTTTTTCCTTGTTTTTGTCTCCGGTTTCTGTCACAGGCGAGCGCTCCTCCCCCACCATGGACGAAATCCTCCAGCGGCTCACCGAGGTTAGCATCTGCCAGCAACAAATTGTTGAGCACCTCGCCACCCGTCAAGGAGAGATGGAGCAGGGACTCACGGCACTGCGTGCCACCGCCGCTCAACGCGTTCCGCTGCCGGACCCCCGAGTGCAAGCTTCGAAGCTGCTACCCAAGCTGACCCCTCATGACGACATAGAAGCCTTCTTACAAATGTTCGAAGCGACGGCCACCTTGGAAGGGTGGCATCAGGATGACTGGGCACGGGTGCTGGCTCCCCTGCTGACGGGCGAAGCGCAGTGTGCATACTTCGCTCTTCCCGCCGCCTCCGCCGATCAATATAAGGAGGTCAAGAAGGAAATCCTAGCCCGCCTGGGGTTATCCCCTATCTGTGCCGCCCAGCACTTCCACGAGTGGGAGTATAAGCCCCGTCTGCCGGCCGTGCCCAGGCCGCCAAATTCGCGCAGCACTGGCTGCTGGAGGGGGCTCCATCAGCTGGACAGTTGGCAGAGCGCGCGGTGATTGACCGTCTCCTCCGAGCCCTTCCCCGATCCCACCGACAGGCAGTGGGGTTGAGGAACCCAACCACCACCTCCGAGCTGGTGGAGGCTGGCGGATGCGGCCCAACCCCGGGATGCTGGGGAGCGAGCGCCGCCATTTCCCCGGAGGGTGGTCCAGGAGCGGCGCGTGCCGGAGGGCACCCCGTGACCAGTAGGCATCCCGGCGGCTCCCTCTCTGCGGGATGAGCCCATGCCAATGGAAGTCCCCGCACGTCCCGCATGGACCTGGCTGGCCGGCTGCATTGTGCACCACGGCCTGCCGGTTGGAGATCCAGAGGTGGGAGTGAAAGTGAATGGAAAGCCGTTCCGGGCCATCCTGGACTCGGGTAGTGCGGTCACTCTGGTTCAGTCGCAGATTCTTGCCCCCCCGAACGGAATATAAGGCCTTCCTCCTCATAACCTGTGTCCACGGGGATACACGACAAGTTCCCGCTCGCAGGGTGACCATTTCGGCCGCTCCCGGCGGGTTTGACCGCCTGCTGGCCACGGCTATGCAGCCTGCCAGCCCAGGAGGGGGCCGCCGAAGAAGGAGGCCCACGACAGGACCTCGTCAGCGGCCCGTGCTTCTGGCATCAGATAGCGGGAGAGGCGGTGAGTCCCCCTCCCAAAATCCTAATCTCTTCTATGATGTGTTCCAACAGGTGATGGGAGGGGGCTCATTTGGGCAGGAACAGCGAGAGGACGACAGGCTGAAGCATGGCTGGACCCAGGTCCGGGTCATCGAAAGCAAGGGGTTTCAGCCTGGTCCCCACCCTCTCCCGCATTTCGTCGTGCAAAATGGCCTGCTCTACTGTGTCGCGCAGCGAAGGGGGGAGGAAAAATTATTGCTGGTGGTGCCACGAACAAAGACTGAGACCGTGTTGGAGCTGGCCCACTCGCATCCCTTGGCAGGACATCTCGGAGCCGGGAACACCATCCAACGGATCCGCGACCGCTTTCACTGGCCGGGTTTGGAGGCCGAAGTGAAGTGGTTCTGCCAAGCCTGCCCGACCTGCCAAGTGACGTCACCCAGGACGCCTCCCCCCAGTCGGCTGATACCGCTGCCCATCATCGAGGTGCCCTTCGAGCGCATCGGGATGGACCTTGTGGGGCCATTACCCGATGGGTCCTCGCGCTCCAGGACTTCCACTTCGTGGTGCGTCATCAAGCTGGAGCCACGAATGCCAACACGGATGGCCACTCTTGGATATGGACAGCTTTCGCAGGTCTGTCAAGGGGTCACTCCCCACCCACCCCCTATCTCTCCCCTACTATCTCATATCGTTAACAGGACCAGGACGACGCTTGGGGAGGGGGGGTGTGATGAGCGTCCCGCAGCTTCATCAGCGTCGCCCTGGAAACAAGCGAGGCACACCTGGCTGTCCTCATCACAGGCTGATCGGTCACAGCTGCAGCTCATCAGGCGGCGGCCACATAAGCCACGCAAGCCCTGACATCTAGGAGATTCCTCCATGAGACTGAGCACTAACTCGCCCTCTCATTTTTCCCACAGAAAGCAGTGTGTGACCGACCAGCCCCACAGGAGCACTGCACGGACCCTCTGCACTGGGAAGACGGAAGAGAGCACTCGCAGCACCGGAGCACCTACCTGGAACTTTCTCACTAGCACCCATCACCCCAATAAATCCACCCTCCGAGGTATTGATTGAGATTACTTGTCGTGTGATTCTTCACCCCATTACAATATACATATATAACAAAAAGTACCGATAAGAATACTGTTAAAGTACCGAATCGATAAGCAGTATCGGTAAGAGTAGTAATACCGTTAACCTTAACGATACCCATCCCTAGTCATTTATGTGGTTTGGAATGGAGTGGCCTTATATATTTAAAATATGAACCTCACTAACAGAAGGCTGCTTTCAATTTCAAACGCTTTGTTTGTGAAGACTGCTAGCACATGCGGCTGTGTGCGACTCCGTGTAAGTGGTTTAATGCACTTGCGTCTCAAAATGGTTTTATGATACAAAATTAATGTAAACACAGCCAGTTATGTCTTAAGAGATTAAAGGGACAGGACAAACCACATTACTTATATTTCAAAAGAGATCTGTGCATGAATGCAGCTTAATAGATCTCCCACTGTCTATGATGTTATTGTAAAGATGAAGAAAAATCACTCACAGTTCTTGAATGGAAAACGTTCAGATAATCTTAAATACTGAAAGCACTCTTTGTTTGTAATATATGTTTCTATGCTCCTCTTTATTATTTGCTACTTGCATGTTTTGAAGTTATATTAGTTTAAAATTCTTAACATACAATTATTTTGTTTTAATTTTTTTTCAATTTGTAATTATTAAAAAAAAAGTACTTAATTACTTATGTAAGGATTTTAAGATTCTCAAGTCGGTAAACTAAATTAATAATGGGGGAAAAAGTAGATCTAGAATCAGATCGTGACTCCCAGAATCGAATCGGATCGGATCGTGAGGTGACTAAAGATTCCCACCCCTTCTATTCTTTTATATATAGCTTTATTGTTTTTCTCCATACGCAGAAGCACTGCAGGTACGTGACGTGACAACGTTCTGTTGTTTATGCTGCTTTTTGCATGTATAAAATTTATCCCAGCCCCAGGAAAACAAATTTTGGTATTTTTATTGGGTCACAGCCACGTATCAATTAATTTCATTTAATTGTAATTTAACAATCTTGTCAGTTAATAATGGCTTAACGACAGTCGGTTGTTGGTTAGGAGAAATAAAATAACCGAAATGAACATTTCCTCAAAGTTAATCAGAAAAATAATGATGGGCTAATACAACTGCACCCATTTATGAATATAAATTGATTATGAAGTATCTAAATAGAATATAACAAAGTACAAAAAAAAACACTTGTTAAAAATAATTTTATGCAGGCCTATACAATTTAATATAGGATATATAATAAGTTTTGATTCACATTGATGAAAACAGGCTACTAGCCTATATACTTTCCGCTATTATATATATATATATATAGATAGATTTTTTTTTTTTTTTTTTTTACAAAATTATGTATGAAACAGCTCGAGCTTTTTTTTGTGATACACCAAAACTTATGCGACAATTAATTTTTTTTAGGGATGACGTCATCACGCTTTTTTTTAAACGCATCTCTTTGTCGATAACAAAAAAGCGCAACAACTGGATGGAAACTTGGCTATTGACAATTAATATGTTGATTACGTTTTTGTGGGTGTGTGGGGGGGGGGTGGCGGACCACACATTCTTTACATTAGTTATTTTAGTGAGCAAGGAAAACCCGACCCAGCACTGAAACGGATGATTTCAGTCTAGCACAAGCTCCCTGAATCTTGCTGTCTGAACCGTGAAATGAATTTCTTGTTTACATCGTTTCTGCACTGTTGTTTATGATGACAGTATTCAAGAGAGTGCAGAAAGCATTCAGTGAGCGCATGAACTCAACACAACTGTAGCGTTTTGCGGATTTTTCCCTACTGGTGACCATGCGCTCAACACCGTGTGTGATATATAATGTTCAACGCTGGGGGAAAAATGCCCACAAAGAAATTTTATGCATTGTGAGCAGATCTAAACGTATGCCGCAATAAACAGTTTTCATTCATTTTCACTTTATCTTTGGAGTGTTACAAGCTCTTGGTGCATAAAGAAGATCTGTAAAGTTGCAAAGACTAAAGTCTCAAATCCAAAGAGATATTCTTTATAAAATTTAGAGTCAGCCACCCCTACCTAAAGCGGCTCGTTCTAACACGCCCCCACATATCTACATCACTATGTGGGAAGATTTGCATAACGCCGCCCAAATGTTCACGCAAAGAAAGAAAGGCGTAACTTTTATTCTCACTGTTGTATTGTTGCTGCCGCCATGTCGTGACGATGCTGTGTGCTTCGTTGTGAAGCGAAACTACTTTGTTTGGTCTTCCAAAAGAGGACGATATCTGCTTCGTCATGCCTAGAGCTGATCTGTGCTGGGATCTAGGAACTAGGAACTACAGCTCTCGACCTGTGGTTAGAAGCATAGTTTCTTGTTAGTAAGACATATGGACTTAAATAAATTATGCTTTTGGGCACAATAAGCAAGCTAACATGCAGTACAGTCTATATCTTTAATTCAATTTAAATATATATACATTTTAGTCTATACATTTTAGCTCGTCCTCAATAAGCGCCGTTTTTGAAGGGAACCCCGGAGTAACCTATGACGTAAGAGGAAACCCACCATGAATCAAACATCAAATAAAGCAAAATGACAGAGAACAAAACAGTCATCAGGTGCCATGTTCAATACAGCAGAATCTCAGAAATCTCGAATCAATTAATTAGCAGAAGTTATTACTCCACCACATGCGTGTGATGTCATTAAATACGGCCCTAAATTGTTGAATTCATGTGGTTCAAATGACGAATATGCGACCGTGTTCAGGAAACAGTCATGACTGGCTAGTTAGTTTCCACAACAATGGTGGTTAATCAGTGAGTTACGTCGTACGGGAAACGCACCCCTGTTCCGAGGCGTGTGTCAATAAAGACACCTGCAGATCACACTACAGTCACACGCGCAGAGTCGAGCGGAGCTGTTAGGCTTATTTTACATTTTAAAAATTATGAACTATTCAGTAAGAATGTGAATTATTATGAAACCAATGCAACTGCATTTTCAAGCACTTTATCCAAAATCCAAGCATTTTTCAAACCTTGAAAACACTACATTAAAATTCAAGCATTTTCAAGGAATTCAAGCACCCGTATGAACCCTGTTAATACAACATAACATACATGTGTTTGTGCATTAATATCCCCAGCATTGTTCATGCTACCCCAGCAAGGTGGTGCCAAGTTCTGCATGTGCAAGCAACATTCACTGTTTCTAAAGAAAATGTAATAATCTAGTTTGCGAAGCCATGACTTCATCTCCACTTAGCCACACTGGTTGTTTAGCAGCAGTCTTGTGTTTTCTGAAAACAAATATAGCAAATTATAATACAATAACCTAATCTATGAAAATGTTTAGTGCTGCGGTAAAGTGAAACATAGCATGATGAATGGTACAGTTTAGGGTGGCTTTAAGCAAAACTGATTTGAAATAACTCATGAATAATTTGATTTAGTTCTCTCTCTGATATAACTCTGAGAGGAGTGTTCTGAGTGACGGGACAGAGGTATTCAAATTAATATATTTGAGTTTTCCTTCTTTATCTAAGAGCTGAAACTAAATGAAACACTCCACTTGTTAAGGCTGTGCTAGGACCAGAGATGCTATAAATCTGTAATCTACCACTCTCTCTCACACACACACACACACAAAAAACCAGGCACTCCCATCCTGCATTATACAGTACCATTTTCATCTGCAGCAACTTTATAACATCTCAGAATTGCTTCTTATAAATTCATAATGCTTAAGAATTGCTTTTTATTTCCTAATACTACATAGTTGGTTTCAGCAGCACAGGGTCATCATGCCACCACTCACCAGAATTGCTTCTTATAAACTTATTACATTTCAGATGTATAATTCAAACACATACATATTAGACATGTGCCGGTATTAGGGTTGGGCCGATAGACGATGTCATCGTCCATCGCCGATGGCTGACAGACATCACGATGTTTAGCTGGCATTGTGACCCCCCCACATCCCAACTCCGTGTTCGGAAAGGAAATTAAGTGTACTACGGAACCCCAAAAGGGAATAAATAGCCTACGAGATAGGAGGATAAAAAAAAATATTTCAAAACTTTCTCTCGCAATTATATCGCTGGGTAATTATACTGTATATACATTGCGGCCATCATGGAGCCGCTACTAATATGCAGGACATTTTCATTTTACTTTCACTTTCGAGATTCGCGATCACACTGACTCTATACTATGGAGCGGCAGTACCTACCACACATTTTACAAGATTAGATATTTGTCAGGGGTGCTCAGTATCTGCAAATCATTCGCCATCATCCTAACAGTCATCTCTCCTTACTCTGTTTATCTGGTAAGTGAAATCTTATGTACTGTAATATAACAGGCTACCGCTAGCAAGCGGCTGACCATGTCCCTTTAGTGGCTCCGTAGAACGCGTTATTTGTTTTCCGTGCCTTTCTGCATACGGATTCACGCTTCGGGCACACCCCCTATCGCACACATCGCCCAACCCTAGCCGATATTCGTTAATGCGATATATCCGGTAATGAATATGCACAATATTGTTATCGTGGGCACTTCAAAATACTGAGAATAATTATTTATAATAAATTATTCAGATTTTTGAATGCATTAAGAATACTTTTCCCATCAAATGGTCAAAATGCACAACACCGCTGTATGCTGCGTCAAAGACACAAGCCACGGATTGCTCTCTATGTAACAAGCACAGATGAAAGACTCATGGCGGAGCCGCTGTGGAGGAGACGCTCTGGATGAAGCCACGTTCACTCTCTGACAGCAGATGGCACTAACTGCATACATGCACAGTTACCCTTAAACCCAGTAATCCAAAGCAGCTGCACTACTTCCTAAAAACGTATTTAAATGGTAAACCACAGATGCATATCTATGGTTTAAACAGCCATTCAGAGTTGTGTATTCGCAGTGGTGTTCATAACAGCACGAAATACTTAAATATTTAGTCTTAATAGGCTATTTATTTTCAAACTTTTTTAACATTTTAATCTGGACTACAACACGCCCTAGATATTGTTTGAAAGTGTTTTGATTCTTTATTGTTCGGTCACATTAGGGCTACAGTAAGGCTTCTATTAATTACATGATAATTCTATTTTTAAAGGGGTCATATGATGTTGCTAAAAAGAACATTATTTTGTGTATTTGGTGTAATGAAATGTGTTTATGTGTTTATTTTTAAGGTTAAAAAAACACATTATTTTCCCACATACTGTACATTATTGTTTTCCTGTGTCCGGCCGGAGCGACGAGACAAAAACATTAAAACCCATTATAAACGAGGCATTTGTTGCATCCAGTGGGGACATAATTACTGATTAATAATGACTTATACTGTCTTTTTTCTTTCCTTCTTCTTTTGCATCGCGCCATGTAACTCAAGTCTTTTGCATTTGTGATCGGAGAAATGACAAACTATAAGTGCTACTCTACACTGCTCAAACTCGCGTTTGAATCATCAGTGGCAAATCCTTTAAATATGAAAACGTAATTACAGTCTGTGAGTCAGAACAGCCGCATTGGCTGGATCTACTCTACTACCAGTAATCAGGAAACGGTCCTCCAAAAATGTGCTGCACACATCTGAATATTGGGTTGAACTGTTCTGGAACAGTTTTGTAAATACAATTTAACCACTGTTTCTAGTCGTGTCCTCTTTTGGAAGGCCAACAAAGTAGTTTTGCTTTCACAACCAAACACACATGTCTCCACGACATGGCGGTGGCGGCAACAACAATACTACAGCGAGGATAAAAGTTACGCCTTCTATCTTTGCATGAATATTTGGGTGGCTTTATGCAAATCTTCCCACATCGTTATGTAGACATGTGGGGCGTGTTAGAATGAGCCATTTTATGAGGCTTGGCTGACTTCTAACTTTTATAAAGAATATCTCTTGGATTTGAGACTTTAGTCTTTGCAACTTTACAGATCTTCTTTATTCACCAAAAGCTTGTAACACTCCAAAGAGAAAGGAAAAATTGAAATCGCATCATATGACCCCTTTAACATAAACTGCCCAATGAAAATTCTTCTAAACATTCATTAATCTTAGGTAATTCCAATATTTAATAACACGTTATTAAAATCAAAAGGTGCAACTGTGTTATTTAATGAACTAACAGATGTATTTTTTTAATAAAGATTAATCACCAGTAGCCATGTAGCTCTTGCTCATTATTTTGTTAATGCATTAACTCAGGTTAACTAATGAGGTCTTATTGTAAAGTGTGACTTATTGGACTTTATAATTCTTTTGCACTTTAATTTGTGTGAAATTTTTTACTTTATACAGTTTTTGTGTATTACTTTATTGTATGTAAATGTTCAGTTATTTTTGTTATAAGAAAAAAGTTATTAAACCTGTTATAGCTTATGGCAACACTTTTTTTGCAACTAAATTTCAATACCGTATACTGTGATAAAAGCATTAGCAATTAATCGCAACATGAAAGATTCATACCGTCATATGCCTAATACATATGAACAAATTCAAAGTCATTTATTGGCATTCACTGGGCAATGATATATGTTTGCTGCATAACAAGTTAAGAATGGGATTAAAGATTTTCTTTTCCATTAGTGTGACTAATGCCTGGGCAGTGCCATTTCTCCACAATCTCATCTTAATACACTGCATGAATCACCCTTTACTGAATTCAACTATTCCGTCACTGCTGACCTCCCCCCATGCTGGGAACATGCAGAGAATCACACAAGCATGCACACAATAGACATGTTTTAGTTAAGAATGGATAGTACGCGATGGTCTGTTTGACATCTGAGGTTGTTGCTCATTAGTGAAATTGTTCAGATTTGTTAACAACTACAAAGAGACAAGAAAATGAATCTGGCATGTTAACTAGTTATTGTGTCCTTGTCCAGTATACATGCATATATGCAACTTGAGAACTAAATGCAACTTCATGAGATCTGAATAAATTGCCTGATGGTGTTGGGTGACCCAAAGTGTAAATTTACGATTCTTCCTAGTTTGCAAAGAGGTTGCAAATCTGCTGCTGGTTCATTCAAGCAGGTAAAGGGAACAAAAAAAGCAGAATTATGCCAGCATTTGATTAATGACCACACAAAATAACCTTAATTCTTGTGCAAGACAAGCTCTTCCTGACTCCAAATTTATCTGTGCTTGGCTGCCCTCATGCTTGAATGACTATGAAAACTTCCTATTTTTAGCCTTTGGAAGGGGAAGGAAAAGAAGAAAAACAAAGAAAGACAGAGAAAGCATTTGTAAACATCAAGCTAATTATGCATTTGCAAAAGCAGGTTAATTGCTCAAGGAAAGAGGCAACAATAAAGGCTTGAGAAAAAACGGGATCCAGGGTCCTTGTTGAAAAGCAGTGCTTCAGCTTTGTGTAGGAGCTCAGACTATGGGAGATATACAGGTCTGAGTCATTTGTCCATCCTTAATCTTGAAAACCAAAAGACAATGCCTATATTGTCCTACTGCCACTACGCAGAGGCTCATATTGGTACATGGAGTAAATAAAATGGGAAATTTTATTCAGAGACAAATATATTCAACATTACAATGAATGGGGTTTTGATTTCTATAGTGCCAGTAATGAATTCACTCTAATGTGAGCTGATTTTGTGCACAAACATCACTCAAATAAAGAGCTCACTGTTGGCTGAGCTGCAATGTGAGGGAAGCTAATATAATCATCTAAGAATTATGTTGTTTTGTGAAACATGACAGCATGGGGCGAGTTCAAAAACAGAAGCCACTAAAAGCCAAAACCAACAATTCAGACTGCAATAATGTTGCCATTAACAGCATTTGTGTTTCCTCTTAGCATAAAGCAGCATTACCATTAAAAAATATATTTTACTTGGAAAAAAAAATTCAGAACCTCTGAATTTTTTTTATTAACCTGGTCTATTGAAAAACACAGCTTCTTCATTCAGATATGTCCTGCACTGCTGATTATTTAACACTAAAATAATACCACTGCATGTTTCACTGCATTAAGTGGACAGCACATTCAATCATCTGTTTGTAATTGTGGATCAAGTTTTGAATTACAGAAGTAATCACAAGACTGAACAGCTTCCAGTGTGACCTGCCAAGAAATGATGGAGTGTAGTGCATCATGAAATGACCCTGGTGTAATTAACTGCAAAAAGTTTACAGATAAGCAAAAGCAGGCAAAGTACAGTCAGCTGACATTGCATTAGCTATTAGCAGTGACATGACTAAGTCACAGCAATCAGAGATACATTTGTAAAGTAAAGATCTTCAGATTTGGAAACTCATTTTAAATGGCTAATAAAAAAGCTTCAGCCTCCTCTGGGATTTCAGGGATTCCCAAACTTTTTTGTCAGCCAAACTTCTTTGACCCAAAATATTTACTTGAAGTATCCCATGAGAAGTCAATGTTTCCATAATCTAATCTAAAACAACTTCAAACTTTTCAACTTTTTCATCATCTTTCACCGCCCTCTTTAAGAGACCTTACCCCTCCACCCATATGAGAGGAAGTTCCAGTAGGCCAGACTAATGTTTTCCAGTCAAGAGTACTGTATGTAAGAGCAACAGCTTAAACAGAATTTCTGGTTCTCTGCCACATTTTCCTGTTGTCCAGCTAATGAATGACATGGGCACATCGTAGCTGGCTGTAAACATGAAAATGTAGCCAGACA
Source organism: Sinocyclocheilus anophthalmus (assembly GCA_018155175.1). Lineage (NCBI taxonomy): Eukaryota > Metazoa > Chordata > Actinopteri > Cypriniformes > Cyprinidae > Sinocyclocheilus > Sinocyclocheilus anophthalmus. The sequence continues at coordinate 13,476 of JADLZN010009515.1, read as the reverse complement.
GGCCTGCTGACATTCCACTCCACATCCTGCATGCGAGGGAAAACGGAATCAATGACTTTCCATGTGCATCAGACCGGTGACAAACTTTGCCCATCCTGAATGGTGAGAATGACCAATGGTAAGGGAAGCTTTTATGATCCTGCTATCACTATGCCAATCCGAGTGATACAAAAGTTAAAGTTGTCTGAGAAAGTGTACAAAGGACTGTAAAATCATAGCAACTACTTGAAAGTATGGCTATAAAGAATTGCATGATAAATAGAAAGATAAATGTGAATATTTCAAGATCTCAAACAATTTGTTGAAGGGGTAGTGTCATGTTTTGTGCCACAGACTATAAAAATATCCTTGCCTTGTCAAAGCAGGAATTTACATCATGTGGATGTGTTTTCAATATTACATCGTTAGGCCTAGAGCCACAGTATGTACAGTAAGTGGATCTGGTCCTTTTCCATGTGTGAAATTTCACACTGTAAAGCCTGACATATAAGTTACAGTCAGAAAAATCCATTCTATTTTTCAAATGGCTTTTATAGCTCATATAGTATGAATTTAGGGATGTAACAGTATGAAAATTTCATATCACGATTATAGTGACCAAAGATATCACGATTATCAATACTATCACGGTTTTGTTAAAATTAGATGAAAATGTTCAAAAAGAACTGATACACACTGAAAACATTTCAATAAGTTTTATATTTGAAAATCAACAAACAACAAATACAATTAGCAGCTACATGCACTTTTTTTTAGCATAAACAGTAAATTACAACATTAACATGAAGCCCTCGTAATAATAATAATAATAATAATATAAATCACATTATATACAGTAATATTTTACACAATATATATATATAGATATATATACAGTGGGGAAAAAAAGTATTTAATCAGCCACCAATTGTGCAAGTTCTCCCACTTAAAAAGATGAGAGAGGGTTGTAATTTTCATCATAGGTATACCTCCACTATGAGAGACAAAATGAGAAAAAAAAATCCTACAATGTGATTTTCTGGATTTTTTTAAGAATTTATTTGCAATTTATGGTGGAAAATAAGTATTTGTTCAATAACAAAATTTCATCTCAATACTTTGTTATATACCCTTTGTTGGCAATGACGAGGTCAAACGTTTTCTGTAAGTCTTCACAGGTTTTCACACACTGTTGCTGGTATTTTGGCCTATTCCTCCATGCAGATCTCCTCTAGATCAGTAATGTTTTGGGGCTGTCGCTGGCAACACGGATTTTCAACTCCCTCCAAAGATTTCTATGGGGTTGAGATCTGGAGACTGGCTAGGCCACTCCAGGACTTTGAAATGCTTCTTACGAAGCCACTCGTTGTTGTGTTTGGGATCATTGTCATGCTGAAGGACCCAGCCATGTTTCATCTTCAATGCCTTTGCTGATGGAAGGAGGTTTTCACTCAAGATCTCACGATACATTGCCCCATTCATTCTTTCGTTTACACGGATCAGTCATCCTGGTTCCTTTGCAGAAAAACAGCCCCAAAGCATGATGTTTCACCCCCATGCTTCACAGTAGGTATGGTTTCTTTGGATGCAACTCAGCATTCTTTCTCCTCCAAACACGACAAGTTGAGTTTTTCCCAAAAAGTTCTATTTTGGTTTCATCTTGAATATGACATCTCCCAATCCTCTCTGGATCATCCAAATGCTCTCTAGCAAACTTCAGACGTGCCTGGACATGTACTGGCTTAAGCAGGGGGACACGTCTTGCACTGCAGGATTTGAGTCCCTGGCGCGCAGTGTGTTACTGATGGTAGCCTTTGTTACTTTGGTCCCATCTCTCTGCAGGTCATTCACTAGGTCCCCCCGTGTGGTTCTGGGATTTTTTGCTCACAGTTCTTGTGATCATTTTGACCCCACGGGTGAGATCTTGCGTGGAGCCCCAGATCGAGGTAGATTATCAGTGGTCTTGTATGTCTTCCCTTTTCTAATAATTGCTCCCACAGTTGATTTCTTCACACCTAGCTGCTTACCTATTGCAGATTCAGTTTTCCCAGCCTGGTGCAGGCCTACAATTTTTTTTTTCTGGTGTCCTTTGACAGCTCTTTGTTCTTGGCTATGGTGGAGTTTGGAGTGTTACTGTTTGAGGTTGTGGACAGGTGTCTTTTTATACTGATAACAAGTTCAAACAGATGCCATTAATACAGGTAACGAGCGGAGGACAGAGGAGCCTCTTAAAGAAAAAGTTACAGGTCTGTGAGAGCCAGAAAACTTGCTTGTTTGTAGGTGACCAAATAACTTATTTTACCGAGGAATTTACCAATTAATTCTTTAAAAATCCTACTATGTGATTTTCTGGATTTTTTTTTCTTGTTTTGTCTCTCATAGTTGAGGTATATTTATGATGAAAATTACAGGCCTCTCTCAATCTTTTTAAGTGGGAGAACTTGCACAATTGGTGTCTGACTATGCGCCGACCGCATGGCTGCCTCCTGGCGTGCTCTGGCAGTTTGTTTTTATGTTTTTGTTATTTGTCCTTCTTTTAGTTATAACCCCTGCAATCAGTGTCACAGAGACGAATTGCTGTACCATCGGAAGTACACACCACCCGATATTTCACCGGTTTTCGACTATTGGGATGTTTTGCTGGACATTGTTGTCGGGGGAGCTGCGGTGCTGATCAAGCGGTTTAGGACGTGCAGACGGGGGAAGCGAGCCGGCACGATTGTGAAGCTCAGGCAGCGCGGATTCAGGACGCTGTTGCCGAGCATCCATCTGGCAAACCTATGCTCTCTACCCAACAAAACGGACGAGCTTCTTCTGCTCTCCCGGACAAATAAGAATTTCTCACACTCTGCTGCTCTATGTTTCACGGAAACCTGGCTGAAAGAATCCATTCCGGACAGCGCGTTGAATCTCCCGGACTTTCAGCTGTTTAGAGCAGACTGCGACGCAGAATCAACGGGGAAATCACACGGCGGCAGGACATGCTTTTACATCAATGAGAGGTGGTGTACAGATGTAACTGTGTTAAGAAGATGTGCTGTTCAGATCTAGAAGCGCTTTTTATTAACTGTAAGCCTTTCTACTCGCCAAGGGAATTTTGCTCGTTCATTCTCGTGGGTGTTTACATTCCTCCGCAAGCGCACTTGAGCTCCGCTTTACAGAAACTCGCTGATCTGATCACAGACACAGAACAACAACACCCGGACTCTGTTTTAATCATTCTCGGGGACTTTAATAAAGCCAATCTCTCCCGTGAACTGCCAAAATAAAGACAGTGTGTTACTTGTCCCACCAGAGACAGTAATATATTTGATCACTGTTATACCACAATAAAGAATGCATATTACTCTGTCCCACGGGCAGCTTTGGGGATTTCTGATCACTGTTTGGTTAATCTTATACCGACCTACAGGCACAAGCTGAAATCAGCTAAACCGGTATATAGGACTGTTAAAAGATGGACTAATGAAGCAGAGCAGGATTTACAAGCTTGTTTTGACCTCACTGATTGGAGCGTTTTTGAATCTGCTGCCACCGATCTGGACGAGCTCACAGAGACTGTAACATCTTATATCAGTTTCTGTGAAGACATGTGCATTCCTACCAGGACTCATTTAACTTACAACAATGCCAAAAAACCATGATTCACTGCAAAACTCAGACAGCTCCGTCGGGCCAAAGAAGATGCTTACAGGAAGGTTGATAATGTCTTGTATAAACAGGCTAATACACACTGGAAAAGGAGATCAGAGTGGAAAAGAGGAATTATTCTGAAAAAATAAGGACTAAGTTCACTTCCAGCGTCTCGGCATCAGTGTGGAAAAGTCTAAAAGAAATCACCAACTACAAGACACCATCCCCCAGCACTGTGGAGAATCAACACCTGGCAGACGATCTGAACGAGTTCTACTGCAGGTTTGAAAAAACAACCCCACACCCGCCCTGAACCTCTCCACACAACCATTCACACCTCTTGCAACCCCCCTCTCCCCCACACCTGCAATTCAGATCAGCGAAGACGAGGTTCGCCAGGTCTTCCGGAAGCAGAAAAGAAGAAAAGCACCAGGCCCAGACTGTGTTACACCAGCCTGTCGGAAATCCTGTGCTGACCAGCTGGCCCCCATTTTCACACAGATCTTCAACAGATCACTTGAGCTGTGCGAAGTCCCTTCATGCTTCAACCGCTCCACCATCATCCCCGTCCCAAAGAAACCCAAATTACTGGACTTAATGACTACAAACCTGTGGCCCTAACGTCTGTGGTCATAAAGACATTTGAGCGACTGGTCCTGGCCTACATGAAGCACATCACTGGACCCTTGCTGGATCCTCTTCAGTTTGCCTACAGAGCAAACTGGTCTGTGGACGATGCAGTTAACATGGGTCTGCATTATGTTCTGCAACATCTAGACAGACCAGGGACTTATGTGAGGATTCTGTTCGTGGACCAGCTCGGCCTTTAACACCATCATCCCAAACCTCCTCCTGCCCAAACTAACTCAGCTCTCCGTGCCCACCTCCGTCTGTCAGTGGATCAACAGCTTCCTGACAGACAGGCAGCAGCTAGTGAGGCTGGGAATACACATCCAGCACCCGTACGATCAGCACTGGAGCTCCTCAGGGTTGTGTTCTCTCTCCACTGCTCTTCTCCCTGTACACCAACGACTGCACCTCTAAAGACCCCTCTGTCAAGCTCCTGAAGTTTGCAGATTACACCACACTCATCGGCCTCATTCAGTATGGTGATGAGTCTGCTTACAGACAGGAGGTCGAATAGTTGGCTGTCTGGTGCAGTCTCAACAACCTGGCGCTCAACACGCTAAAAACTGTGGAGAGGACCGTGGACTACAGGAGAAACCTCCCTGCACTCTCCCCACTCACCATCATGGACAGCACTGTGACTGCAGTGGAGTCATTCAGGTTCCTGGGCACCACAATCTCTCAGGACCTGAAGTGGGACACTCACATAGACTCCATTGTGAAAAAGGCCCAGCAGAGGTTGTACTTCCTTCGCCAGCTGAGGAAGTTCAACCTGCCACAGGAGCTGCTGAAACAGTTCTACTCCGCCATTATTGAATCTGTCCTCTGCCCTTCAATAACTGTCTGGTTCAGCTCAGCTACCAAATCTGACCTCAGAAGACTACAGAGGGTAGTCCGGACTGCTGAGCGAATCATTGGTACAACCCTCCCTTCTCTCCAAGAACTGTACTTATCCAGAGTGAGCAAAAGGGCTGGCAGAATCACTCTGGATCCCTCACATCCAGCACACTCCCTCTTGAACTGTTGCCATCTGGTCGACGCAACAGAGCACTGAGCACCAGAACAGCCATGCACAGGAGCAGTTTCTTCCCTCAGGCCATCCATCTCATTAACACTTGACAATAACTGTGGAACACACTATTTATTCATTCATACACTTATTTATCTAACACTCATTCTCAGTCTACACCTCAAAATTGCACATAATATACCTGTACATACAACTGTCTATTGTTATATACTTGTACATACAATTGTCGATTTGTATATTTTTTATTCCTTATTTTATTTGTTCTATTTTTTATTTATTTTTTTATTATCTGTGTTTTGTTCTGTCACTGTCATTCTGTTACACTGTGGAGCTTCTGTCACTAAAACAAATTCCTTGTATATGTAAACATACCTGCAATAAAACTCATTCACTTCATTCTTCGCATTCTGACTACTACTTTTTTGCCCCACTGTTATATACATCTATACAACACATAAAAAAAAAATTTATTTATATATATATATATACGCACAATGTGATTTCCGTTATTGATCATGTGATCTTCGGTTAGGAGATCTTGTGATGCGTTTTAAAGCAAAGTTGGGGTTGATTTCGAGTTCACATACAAATGTAAGTAGAATAGGCTAATTAAATTTGTCTGTTTTAATGTAAGACAACATATTTTTCGTCATTGATAGAAATATGATTTAAGACGGTAGTGTAAGCAAGTTTAGTTTGAAAAGTTTAATAGTAAATAAGACACAATCAGACAATATTTGAATAAAACAATAATAAAAAGTAGAAACATTTATTTGCAACGACTGATGGAGTGCTGAATGCTGCACGCACACGCAGCATTGTCAAGGTAACATTTGGTCAGTCATTCCCTTCGCCAAGGGAGTTCCAAACGCTTATACGAGACAGTGAAGCACCCTTCAAAGAACACACCTCAAGGACTCTGCCCTTCGAAGGGAGTAGGGCATAGGGAACTCACTTCTTGTTTGTGAATTCGCTCCCTTTGTTTTTCCACCCCCCCCACCCCCCTCTTGTATCACCGCAGAGGCGCGGACGCGCTCTCTCGTTTCATTCAAATGCAGCTTGCCTTCTTGCGTCTCAGTTTTTGATTGTATTGAAAATTAAATCAGAGGAATTTAGTATTAATACTAATATAATTTTGCTGTAGTGATCATATTGCCCTGACGATTGTTTTGTACACTGTTCATAATAGATGTATAACTTTTCTTCGCGGAAGCTTTGCGTTAATTACAAGTGAGATAACAAAATATTTAATCTCTAATCAATATTTTTTGTCCAATTATTTGCCCAGTTAGTTTTGGTATTGAGGTAAAAGTTACCTTGCATTCGCTATATAACAGTGGGTGGTGGTCACGAAGATGGCTGAGCAAATTTGATGCCTTTTGCAGCTAAGTTACTTTCTTCTTGCAAGATCAGCAGACAGGGTGACCGTCCTCGATTAAATTGCCTTCAGGACTCTTGTAAAAGCCAAAATACGACCAGACCTCTGATTTGGTTCTCTTAGATGGCTGAAAAATCTCCAGAGCGCTGTCACTGCCTTTCGCCATTTCGTCTCGTGCAAAAAAAATCAACAACAACAACACTGCATGCTGCTTCTGCGTCAGACTGATGCTGGCTGGACAGGATTTACCGCGAGTTTTCAAAATCGCAATAATCAAACACGGTTTTGATAATAATTACATTTTAAACGATAATACTAACCATCAGAGCATTTTATCGTGATTTCTTGTGAAACACGGTAATCGTCCATCCCTAAGTATTATATAGATAATATGGAATTCTACAAACTCTGTTTTTATCAGAGGACCAAACTGAGCAAATTTGCAATTGGTGCCGGTTGCTCATATTCAAATGGCCACAAGGTGAGATTTAAATTTCAGACAAGCTTGTAAGTTAAATCATTAGATCTTTATAACAGCATAGCGACTGTTTAAATCACTATTAAATACAGTTGCCACTCATATCTCCTAGTAAATATTAAGATGATATTTACAGTAAATGCTTGGTTTTATGACCAAAGTTCCTTAGTTTTTTTATGGGGGGCAAAACATACAGTATAATGCATTACAACACAATGGTGATTGAGAGATAAATAAACATTCCTCAAAAGCCTGGCATTTTAACATGATTTTTCAAAAAAACATTATGAATGGATAGTCAAGTAAACCTAAGTTGCTTCAGTCAAGTGTTAATCTTCAAATATTAAGCAAATATAAGAGTTATTCTTACACAAGATTTCTCATCAAAACGACACGTCTAAAACCTAAAAGGGGACATTTTTAGAATAATATCAAAAGGCCTTTACTTGTAAAAAAAAAAAAGCTGTGCAATAGGATTTTAAGCAAGGTTTTGATCATATTGATAATTTAGAGGCTTTAGAATGTACAAATCAAATATGATACAGTAAGGTTTACAAAATAAAGTTTGATTGTATAATTTCAGAGTAGGGACTGTAATTTGTCTCTTAGAGAAGCATGAAGTGTATGTATTGTATGCAGAAATTAAGATTGCTGTGGTTGTTTAATATGCATTCATCTACACACTGTGTATTGTGTTTGTGGTTACTTTTCATGATTAAAATGTAATTATGCAAATATTTTAACCACACTGGTTGACCATAACAAAAAACTATTTAGGAAAAGTATTTGAAATCCTCAAAATAGCCTTACTATGTACTTGCACCTAATACCCTCCCTTCGGCATAGACATAAAGCTCCTCTCTTCTGTCCTTGTTGGGAAAACTTCCTACTTTCTGGTCTGCTATACTGCATACCAATCTTCTGTGCAATCTACTGATAGACTTTTAGTGCTTTCTTATTCATGAACCAATCACATTTCAAGCCGTCAACTCTAATACTGAGTCAGCCGTTTGATTCTGCTTGGATTTCTGCCTCAGTCATGTCATTTGACAGTACATTGCCTCTATTTACTGCACTGGATGACCTCCTGCTCTGGCCAGCTTAGCCATATGGCAAAAATTAGCCTAAATTATTAAAACAGAATCAGATTAAATGGGAAAAGACAAGTGAATCTAAGTTTAGTCGGGTTAAGGAAAGACAGCTAACACCTGATGGGGGCTGTATTAAATCTGGGCAATTTATAGCTACAGAGAAATGTGGATCATGTAGCTTAGTATGCCACTCATGAGCAGAAGTCCACTACCTACCAAATACACCACTCACTTTTCTTTTTAAGATTTGGAATGGCATAAAATGATGTATGGACATTGAGCAGAGCTGCTTTGATAAGGGCATTTTAACACTTGGTTCATACATTGTTCTTGGTTCAATCCCAATAACAACTCACCAATTTATTCTGGGAGAGACAAAAACAAGCCAGATATAGCTCTGGAATAAGGTTTCTTCAGTGGCAAATACACCAAATTGTCAGAGAGCATGTACGTTCACTGGATTTTCATTTGTTTCCATTTCTGTTTTCAAATATCTCTGCTATGTGCATCCTCCGAAGAATCTCCAGTTATATTAAAAATGTCCACTTGCACTGGGTATGCAAGAAAACAGAACTTCATGTGCACTGGGACAGATCTGAGCATGAACTTAACCTTTTTGAAGCTTTAACCTAATTTTCTTGCTCATCTTTCAGATGATAGCAAACTGAGGGAAGTCCTTGCAGCCTTGCCCAGAGAATGAGAGGCAAATACCAACTAAGCAGCTTCAATGGGTGCGTCAAGCTGTCCTTTGTCTGTTGCCTGCGAAAGCTTTTTAACACCACCACTTTAACGTTTCATGACAGGAGACAAATTATTTCTGTAATGGACAAATAATTGCAAAGGTATGTTTATCTATCTATAGTTTTGCAAGCAAATGCTTTTATGATTATTTGCTTATATCATGGTGACCGTATCCTCTTTTTGCCAACATAATAATTGATACTGCATCTCTTTATGATCCAGCAGCATAAATACACATTTACTTGTCTATGTGCTGGGATACAACACCCATAGACTAACAGGATAGAGAAGTAATTCAAACATGACACACCTGAGCTGACAAACATACAGTGTGTATAAGAGAGAATGTTTACTAAAGTGAATAAAACTCATATCAGCAACAGAAAAAGGAACACTATGAAGAAAAGAGACAGAAACATATTGACAGGCTTTGTTAAAGTATCTCAGTGTGTTCATGTTGAACAGGCAGATTTTTTGTCTGTTTGACATTGGTTCAGCTCAGATTTTTTCACAGCTATCAAAATGATGCTGCTCATTTAACATCACTATAACATGTAAAAAACAAGAACAAAACCTTCCTTCAATTGTCCTAAACTCTGTTCTCCTTTTGGCATTGAAACCCAGCAGAAAGTGTTTTTGATAAAACACATACACACATCTCATAAGGGCAAGTCAGATGCATTCCAGTCTAACCTATTCTAATGAGCTTACTGTGTACAAGAGACTGTTCTTGCAACAATTCTTTTGCTGAGGTACTGAGGTTCATACTAATCTGGGACCAGCTCTGCCATTACTTCTGTAATGTTATTTGCTCATTATTGATTTTATGTGACTATTAGTAAAAATAAAATAATAAATGCCATTAATTCTGCCCACTTACCTACCCACGTAATCAGTCCCCACCCAGTGGACCCATCTTGGGGGACGGGTGAAAAGCCTTCTTACCCTATTGTTTAACAATTTTTCATTGTTTTCCAAAAATGCTTGTAGAAAACCGTATCTTCTGAAATATTAGTAATATTTAAATAACTGTTCACTGTTTAAAGGCCAGGGGGCGTCACAGGGCATGTTTTGACCCTGGCAAAGGACAGGGAGCCTTTCTTGCTGTGGATTATTTGTCGCATGTTCTACCTTGCGTCTGCGTGGTGTAGCGACTCGTACACCGTTTTCCTCCCACAGCCCAAAGACATGCAGGTAGGTTACCTGAACGTTTCTAACATGTCCCCATATCAGACGGTAAAGACAAGACTCTGTTGTCTGGATCTGACTTGATGTATTGATTAACGGTTCTCGCTATGAATATAGCTCATAGATGATTGGATTTGTCTTAATAAAGAAAATAAACAAACCAAACTTTAATTAAAGCCAAAGCGATTTTCAGTCAGCAGCCAGTCTTCAGTGTCGGATGCAAATGATCCCGTTAAGAAATCATTCTAAATGATACTTGCTGCTCAGAAACATACTTATTTTTACTCATGTAAATGTTTACAATTTTTTTGTATCAGAATTTTTTACTCCACTTTTTTACGAAATGCTATGTCAAACCTGTAAACAATATTATACTTTCTTCACAAATATGTTACTACACCAACTTTTTTAACGGTAAATTAGAATATATTCCAAAAATGCCATATCTTATATATATATATATAATTGTTTTTCTACCCTTGGCAAAGCTGCAGTACAACTTTCCTTGTGCAATGTAAATTAAATGATTTTGTCTGCCACAATAATGTAATATATTGTAATATACAACATATTGACACATGAAGTTAATTTCAATCATTATTCAGAACACAACTGATTTGATTACAATTTGCACTTGATTGACAGCTCTAGTTTACATCCATTTGGCTGCAGCAGGGAAGTGCCACTTTTAACCGTGAGAAAGAAAACTTGCTGATGAGAGCGAGGGCAGAGCTGTGCCCTTGAGCACAACAGCAGGTCACCACCCTTTCACAGGTGAAGCACTTTGCATAATCTCCCCATTAATCACACCTCTCTGCACACAGGACACAGCAGCTCACACAGTGAATACCTATCAGACTGGAGAACATTAAGAGTTAACCTGTCCAGAGAGAGAGAATTTCAAATTATCTTAATGTAACTGTTTAAGTGTGCTTGTGTAAAATCTCTTGCTCTGCGGTTGCTAGGGTGTTGGGGGTAGTTGCTATGTGATTACATACTGGACAAGACAATATGTCCACCCTCAAGTCTATATAATATTCTGGCATCTAGATATCCTTTTATGGTCCAGTAGAGGGAAATCTGGAGCAAAAAACATCTTTTGAACCACTACCTCAAGCAAGACCATCTTTATAAACTATAAACTGCTTTGGACAGTAAAAAGTGTTCTACTAGGTGAGTTTGTATATACAAGTATCATGTTTACTCCCACACACAGATGAACCATCAGTACTGTAGCTGTTCTCTTTGTAGCGGATAGAGACATTTTTGAAGTCCAAAAATCCAGAACAAAATTCCTTTTCCTTTGTTGTTGTGAAAAAAACTAACACTGCTGACAAGTAGATATTGCACACTTAATGACTGATGAGCTGGACAAAGAAAACAAACAGAGCTGTTGTTCTAATGACCAGCACTGTTTTTACTGCTCCTATCACCAAATGCTCATACAATATGATCAAAACGGTCTCTCTATCATTTTCCTTCAACAAAACACTTGGCATCTAAGTTCAATATTACACAGACCCTAAAACATGTGGACAATGTGAACCTAGTCACCCATTGGGTGTTGGAACTCTCTTCAATCCTTTTTTCAATATGCAACTGCATTCTTTTCCTCCAGTTTCTCACTATTTTTCTAATCCACCCTGACTGGCCAACAGAGCACAGGCTGGTGCTTTTCATTTCAGAACTGATCTGAAAATAGCCTCACTGTTGAGCCATATTTGAATGAGAGGGTCATCTGAATGGCTGCTTAGTGCACGCACCAGTTCATTCTCCACTCAGCTGACTGCAAATAACACCCTACTGCTTCCAACATTGCTGCCATTAAACATGCGATCCGTCTACTTGGATAAACATAAAAGGAATAAAGTTTCAAAGTCAAGTTTGATTTCTGTAAAAAAAATATATTTCATGGATTTTTGGGATAATAGCTTTTGACTTCCTTCCTTGGTATATCTCAGCTGTAGCAGAAGGGAATGTGTGTACAGATAAAATGAGCTTCCCCTTCCAATGAACCACCTCATTCTCACAACATGAAGCCAAACACCAGCTCTGACTCAGAGACTATAACCTAAGCTGACCTTAAAAAATATTTCTGCCGTGAAGATTACAAGGTTTAAGTCTCTTCTGTCTCACTGGATCCAGGGGGGTCTTTCAAAAAGAAAATCTGATGCCTTTGAAAAGTCAAAGAAAAATAATATACAGTTGTGTCTGTAATACATAATTCACATAAAAACATTTTGGTCCAATTAAAGCCCGATTTTGGCACAATCTGCTTGACGTAGGGTGTCGGTGGGGATTCGTAAATGACAATGAGCGTTGGGATGCAAGATTCAATCGTTTTATCTTGTGTAGTGTGTCATAGTGGACGACAACAGATTCCGCGTCTGCGATGCTTCACAAAATCACGACTAGCATGTTTAATTTTTTTCCATCGTCCAAGAAGAGTTCCATCATATCTGTGACACAGGCCAATAGGAAGACAGAAGCGCCTTGGTACATGCTTTCTAACAAGCTGAAATGAAAGAGAGACAATGGTATTAGTTCTGCTACTGTAGGTGGAAATTTACAAATGGAGGAAATGTTCGTGGAGCTGTGGCAAAAATACTCCTGCATTTATGGATGTTTACTCGAGGGACTACTGCGACAGAGTGAAAAAATTCTTTAATGAACACTATTTTACCTCAGTTCTCTTTAACAGTCCATACTTTCCTCTTCATGCAATACAGATTTGTGTCCACTGTCAGGTTTTCTATGTTTTTTGGGCTTTTCTGATGACATGACAGGGCAAAACACGCTAATTGCTGGCCATTGTTTGCTTACGCTCATAGCACCTTCTGTCTAGTCCCACCGTATCAATAACAGCATACACGTTGTTGAAGACCGCAAGCGATGAATGATCGAGTAGAAACGTGTAGTCTGACATGTTTCTTGTCACAAAATGAAAATTTCGGAGATCCACATCGCATATCTTAACACAGTGACTGGTCCGTAATCACAACAAAAAAATTGTGTAGTCGGAACCACTTTAGATGTATTCATTACACGTACATTACAGACAACCCCACTTTAAATGAAGTTGTCCGTTTACCTACTGATATTATGTATTAATTTCTAGAGATATGAGCGCTGTCAGCCGATATATCGTTATCGGTGAATATTCCCGCCGCCTATGAAATTTTTTTTTACAGAGCATATAATGCAGATAAAATGCTTGGAATTGTTTAATTACTTAGTTTGTCCAGCAAAGTGCGCTCCATTGTTTGCTACTGGCGACCTGGATGAAACGTTTTAAATCTTAAGTCTATGGAAAACCATTGAAACTTTGAAA
>JADLZN010009513.1:0-36159 GCA_018155175.1 Sinocyclocheilus anophthalmus | reverse complement strand
GTGTTTGTGATATTTGAGTTGGGGAAGGAGTGATGTGCGAAAGGGTATTTGAAAAGTTTGTTTGATTGTTTTTGTAGTTCTGTTAGATGATACTAGCAGCTCAGAAACTGCCTTGTAAACAAAAGGCCAGATAACCTTTTGCAGAGATCAGCTTATTAAAAGGGTGATGGTGAGTATTACATCAACTTGTTAGATGACCAATCTCACTGTTAAATGCTCCTCCACAATAGACAGAGTGAATATGACGTGTAATGCTCAACTACGAAGACTTCCAGTAACATGAATCATATAGTAACATTCATCAGAATGGTAAGAACAACTGCTTTTGGTACTAAGAAATTAACAGTGGTGGAAAGAGTACTGAAAATTTGTACTTAAATACAAGTGCTGTTACATTGCTGAAATAATACTCAATTACAAGTAAAAGTACTGGTGTCAAAAAAGTACTAAAGTAAAAGTACAAAGTACTCCTCTCAAAAACTACTCAGAGTTCGTTAGTTACTAGTTACTTTTTAGCCGGCGATATAATGGATTACCAAAAAATATTCATATCAAAGATCTATGTGGATAATGGCTACTTTGAACATAACCCACTTTTATCTTTTTGACAAAGTATGTGAATTAGTGGTCATGATACAGCAATTTCTAACTTCAATACCTTGAAAAATATCAATAGTAAAATACCTTTGAACCGGAAGTTGCAACTGACTTCAGTGTTGTGATGTATTTCCGAGTGAAATGGAATATTGAATAAAGGGCGGGATTTTATTGTGGTGCACCTCCACTCCACCCCTTGCTAATAGCAGATTCACGGTTGGATAGTGGTTAAGAATATCAGCTCGTTACGTCTGACATCACGCGTCACCGCTTCTAGGTCCTAATGCTCTGCCAGACGGCCGCCAAAAAACAACAAACTGCATATACACACTCACGAGGTCATGTAATACTGAAAAAATATAACCCTAACCTTTATCTCCATACTGAAATCCCAGATGGCCTGAGAGTGATTCAGCTAAAATATTAGTGTCTGAGACACTGTGAGCACAGAGACTGTAGTGTGCACAGCACATTTTTAAATGCTTAGCTTAAATATGTAATATTAATTAAATAATGCTCATAAATGGCTGTTGAGATAGTATTCTCAAGTGAAATAAGTAGAGGCTTGGACCCGGAAACAGCAGTCCTTATGTTATGCAGTCTGCGCACAAGCAATATCGGAGAGGACAGGCAGTTCATTTGTATAAGTTAGGCATATTTGAGAACTCGCATCCAGTTTTCTGTGATTACATGAAGTGTTCTCATGTTACAATAAAGCGCTCACCACATTTGCGAGTAAAATTTATTAAAATTATGCGGAATACCTGCAATCCCGACATTCAGACTCTGTAATCGACATGAGGCGGATGCATGTCAAACTCACTGGAGAGTAGAGAGCGAGACGCAGCTTGTATCTGTGTATATTCGGTAGATAGCCAACTGTGGAAAATGAGTAATGGAACCGTCAGATATTTCAGTATCGGTATCAAAATATAGATATTTATGATAACACTACCATGTAGTTTGTTTCTCCAAACTTTGAGTCCATAAATTACGCTGAACTCCCTCACTGTCCGATCAGCTCTTCAAACCTGCTGCAGCAGCGGCTTTTCCCGGTTCAGATATCAGAGCTTTAATTGGTCCCTTTACGATCGGATATCTTTATTGGCTACTGAAGTGTCGTCAAAGGTTTGAATATCAATTCAAATTGTGGGTGTACTCAGTAACGAACTATGATTTAAAAGTAACGAAGTAGATTATTTTGCTTAATTTGTACTTAAGTACAAGTAAAAGTACAGATTTAAAAATATACTCAAAAAAGTACAAGTACCCGAAAAAACGACTTAATTACAGTAACGCAAGTAGTTGTAATTCGTTAACTCCACCACTGGAAATAATTTAGCAAGTATATCACAGGAACAGAAGAAACCAGAGTACATGCAGAAGAAATAAAACTAACAACTGTTCAAGTTGAAAACCAAGTAAACAAAAGCAAGTAGCGCAACTATGCACACATCAGAGTCCTGCTGGCAAGTTTAAAAACAGCGCCTTATGTCGGGGAGGGGGGAGATTCTCCCTTCAACTGATCAGCCCACTACTTGGACCCGGTACTCCTATGGCCAGTACTTGCTTGTGTGTGTGTGTGTATACTGTGTATATATATATATATATTTATGTTCGCATGTATACATGTGTGTGTGTGTGTATATATGTCTGAAGCTTGTTCATTACCCATACTGCACTGCAACCTCTCATTACACCCGAAACAAAGCAGCAGAAGTAGCAGTGAATTCTGATGCTTGTATTGATCGTGGTGTGCGAGGAAGCACATCTCTCTCAGCGGTGGCCGTAATGTATCGCGCACTCTCTGTGGTTATCCATTTTCTGCATGAGTGCATTTTGCTGCGGCGGTTCTTCAGGGCTTTTGGCCACTGACCCTAGATGGACCTCACTCTGATTATTATTATTATGAAACATGCTTGAATTCATCATATGAGGTTATTGATGGGTGATGGAGTCGAGCACCTCATCTGTGACAGTAAAAGAGATGTACTGTAAATGACATTTCAGTATGGCTTCATGTGAGCTTCTGCATGCTGATTTGAAATCATGATGCAGATATTCAGCTGCTTGAGTCAGCTGTGCTTGAATGCATAGATGAAGGTCAAACTCTCATTTATGTGTAAAAACTGGAGAGTTATATTCACTCAATGCTAAAATCCATCATATGTTAATATTAGATTGGTGTTCAACTCAAGCAGTAGTGCAATCCAATCCATAAGTGATTATACAGAACACACAGAGGAAAATGCTAGTGGTTACAACTTCTGTCCACCCAAAAGTCTACCACTTATTTTTACCATAATTGAACAAATTAAAATAAAACTGAGCATAATTGCAAAAAAAAAAGTTGAATATTTTTATTTTATTTTTAATTACTGTATGTACAAGACTTTATTTGTGTTTACTCATGCAAAACTCACTGCCATGTTGCTAGGGTGTTGTGGGTGATTTCCAGGGCATTGTTTTGGGTTTAGTAAGGTTATTATGTTGGTTATTATGTAAGATCCATTTTGAGGATCATTCTGAAATCAAAATTGGACTTCTGAAATCCCAACCATCTGATGTTCTCATTGGTTAATGAATGTCCACATCAGAGCATGTATCAGCAAAAGTTGAACTCATGCATTTATCATTGTTGAAATGAAAGCTTTTGTAGCATTCTCTGTCATTCTGTAGTGAGCAAGTGCCTTTAGATTGAGACTCACAAGCAAACCGCACGAATGCAACTCATCCTGATGATACTAAGTCTGTTTATTCATTCATAATCTGCATTTAAAGTCATAATAAGTTACAGTGTTTACAATAATTAAATTTTAATGCTTTCAGTGAGGTGTCACATGCACTGAAAAAACATTGATTAGAGCATTTGAAGTCTATTCGTCCTCAGTGCTGAAGGTTCGCCGGATAATTACCGTCGGTCTATATCTGATTAGCAATCCTGTGGGACTGAATGCTTCACGGAAAAACATCTCCACGCACCGGCCAATTACAAACGACACTACACACTCCTCTTGTCAGTTTGTATCCATCATAATCATCATGTGCAGCGCCGAGAATAGTAATGTGACATTTACTGATACAAAGGAGACCCGCGGTGCGCAGAGGTCCTCCGGGTGTGCGTCGTGCCCCGTCACGTCAGACCCCCGCAGGAAACACGCTGTTCTTTCTGACGGGGTCGCATTCGGGGTCGCTGCAACAGAACTCCAAGTGAACACTCACAGCGGGCTCATATTATTCATGGAATCACCTTATGTGCTTTCTTGTGTTGCAGTCTCAATCGTGGAATAAATATGAAGCAGCGTTTGGTATCGATAACTAATAGCGATGAATGAAATAAGAGTGAAATACAATATTAGCCAAGTAAACAAAGGCCTTTGTGATATTATATGGCAAGTGTGTGTGATGAGCACAAAATGCATTTTCTTCTCAAGTTGCACTATAACGAATTGATTTCCAGAAAGTGCGTTTCAATATCACCTCCTCGCCCTGAAAGCGGCATGCGGCTAACATCTGTAAGTACATCAGATATTAATTGAGCCGCGTGTGTTCTTCCCAAAGCCCTGAGAGATCTGATAGCGTAAAGATGTAGATCATAGGGTTTTGTGAGCACAGATACGGATCTGAGGCGCCTACATAAATAAGAGCGATGTGTTAGATGTGAAGCCTACTGCTCATGTTTTATTAATAGTCGCCCGCTTTACCTTCAGCGTGGCGATAAGTCTTTCCAGACGCGCAGAGCTTGATAATACCACAGCACTTGAGCAAAACTCACAGCTTCACCGCCTGCTTTAGAGAGTCCAGTGAATTACGATGTGTCCCTGTGTTTTTAAAGTGCATAGAGTTGGGAAAATTTAAGTAATGTTGTTGATGCTGCTATATAAACAGATAAGCTGTTTTGCACTGGTAGCACAATGTTTACAGTTTCATAATATGTAAAACTGGGATTTCTGCCTATGTGAAAGTTGCTGCCTCATTGCTAGAGTGTTAAGGGCAGTTACCAGGGTGTTGCTATGAGGTTGCTACTGTGTTCTGTGTGGTTGTTGAGTTTGTTGCTATGGATGTAAGCAACACCCTGTCCAGTGTTGGGTGGTGGGGTCAGGGAGACGCTGTGTGTTTCAGTGCGAAAGCAAATGCACTTTATTTGGCTTTTCGAAAGTAGATGCATTTAGGAATATTTAAGATTACCTACAACAGAACAGCAATGCATTTTATAGACGACCGTTTCGTGAACCTAGGAGCGGAGGTCATTCTGACTGCATGCATCTGGCAACTTCTGAATTTTTTGTTATTAGTTTAAGTATTTGCTATGACTGTTCAAATGCGGAGTTTTGCAGCATCCATGTGGGTGGGTGGGGGTGTGTTAGAGAGAGCGAGAGAGGGAGAGAGAGTGAGACATCACAGTGGATTCAGCTGTTTTAACCGTGGCTTGTGTACTGCAAACTCATACCAGCTTCATCACTGTGTCTGTAACGCGACTCTGTTCCCCTTTCAGGCTCTGTCTTTAAATTTATTTTGAAAGATGAAGCTCACGATTATGGTAGGGGCGTTACATTTCCGACGAGTGCTTGGGTGTTCGGCCAATCACAATGCAAGGGGTCAGCTTGGCCAAGCAGAGCAGACTGCGCTTGTCGGAAGGAGGACTTTTGTAGAAAACGAAGCGTTTGAGAGAGGTGGGGGGATAGAGGACCTACAATAATGTACAGTATTTGAAACATAATGTTTTTTTAACATTAAAGCATGTCAAAATATTCTGTTACACCAAATACACCAAAATAATGATCTTTAAAAAAGCATCATTATGACCCCTTTAAATTACCTCTTGCCCTTTCTGGCCTGCCATCTAGTGGCGAAATTTTTTTTTTGGCCCGATGCCAAACTTACTTGCCAACCCCTGGTGGTCTAACACATAGGTCTGCAACCTGCTCTGGGGACCCACTGTGGCAGGGTTCGCTCCCACCTATCAAACACACCTGAATCAGGCTAATCAAGGTCTCAAGATCACTGGAAAGTCAAGGCCAGGTAGTGTGCTGACGGCAGGTGGAATAAACTTTGCAGGGACAAGTGGGGTCCCAGAACAGAGTGAAGAACCTATGGCTCTAGCAACCAGAGCAAACACCCGTGGCAACACCCCGAGCAGTCTAAAAACCTCAAAGGCAACACCCTGGCAACCACCCAGAACAGTCTAGCAAACTCATAGCAACACCCTGGCAACCACCCAAAACACCTTAGCAACCACATAGCAACACCCTGGCAACCACCCAGAGCAGTCTAACAACCTCAAAGCAACACCCTGGCAACCACCAGAGCAGTCTAACAACCTCATAGCAACACCCTGGCAACCACCCAGAACAGTCTAGCAATCTCATAGCAACGCCATCATCTAAAATGTAAATGTTACCACTTGTCTCCATCACATTCAGAGAACATTCATTGTAAAATGATAAATTGGAATGTTCACTTAAATATTTGCATAACCAAACAAACAAACTTCTTAAAACTTTTCATAACTTAATGTGAATGTTAGCAAAACATTCTGGATAACCGCAGAGCAATACCTTGGTGACCATATGCAGCTCTAACATGATGGAGGCATATATTACTGAAAAAAAGATAAATAAAAATGTAGCATGTATTAGTAAATATGGTGTAGCTTCTGTTTTAGCCTTAATTCTGGTATTTTTTCATATATGCCACAGAGCTACTTTTCCTCAATTTCTTTTGGTAATTGTTTGCAATCGTGGGCGAATCTGTGCCTTGAGTCATGACAATCAAAAAAGCAAAACCTTACTAACGAAGTCAATCTGCTGCAATCAGTTTTGGCGAAACAAGAGGTAAAGTGATGAAACTAATGAACGCTTTGTGAATAAAACTAATGAGGATGTTTTTGGACAGCAGTCAGCAAATGAAGCTTAATGCAGAACTCAGACAACAACAGCAGAGGACAAAACAAGGACAAACGCTGCTGCAGAGGCGTCATCTATAGAACAAACATTCCTTCATTACTGCTTCAGACGGGCTGAACGCAAACAGCATGACAGCTGCTAAAGTACTGTAATCGATGGAAATGCAAATACTCTGAATTCAGATGGCTTTTCACTCTTATCTGTAATCACACACCGTTTCTCCTGCCGTAATGGCTTTAATAGAAAGTTGAAATTGTGCAGTATTCTGCATCAGGCTCACAATGATTGCCAGTCTAATTTTTTTAAATGTCAACTAATTCCTGTGTTAAGGTTTTATTAAAAACTTCTCAAATATAGGAACCTTGCACGCTTAGTCAGTCCACATGTAACATGATTGCAATTCCTAAGTTATTATTCTAAAACAATTTTCTAGGAATTTCATTCCTCTTCATCCATAAAAAGGATTACACACTGAGGTGACAGCAGTGTCAGCAAGTCTTCTGGAGCTGGTTCATTTCATACAGAGAAAGACAAAAGCCTTGCATTTCATCAACACATATATAAAGTCACATACATCTCTTTCTTCATACAAATAAGAGTGAACAAAACAAACATTTATGTTCACAAAATGGAAGGAACTTGTGAATTACCTGCACAAGCTGCATTTACTGCATTTTGAATTACATTATTCACTCAGATCACAAAATTGGTTATGTTACATGCCCTATAAACCACACATATGAAATCAATCATCACAATCTACAACAAAAAAGAAAACATTGTTTGAAAAGAAAAGAAAAAATTATTTACACTGAAGGACACACAGAACCACCCTAGCAACCTCATAGCAACATCCTGGCAAACCACCCATAACAGCTAGCAACTTTTAGCAACCTCATAGCAACACCATGGCAACCACCTAGAACAACCTCATAGCAAGGCCCTGGCAACAACCAACATAACACTAACCCTAACATCCTAGAAACCTCATAGCAACACCCTGGCAACCAACCACCAATATCAACTCAGCAACTGCATAGCAACACCCTGGCAACCACCTAACAATGCCCTAACAACCATCCAACACACTGGCAACCACTAGACAACCTCATAGCAAGGCCCTGGCAAAAACCATACTAACATTACCATAACATCCTAGAACCTCTAGCAACCACCTAGCAGCCATCATAACAGTCCAGCAATCTCATAGCAACACCCTGGCAACCACCCAGAACACCCTAGCAACCTCATAGCAACTACTTAGAACACCCCAGGAACCGCATAGCAACTACTTAGAACACCTCAGCAACCTCATAGCAATGCCCTGGCTACAACCAACCTAACAATAACCTAATATCCTAGTAACCTCATAGCAACACCCTTTCAACCACCCTTAACACTTTGGCGACATCATAGAAACAATCTGGCAACCATGCAGGGCACCCTAACAACCGTCTAACATATTTTAGCAGACTCATAGCAACACCCAAACAACCTCATAGCAACACCTTGCAAACCACCCAGAACAACTTAGCAACACCCTCATAGCAACATTATTGTAAATCTGATAAGTTGCTGAAAACTTCTTCAAATAAGCTAAACTGGCAACCACCCAGAACACCTTAACAACCTCATAACGACACCCTGGCAATCACCCAGGACACCTTAACAACCTCATAGCAACACCCTGCAATCAACCAGGCACCTTAAACAACCTCATAACAACACACTGGCAACCACACAGAACACCCTAGCAACTGTATAGCAACACCCTGGCAACCACCCAGGACACCTTAACAATCTCATAGCAACACCCTGGCAACCATCCATAACAGCCCAGCAATCTCATAGCAACACCATGGCAACCACCTAGAACAACCTCATCGAAAAGGCCCTGGCAACAACCATAATAACACTAACCGTAACATCCTAGCAACACCCTAGCAGCCATCCATAACAGTCCAGCAATCTCAAAGCAACACCCTGGCAACCATCCATAACAGCCCAGCAATCTCATAGCAACACCATGGCAACCACCTAGAACAACCTCATAGCAAGGCCCTGGCAACAACCATACTAACACTAACCCTAACATCCTAGCAACATCATAGCAACACCCTAGCAGCCATCCATAACAGTCCAGCAATCTCATAGCAACACCCTGGCAACCATCCATAACAGCCCAGCAACTTCATAGCAACACCATGGCAACCACCTAGAACAACCTCATCGAAAAGGCCCTGGCAACAACCATAATAACACTAACCGTAACATCCTAGCAACACCCTAGCAGCCATCCATAACAGTCCAGCAATCTCCTAGCAACACCCTGGCAACCATCCATAACAGCCTAGAAACCACTCATAATACCCTAGAAAGAAACCTAATAGCAACACCATGGCAACCACTTAGAACACCTCAGCAACCTCATAGCAATGCCCTGGCTACAACCAACCTAACAATAACCTAATATCCTAGTAACCTCATAGCAACACCCTTTCAACCACCCTTAACACTTTGGCGACATCATAGAAACAATCTGGCAACCATGCAGGGCACCCTAACAACCACCTAACATATTTTAGCAGACTCATAGCAACACCCAAACAACCTCATAGCAACACCTTGCAAACCACCCAGAACAACTTAGCAACCTCATAGCAACACCCTCATAGCAACATTATTGTAAATCTGATAAGTTGCTGAAAAAAGTTTCATAGCAACTGTCCACCACCCAGAACACCTATAAAACCTCATAACAAACACCTGGCAACCACCCAGAACACCTTAACAACCTCATAACGACACCCTGGCAATCACCCAGGACACCTTAACAACCTCATAGCAACACCCTGGCAACAACCCGGCACACTTAACAACTCATAGGCAAAACCTGGCAATCACCAGGACACCTTAACAATTCTCTTAGCAACACGCTGGCAACCACCCAGAACACCTTAACAACCTCATAGCAACACCCTGGCAATCACCCAGGACACCTTAACAATCTCATAGCAACACCCTGGCAATCACCCAGGACACCTTAACAACCTCATAACAACACCCTGGCAATCACCCAGAACACCTTAAAAAACCGCCAACGCACGCCCTGGAAAACACCAGGACACATTCAATCATAGCAACCTGGCAATCACCCAGGAACCTTAACAACTGCATAGCAACACCCTAGAAACCATTCAGAACACCCTAGCAACCATATAGCAACTCCCTGGCAACCACCCAGAACACCTTAACAACCTCATAACGACACCCTGGCAATCACCCAGGACACCTTAACAACCTCATAGCAACACCCTGGCAATCACCCAGGACACCTTAACAATCTCATAGCAACACCCTGGCAATCACCCAGGACACCATAGCAGCACCCTGGCAACCACCCAGGACACCTTGAAAGTTCATAGCAAGGCCCTGGCAACCACAAACCTAATAATAACCCTAACAGCCTAGCAACCTCATAGCAACAGCCTGGCAACCACACAGGGTGATGCTGTGAGGTTGCTAGGGTCTTCTGCATGCTTGCCAGGGCATTGCTAAAAGGTTGCATTTGATCATTATGCAAACATCATGGAAACGTTACTTTTGAATCTTCTCTGAACATTCTGAAACAAATGGTAACATTTAAAAAAAAAAATTTTTTTTAAAAACACCCAACTGAATGTTTCAGAAATAAACATTCCATGAACAATGTTTAAATAATGCTTTGCGCTAACGTTTCGTGAACTTTATTAAAGGCCAGATAACTCTGAATGAACATTTCTTGTTACTAAGGTGTTTTGAGTGTTTTTGGACTTTTCTGGGGTTTTGTGCTGTTGCTATGGAGTTGTTGGTGGTTGCTATGTTTGTTCTGTGTTACAGTAACAGTCTAATCCAGGAAAGAACTTTCCAACATTTAAAAATTTTAAACCAACTACCAGTTAACAACAAAACCAGCATTCAAACGATCAGCTGATGCATCTTTATATCATTCTAACATCTCTTCTACAGTGTCTCCATCTGTTTCCATATTCATATTCATATCTGCCGTCCACTGCGTTTAAGGTGGCCGTATCTCAGTCTAATTATTCACGCGGCGCTCTGTAATGCATCAGTGCTGTTGTTTACAGCTCAAGGTCGCGGCTCTACATCCAGACGCAGAAGCGGGTGATGGATGAGTATTTTTCTGGCTTCTGGACTACATGAGACAGACGCGCGTTTCCTGCTCTGCTGTCAGAATGTGTTTAATGCCGCATGAGTAATGTCTGCGGCTGCAGCGCTTCTGCATGACCTTACAGCGTTAAACGCCACGCCACACACTTCATCTGGTGTCAAAGAACAGCCGTTCATATTTACTACAGTCAAAGTAAATGTTGGCTGCTGAATAAATGTCAAGGTTTATGACGTGCTTCCCTTTTGTTATCAGAGCACTGACGCTCTTTAACACCGCACATTCATGAACAAAAAGACCTGCAAATGCCATCAAATATCATAATACATAATACAGACATCAAGTCTTACAACTTCACATCTGTTCAAGTGGAAAAAGAATCACTTTTGTGGGAAAATACATGATGTGAACCACAATGAATGCCTTGAACAATCATATACAGTTGATAAAAATTATTTAAATTAAAACTAAACTAAAACAAAATATCTTAAAGCCAAATAAATTAAAAAAAACTAATCATTATAGCGTTTTAATTCAAATTAAATCTGAACTAACTTACTTAAACTGATTAAAAGTACAAATAGATTAAAGCTACATTTAACAAAATATATAAAAATATTTTACATTAATATTTTTTTTTTAAATGTATAAATAATAAATGTTAATAAAAAATTTAATTTACATGTAATTAGTAATTTAACAGACGCTTTATCCAAAGGACTTACAAAATGAGCAAAATAATAAAACATAATAAATAATTGTAAATTTACAACTTAATAATAATAGGTTTTTGTTGTTAAAATAAAAACTGAAATGAATTATTAAATAAAACTGAAATAAAAATAATAAAACTAAATGAAGCTTTAATAAAGCAAGACTTATAATCAATCGTGGATTTGTTACTCAAAAATAAAGCTGAAAGACCAGGAAACCAAAATAAAAAATGTAATTTAAAAAATTCCTAATAATGGCTATAAAATAAAAAACGAAATTAATTATTAACACTAAAACCTGAAATAAAATAAGTTGAGCGCTATAAAAACTATTTAAAATGAAACTAGTAAAAAATGACCGGAACATACAAAAACATATTAAAAGGTATATTGCAAAACTAAAATCTTTATAAATTATTTAATAAATATAAACAAAACTTAATATTGAACTAAATTTATAAACTGAAAAATAAAAAAATATATACCAAATTCAAAAATTATTAAATGTTATATAATATTATAAATATTAAAATAATATAATAAATGAATAAAACAAATAATACTAATACTTGTCACGAATACGGTCATGAAATTCCATCGCTAGCCATCCCCCTACAAAGGTCACCCTTTCCATTACATTTGACTCTCGCACAACACAAACTGTTGTGTAGCACCCTGGACTACATATCCCATCTTTCATTGCACTGATTGCACTCAGCACGGTTTGCACACAGCTGTTAACACTGATTGCACCCAGCTGTTTCATATAACTCCCTCACTATATAACACTCACTCTGATCCCTTCCCTCTGCCGAGTATTGTTCAGCGCTTATCTCCAGATAGCTACACTACAGAGCCCTCATTTGTTTCCCTGCCTTAGCCTTAGCCTTAGCCTGGTTTTGCCTTAGCCTTAGCCTTAGCCTTAGCCTTAGCGGTTTCTCGGTTTGATCTTCGCCTGGTCGGATTTTTCCCTCTTGTCTTGCCCCTGTGATTCTGTTTGCCGATCAATGACCTACGCTAGCCCTAGGACTATTCTTGTGTCTTGCCCACCATATACCTGTTTGCCACTGTTTGACCCCATGCCTGCTTTATGACCATGTCTCTGTCTTCTCCAATAAAAAGCTTTGCGAATGGATCCGCACGTCTCACGTCTCGTCAGCCCCGTAAAAGAATACTCGGCCACACAAGGATCCAACAGCTCTTCAAGTGGACATTGGCCAGGTATGGGCACTGCAAGGCTGTTGTTAGCCCTCGAGCAGGGCACATGCTCGCTTGAGGCGTACATTCAAGAATATCTAGACATTGCCTATAACCCCACACTTACTCCTGTAATGGCCTCCGCACTAGATTACGTTCACAAAATGGCGGCGACAGATGAGTCCGATCACAAAATGGCAGACACAACAGCACCCCGTCAAGTCACAGTTGATCGTCATAAGTCAAGTCAAGTCACAATTGATATTCATGAGTCTAGTCTAGTCACAGTTGATCATCATGGGGCAACTCAAGTCACAGTTTATGATCATGAGTTTAGTCAAGTCACAGTTAATTGTCATGAGTCAAGTCAGGTTACAATTCATTATCATGAGTCAAGTCAAGTTACAGTTCATTATCATGAGTCAAGTCTAGTCACAGCTGATCGTCATGAGTCAAGTCTAGTCACAGCTGATCGTCATGGGTCAAGTCTAGTCACAGCTGATCTTCCTGAGTCAAGTCTAGTCACAGTTGTTCTTCCTGAGTTCAGTCAAGTCACAACTGATATTCATGAGTCTAGTCAAGTCAAAACTGATCGTCATGAGTCAGGTCTAGTAACAGTTGATCGTCATGAGTCAAGTCAAATCACAACAGATCTTCCTGACTCGAGTCTAGTCACAGTTGATCTCCCTGAGTTCAGTCAAGTCACAGTTCATTATCATGAGTCAAGTCAGGTCACTGCTAATCTTCAGGAGTCAAGTCAAGTCACAGCTGATCTTCATGAGTCAAGTCAAGTCACAGCTGATCTTCATGAGTCAAGTCAAGTCACAGCTGATCTTCCAGAGTCACGTCACAGCTGATTTTCCAGAGTCACGTCACGTCACAGCTGACCTTCTAGAGTCTCGCCATGTCTCAGCTATTCATTCAGAGTCACGTCACGTCTCAGCTAGTCATCCAGATTCACGTCGCATCACAGATGATCATCCAGAGTCATGTCACATCCTGTCTGTCACACCCAGATTCTCAAGGTCAGTCCGTCGGTATCCCAGTCTGGTGTCCAGTGTGAGGGATGCACCGCTGGTGTCTGAACGCGCAGCTGTATCCCCAAACCCCCTCATTTAGCCCTCTGTTCTGAACTCATTCACCTGTCCCCCAAACCATGCAGCACTTCCCATATGGGGGTTGCTTTATGGTGTATCTGGGCCGCGTACTCCACTGCCGATTTGCTGGAGGCAGCGGCACCGGCTACAACATCCCCAGAGGTGGCGGCTTACGCTGCAGAACCTCCCGATGTAGCGGTGTCCACTGCTGTGCTCCCGGAGGCCATGGTGTCCACTGTAGTCTCTTCATAGGTGGCGGCGCAGGCTGCAGAACCTTCCGAGACGGCGATACTTGCCTCAGTTCCTTGCGTGGTGGCGCCCAGCAACGCACTTTCTGCCTGTTCTGTTCCGGCCAAGGAGGCGTCTATGAACTCTCTGCCTGTCCTGCTCCGGCCAAGGAGGCCATCTATGAATCCTGCTTGTCCTGTTTTTTTTTTTTCTTTTTCTTTTTTTTTTTTCTCTTTTTTTTTTTTTTTCTTTTCTCTTTTTTTTTTTTTTTTTTTTTTTTTTTTTCTTTTTTTTTTTTTTTTTTCTTTTCTCCCCTTCTTTTTTTTTTTTTTTTTTTTCTTTTCCCTTCCTTGTTCTTTTTTTTTTTTCTTTTTTCTTTTTTTCTTTCTTTTTTTTTCTCTTTTTTTTTTTTTCTTTTTTTTTTTTCCTTTTTTTTTCGTTTTTTCCTTTTTTTTTTTCTCTTTTTTTTTTTTTTCCCCTTCTTTTTTTCCCCAATTCTTTCTTTTTTTTTTTCCCACGGCCAAGGAGGCCGCCTATGAACTCTCTGCTGGTCCTGTTCCAGCCATGGAGGCCGTCAATGAACTCTCTACCTGTTCTGTTCTGGCCAAGGAGGCCATCTACGAACTCTCTGCCTGTCCTGTTCCAGCCAAGGAGGCCGCTTATGAACTCCCTGCCTATTCTGTTCTGGCCAAGGAGGCCGTCTATGAACTCTCTGTCTGTTTTGTTCCGGCCAAGGAGGCCGTCTATGATCTCTCTGCTTGTCCTGTTCCGGCCAAAGGAGGCGTCTATGAACTCTCTGCTTGTCCTTTTCCGGCCAAGGAGGCCGCCTATGAACCCTTTGTCTATCCTTTCACAGCTATAGAGGCCGTTTGCGAACTCCCTGCTAGTCCTGTCACAGCTATAGAGGCCGATTTGGAGCTCCCTGCTCGTCCTGTCAACAACTATTGAGGCCGTCGGGGAATCCTCATCCTGTCGTGTCCTGGCTATGGAGGCCGTTTGTGAAATATTTGTGTGCTTTGTGTCTGCCAGGGAGGCTGCCCCTGAACGCTCAGTCTTGTCTATCAACCACAATGTTCTGTCTGTGTTGTCTGTCTCTGCTCGCTCGTTGTTACAGTCTCCGCCATGGTCTCCTGACCGGTGTGGTTCACCAAGGGGGTTCTCTGTTCCTTCTGCTCTGCCGTGGTGGTCTACTGTTTGGTTCTGGTGGTCCTCGGCTCCGCCATGGTGGTCCTCTGCCCCACCGTGGTGGTCCACTGTCTCGCTCTGGTGGTCTAATATCTGGCTATGGGGGTCCTAATGCTACGCCAGTTGGTCCTCTGCTCTGCCGTGGTGGTCTTCTGTTCTGCCGTGGTGGTCTGCTGTCTGGCTTTGGTGGTTCTCTGCTCCGCCGTGGTGGTATACTGTCTGGCTCTGGTGGTCCTCTGATCCGCCGTGGTGGTCCTCCGCTCTGCCGTGGTGGTCTTCTGCCGGGGTTCTTCAGTCCTGTTCCGGGACTGGTCTTATGCTGCAAGGGGATCTTCAGTCCGGTCTGTTATGCGTGGTGGTCTTCGATCCACCTGTGCTGCGGCTCCGCCTGGCTCTCTGCTCCGCAGTCCTGCCGTCAGTGCACAGTCCTCTCCACTTCCAGGGGCCCTCCCATCCCTCATTAGTTTCCCTCCTTAGCAATTACGGTTTTATCGGTTTCTGAGCTTCGCCGGTTGGTTTCGGGATTTCTCCCTTAGTCTTGGCCCCTTCTGATCTGTTTGCCTTCATCGACCTTACCGCTAGCCCTAGGAATATTTCTTGTGTCTTGCCTGCCATATACTGTTGGCCACTGGTTTGACCCATGTCTGTTATGACCACGTCTCTTAAATAAAAAGATGGATCCGCATGTCTCACATCTCGTCAGCCCCGTAACAATACTAAAATAACACTGACCTCAAGTGTACTGTTACTCTACTGAGTGATCAGACACACAACCTTCAAAAACAGCACATTTACTCTTTCAACCCTCTTTTTTTTAATATATAGTCCTCTTTGTTCTTCAGGAGCAGCGGCCCTGATGTTATGCTGACTGTCAGGCCCTCATTTGGAAGAATAACCCCGAGTGACGTTTATTCGCGTTTATCGCCCGCGGCTGTGTTTGCTTTGCCGTCTGCGATTGTCGCCCATTCAAGGCCGAGCCAATTAAAAGTGCTCTGCAAACTCACTTGTGTGACAACAGATTGAGCTTAAAAAGTGACAAAACGCTCCGAGAAACTACAAACAAACCCGTCACATACGAAGATGAATGCATTTACATATTAGAAATCAGCACTGACAGATTTTCTGTACACTAATTACTTTAAAGTTTTGAGCAGAGCATGTTCAAAATAGTCTTTAGTCTTTACAATATGCTGTTGTGTTTAGTTGGAAAAATGAGGACAGTTTTGCAATTTAAGGCTCTGAGATTCTATTATATTTTTATTTATATATATAAATTAAATACAATAAATACATATATCAATTTTTTATTTTAAATACAATTTTTTTTCTCATTTATCTTTACATTTTCAGTGTAAACAGTCCTTAAATATGTGTACTTCTGAATGTAAGCACTCACCAAACATTTTTTAATAATTTATGAGGGTCTCCTGAAATGGCGTGAAGGTTAAGCGTCTTGCACAAGGGCACAGGGATGTTGTACCCAGCAGCCCCGGGGTTAATTTAACACCGCTGGTGCCGTCAGCTACTTATTTGAACCAGTAACCTTGTAAGTGTTCATGGACTAGTGCTGTGTGATTTAGCACACCATCGTTACGCTTCAGTGTCTCCTGTAATGACCTCAGACTTCTTATTGTGCATGAAGTCTGTTTATATGGCTCATTTCTGCCTCTGCAAAAATAAGCAATTCAATTGCCTGAGGTTCATGTACATGCTATATTCATGCATTCATGCATTCATTCATTGGCGATGCTTTCTTCTTTCTATTTAAGACGCCTATTTCAGTTCAGTGCATGCAGTGCATTCCGCATGCTGTCGTGCATTGAATGATTCATGTCATTCATTGCATTCACATTCTTCATTCATTCATTCATGCATGCATTCATGCATTCATTCATTCATTCATTCATTCATTCATTCATGTATTCATGCATTCATGCATTCATTCATTCATTCATTCATTCATTGATTAAAAAGTAAAAGAAACAAAAACTTAAGATCTTTAAAAAAAAAAATCTTAAACTTAACCAGAAATTAGAAATATTGCTTTGGTAATTAAATAAATAAAGTACTAAAATTACTAAACTAAAAGGACATATTTAATATTAAAAATTAATAATGAAATACAAATATAAAGTGACAACTATTTAACAAAAATGTATAATTCATAAAATGAAAAGAATTATCAAATGTTGTTCTTGCAATTAACGAAAAAACTGCATCGAAAATTGAATACTAAAATGACAATTGAAAATTAATAAAATTATAAATTATAAAAATATATATAAAAAAATAAACTTACAAAGGACATCAACTTACTACCACTAAAATAAAGATGACAAAATTAAAATGAATCTAAAAATGAAAAGTTGCCTTGGCAATTAAATCAAATAAATTATGTTTAAGTAATTACTGAAAAAATTGCTCAAACTAAAACTGTAAGAAAAAAGTAATTCATGCAAATATAATATATATATAAACAAAAATATTACAAATAAATATTTATTATATATAGATTTATAAATTAGAATGTAAATAATACAGAAATATCACCAGCATGTTCTACAGTAAACAAACTGACAAAAATGATGACTGGCTCTCATAACTTTTATAAATTGAAAATTACGATTTCCTACTTGTTTTGTCTTTGCTGTTGATAATTTATTCATTGCAAACAGCCTACTTTTGTCTAATTAGCTGTATTCTAGTTATTATTAATAATATATTAAATGACACATTAAACACATTAAAATCACTGCAGTGCATGATGTGATCTGAGCTGATTCTGTGTGTTTAGTTTCTGACGTGGTGTGAAGCGTCCTGTCGGTCGAGGCTCATTTTCTGGAGTCTGTATGTAAACAGCAGTCGTGATTATACAGAGTTGACCGGCCTCATTGAATTCTCATTAGCGGCTGGGCTTGGGCCTGGTGAAGAATGCTAATGCTCTAATTACTCCTGCGTTAAACACACAGACTTATCAAGAGCCACTTCGCCCAGCTTAAGAGTTTGCTATGAATGTGACTGTCTTAAAGCTAATTATTTAACATGTACCATTTGAATTAGGCCATGAAAGTCAATTTGAGTTATCGCTGAAGGAGCCGCGTGAGGACGAGGCTTTGAATTACGCCGGCGGAGCGACTGTGATATTAAAGGTGGCTTTGACCACTAGAAGAGAACCGACGCTTTGAACATAAAGGGCAGAAAATGAGAGAGATTGCTCATGCTCTATTGAGATTTTGAGAACTTCCTGTGAATGTAAATTTGGGAAAAACTTGAAAGGGGTCCGTATGTGAGTAATATGAAGCATCAAGCAGTGTTGAAGAATAAGTTCCAAATGTATCTATATATATATATATATAAATAAATATATTTAAAAAAAATATATATATATATTATATTATATATATATAATATATTATAGATATTTATGTATTTATTATTTTTAGATAATTTTTATTATATTTATATATTTGTTTCTTTATGATGTATTTTCATATATATTATTTTTTTAAATCATTTAAATTACAATATAATTAAATGTTAATATATAATTATTTGTATTTATTGTTTTATTGTATTAGTTTCTTTGTAACCATTTTTTTTTACTATTATTTTCAAAGCATTTTTATTTATATATTTTTGTTATATATTTTTATTTATTTGTTTTTCAATAATAATTTTAGTATTTTTAATTTATGTTTTTTAATAATTTAATTGTGTAATATGTAGGTATGATATATATTGTAATTTTTGTCTTATTTATTTATACAGTGAGTAGTTTAATAATTATTATTAAATTAATTGATTTAGTATTACCTCAGTTGTTGTTTTACTTTTTTCTAGTCATTTGTATGTACATTTTTAAACTATCATTAAAAAAATTACATCTTGATGTCCGTATTTATGATGTTATAATTAATGTAAGGTTTGGAATGAATATATCATGTTAATTATTTGAATTTTCTATTATTTTTTTACAACAATTAATTGGTTCACTTTTTTCCGTAGAGCATCAGTTCAGATGTGGTCATTATAAACTTTTAATAACAATGAAGGTTGTAAACATCTTTTTTTGGAAGAGTTTTGGAACAGCATGAGGGCCAAAAACTGATGGTTTTTAGATGAACTTTAATTAAAAATAATAATAAATGATTTCATATGTTGGTGTTGTTTTGGTGCTTAGCGGTCATGCTGTTTTAATGATGCGAGTTAAGATGCAGGGCATGCCACTAAATTCATTATTTTAACACAGCGATGAATGAATTATGAATGAGAGGAGAGATTTTGGGTTTAATTGGACCTTCAAGGGTAAGATGATGTTGTACCTTAAGACGAGCGTAATCTCATTAAAAAGGGCACATAATCACCTCTAATATTTGCTCAGACGTTGCCAAAAACTTGAAAGATTTGGGATCAGCATCGGTGTGAAGCTGAAAGTGATCTGCCAGATGTCACAGCTTTAGTAAGGAGAGCTTCGTTTCTGTGCCAATGTGCACAATATATATCTATAAATGCATGCTAATGTGTCCTAATGAAGAAACATGAGCACAACTGAACGGTTGTGAGACAGCTGGCTTTTTTTTTTTTTTACCTTTATTTATATAGCGCTTTTAACAATACAGATTGTGTCAAAGCAACTGAACAGCATTAATTAGGAAAATAGTGTCAATAATGCAAAGTAACAATAGTAAACAATCATTTTTCAGTTAAAGACAGTTCATCATTGAATTCAGTGATGTCAACATCCAGCTCAGTTTAAATAGTATCTATGCAATCATGTCAACGATATCGCTGGAAAAGAAGTGTCCCAACTAAGCACGCAGAGGAAAGCCAGAGGAACCAAAACTCCATCGGTTACAGAATGGAGAAAAAACCTTGGGAGTAACCAGGCTCAGTCGGGGGGCCAGTTCTCATCTGACCAGACAACCAGCAGTACGGAAAAAACAATATAAGACGTAATAAAACAGACGAACAATATTAACAGCAATTATTATATGATGCAATCAAACTTATAGCAAAATGTGGTAGTTATGTAAGTTGTTTCGGGTTGGCATCATCTGAGGTCCGCTGAGGAGTTGCATCATCTCTTCTCATGTGTTCTGGATCAAGACTGAAGCTTGTGTAAATCATAGTTACATCCCGTGGCAAAAACAGAGAAAAAAAATAGAGACAAAATTAGCGTAGCTGCTGTTCCAACCAAGCAAAATTGATTTGTTTAACCCAAACTAAAGAATAATAAATGCTGAATTTGATCAGATATAACTGCAGTAAAAAATTATGAGATGCATTATTTGAATGCCTGGCCAAAGAGATGTGTATTTAATCTAGATTTAAACAGAGACAGTGTGTCTGAACCCCGAACGTTATCAGGAAGGCTATTCCAGAGTTGGGAGCCAAATGCGAAAAAGCTCTAAAACCTTTAGTGGACTTTGCTATCCTAGGAAAGTCCAGAGTTTTGGGACCTTAGGGAGCATGATGGATTGTAGCGTGGTAGAAGACTAGTTAGGTATGCAGGAGCTACCCCATTAAGGGCCTTATAGGCAAGTAATAATATTTTGTAATGATACGGGAAAACTTATACTAGGTAGCCAGTGCCAGAGACTGTAAAATTGGGGTAAATTGATAAATATTTCTTGACATGGTAAGGACTCTACGCTGCATTTGGAATACCTGTAGCCGTGTTCTGCTGAAATGCGGACAAACACCTAGCGTGCATTACTAGTCCCGTTAGCGGTCATGAAAAGAACTAGCTTTTCGGCATCAGAAAAAGGTATCATGTTTCGCAAACTTGGACATGTTATAAGATGGAAGATGCGGTTTTTGTAACATGGGAAATTGATTCAAAAGACAAGTGTTATCTAATATAACACAAGATTTTGATGTAGGGAAGTAACGTACATCCCTCTAGGTGCAAATCGGTAATCCGGATTCGGTGTACTGTCTTTTGGTCAATAAGTAATTATCTGTCTTATCCGAATTTAATAGGCGAAAATTATTGGTCATCCAATCTTTAAATTTTTAACACACTCTGTTAGCTTAGATAATTTAGAAGTTTAATCTGGTCTTGTTGAGATATATAGTTGAGTATCCTCGGCATAACAGTGGAAACTAATCCCGTATGTTCTAATAATTACAAAGGGGCAACATGTATATCGAAAATAGAAGAGGACCTAGGACAGATCCTTGTGGCACTACATATTTTACTGGTGATAATTGAGATGACCCCATTTAAATGAACAAGGTAGGTAGCGATCGACAGGTAGGATCTAAACCATCTTAAAAACCTGCTCTTGAATACCTGTATAGTTTTGTAATAGATCTAGGAGTATGGCATGATCTATAGTATCGAATGCAGCATTAAGATCAAGTAAAACTAGCAATGAGCCACAGCCTTGGTCTGACGCAAGAAGCAAGTAATTCGTAATTTCAACAAGTGCAGTTTCTGTGCTATAGTGGGGCCTGAAACCTGACTGAAATTCTTCATAGAGAAAATTTTTTTGCAGGAAGGAGCACATTGAGCAGACACAACCTTTTTCTAAAATTTTAGACATAAAAGGAAGATTGAGATGGGTCTGTAATTTGCCAGTTCACTAGGATCTAGTTATGGTTTCTTAATAAGAGGCTTAATAACCACCAGCTTGATTGGTTTTGGGACGTGACCTAAAGACAAAGACGAGTTAATAATATTAAGAAGTGGTTCTTCTGCTACAGGTAACAAATCTTTCAATAATTTAGTGGGTACAGGATCTAACAGGCAAGTTGTTGGTTTAGATGCAGTGATAAGTTTATTTAGTTCTTCCTGTCCTGTAGTTGTAAAGCACTGCAGTTTTTCTTTTGGTGCGATGAATGAAGCTAAGTATTATACGCTGTAGAATCTAAATTTGCTATTGTAATTCTGATGTTATATATTTTATCAGTGAAGAAATTCATAAAATCATTACTATTAAACTGTGAGAGAATATTTAAATCGGGTGGCATCTGGTTATTTGTTAATATAGCCACTGTGCTAAATAAAAACCTAGGATTTTGGTTATTTTCTATGAGTTTGTGGATATGCTCGGCCCTGGCCGCTTTTAGAGCCTGTCTATACTGTTTTTCCACGCAATTCTAAAAAAACTTCCAAGTTAGTTTTTCTCCACTTGCGCTCAAGACTACAAGTTTTTTTCTTGAGAGAACGGGTATTACTGTTGTACCATGGCGAAGTACATTTTTCCCTTTTTCAATTTGATGGGGGCAACAACTTCTAATATATTAGAGAAGGTAGTGCCCATGTTGCTAGTAATTTCGTCTAGTTCATGTATATTTATAGGTACAGAGAGCAGTTGAGATAAATCAGGCACTTTATTTGTGAATCTATCTTTGGTGGCCGGAACAATAGTTCTGCCCGGACGATAAAGCTGAGCCATATAGTTAATATCAGTAATACGCAGCATGCACGATACAAGGAACTGGTCAGTAACATCATCGCTTTGAGGTACGATATCTATATCAGTAAGATCAATTCCATGCGATATAATTAAATCCAGCGTATGATTAAAACGATGAGTGGGCCCGGTGACGTTTTGCTTGACAAAAAGAGTTTATTAGGTCAGTAAACGAAAGTCCTAATGCATCATTTGTATTATAAACATGAATGTTAAAATCTCCGACAATTAGCGCTTTATCAACAGTAACCAATAGGTCTGAGAGGAAATCTGCAAATTCTTTTAGGAAATCTGTATACGGCCCTGGTGGTCTATACACAGTAGCCAGAGCAAGAGAACCGATAGATTTCTTTTGCATATCTGACAATGTAACAATAAGCATAAGTATTTCAAATGAGTTAAACATGTATCCTGTCTTCTGAGTAACATTGAGAATATCACTATATATTGTTGCAACACCGCCGCCACGACCAGTCTGACGGGGCTCATGCTTATAACAGTATCCTGGTGGAGTAGACTCATTTAGACCAAAATAATCACTTGGTTTGAGCCAGGTTTCAGTCAAGCAGAGTACATCAAAACTATTATCTGTGATCATTTCATTTACAATAACTGCTTTGGGTGAGAGTGATCTAATGTTTAGGAGCCCAAACTTAAAAAATTGCTTTTGTTAATTTATTTTACATTTTTCTGGTTTAATCACGATCAGATTTTTTTCTAGATCCTGCATTAAATTTATATTTTGACCTCACTATTCGGGGAACAGACACAGTCTTTATAGATTGTACAGCGCAAGTACTTCTATCATTTAAGCGGGTAGAACAAAAGTCATCAGGGCAGTTATTTGAGATTTGACTTACTAGTCATATGGAGCGCAGCGTCCTGGAGATGTTGTCCGACATGAGCTCCGCTCCGACTCTGCTGGGGTGCAGGCCATCAGCGCAAAAAAGCCTAGGACGCTCCCAGAAAAGATTCCAATTATTAACAAAGAGCAGTTTCTGTTCTTTACACCATGACAATAACCATTCATTTAAAGCAAAAAGCCTACTGAACCTTTCGTGTCCTCATCGATACGTGGGAAGCGGTCCTGACACAATGATCGTCGTCGCGGGCGATGTGCGGCGCACCGTCTCGATCAGGCGCCTGAAGTCCCTCTTCAGCGTCTCCGCCTGCCGCAGCTTGGTGTCGTTAACCCCGGCGTGAAGCACGACCGCTCCGGTGCTCTCGTCTCTCTTCAGGATCGCGGGTATCCGTGCATAAACATCGAGAACACGAGCACCAGGGAAACAGTGAGTGTGCACTTTACCTTCAGCTAACGTAGCACGGACGTGCCGGATGGGTCTCCGATGATCACCCCACAGCGTTTTGCGTTCGTTCGTGGAAAGGAGACGCGATAGCGGTTCCGGGTGGAGGTCTCGAAGATTGGAGGCGGCGGAGGGGGAGAGGTCGTCGCCCGGGGCCTGGCTCGCGTCTTCCGCTGCGGCTGCACCAAGGGTCCGTGGTGTCCCGGCACCGGAATGAAGGACATCTGGGAAGATCGCGTCCTGGTGCACCGGGCCTGTGCAGAGAAACACAAGGAGTAGAGGTGGTGGGGAGTTAGCAGCGCGCTGTATACTTACATCGGACTTGTGAGCGTCAGCCTGGGAAAGCCTTGGTGGCTCTCCGCTCTCTCAGCTGGGTCTGCCTCTCCACCAGGTCGCAGATCTGCTTCTCCACGGCCTCCAGCTCCACCGAATGCAGCTCGAACGTGTCCTCACCTGCACTCAAAGGTAGACACACATCCGCCATTAAAGCACGTAACAGTGAGTAGTGTCTTGTAATGTAAGCGCGATTCGGACAAAAAGCTGGCGATGCTAACGGGGCTATATGCTAATAGCGGACTCGGGAAGTCAAAATAGAGCTAGTGATAACAAGGTGCTCTGATTGTTTTTTGTTGTAGAATACAATAGGGGATATATTCACACATTATATAAACTAAAATGATGGTGTATAAAATTGATTTTAAGATAAAAAATAGACAACAAAGAATTAACTTGACGGAGCTCAAACTCAAAACACACGGCAGCAACAAACAGGAAGTGACGTTTACAGTGAAATTTCTGTGAGGAGTTCAGGAAGTGCATCTGTGTAATGTTTGACACTGACCTGCATCACTTTAATTATATTAACAAATCAAAATGTGTTTACTGTAGATATCAGTGTGTTTGCAACATGTTCGTTATATGCATTTATTTGCTCCACAGGTGCGCTACAAATTACAAACTACACATTTACTAATAGAATATTAATATTATATGAGAAATACAATAAAATGTTATAAATATAAGTTAAAGTACTAAAAGGATAAAACTGAATAAACAATAAGCTATACATTTTTTATTAAAATGACATCAAGAACATCAAATTACTAAAAGTACAAAAGTCCTATTCAATAAACTGTGAAATTAGTAAAAAGAAAATGAGAAATGTTGAATTGAATATTTTAAGTGAAAATGGTTAAAATTACTTAACCTGAAATAACGACTAAAAAACTAAAATGAATATTAAAACTAGTAAAAAGCAAAAGCCACATCAAAATTTTAGAACTACAAAAAGTACAAATATAATAAAGATTAATATTAAATGACAAACTTCACTTAAATAAATAGTTTAAAGTGACTACTGAAATAAATTCAAGCTAAATAGAAATGTAAAAAAAACCTTAAAACTAATAAAAATG
This sequence comes from Sinocyclocheilus anophthalmus, assembly GCA_018155175.1. Classification (NCBI taxonomy): domain Eukaryota; kingdom Metazoa; phylum Chordata; class Actinopteri; order Cypriniformes; family Cyprinidae; genus Sinocyclocheilus; species Sinocyclocheilus anophthalmus. The sequence continues at coordinate 10,928 of JADLZN010009513.1, read as the reverse complement.
ACAAAGCATACTTATTGATCATTTTCATTTCAGTTTTTGTTTATAATGTTTAATTACTCAAATTAAAAATGTAATAAAATAAAGCTACATTTCTCATTTTTGTTTTAAGTTCAAATTGAAATAAAAATAAAGCTAATAAAAATGACAAACATATTTAAACTCAAATTAAATTTCAACTCTCCTAAACAACACATTATTTGTGGATTCATTCAGGGCAGATTACTGTTTGTGGTTTATTCAAAATGTAAGCCATATTAATTAAATAACAGAAAACAGAAACGTTTCAAATCAATGCGGATGCAATGGGTTTGTCGTTTTATTGGGGATCCCTGATAAATGGGTCCCTAAAGCCTCTTATTTCAGGCCTGATGATGGACTCCAGGTTTGCCGGCAGGATTTGTAATTACAGTGGTTTAGCTCAGCAAATATTCTCTCCCAAACCAATCAATAGAGAAGTCAGCAGCTAAACTGGCTGTTAACCCACTGCTTTACAAAGAGCTCCTCCTCTGGGCCTTCATTTGCTGTTAGCGTGGCCAAACAGAACCGGTTTTGATGACTGTGTTAATAAACACCTTCAGTTTTTAATCCTGCTTTAAAGAAATGCTCGACACAGATGTAATGAGCGGCTGACCCTTACCAAAAGGTAGTATACTTCAAGTTTATTTTAGTAAGTATACTTACGTAAAGTTCAAGTATATTTTTAAGTATACTTTATGTAGTAAGTATACAAATATCAGTGTCCTAGTAGTATACTTGTAAGTGTACTAATTCAATACTCCTTGGACTAAATTGGCCCACTTCCTAGTATATAAAAGTATACTTTAACTATACTTTAAGTATATACACTGTAAGTAAACCTGTTGGAGATACACACTAGTTTAACAGTCAAAGTTTCGTTTGCCTACACTGCAACTAACTAAAGGACACGTCTATGGTTATTGTGATAATCCCTCGCCTATCCCTGAAGCCGATGCAGGAACGCGAGACGCTGTTTACTTGGTGAAACTGACTCAGAATTGCAGAGGCATCTCGCCCGAAGCGCCCCAGCCCAATCAGCCTGTCGCAAGGTGTTAAATTCCTAAACAGAGCCAATGACAGTTGGCCACTGAATGCGTGTTTCGCCCATCGCGGTGAGCACCCCGTCCACCGCAGCAGGAGATTGTGCTTGTTCAAAGTTGCAGCGGATATTTATTAAAAAGTGATTGGCGGAGCAGAGACTTGCGTGCATAACGCCATCTAGAGTTTTTTCGCTGAGGAGCCGGCACAATAAGTAGCCCACGCTCGCACTAAACAGAAGAGTGCGCCCTACAGCCTATATGTGGCTACGAGAAACATTTAAATACGTAGTACTGTCTCACAGCTTCCTCCTTCAGGAACCGAGGGGTACAAAGCTGAATCCTAGACGTCCCGCAAGACCTCCTCCTTCCCATTCAGTCTGAGTCACGGTTCTACGTCGTACGTACAGGAGTTGACCGAATTGTCCGCGAAGACGGATGGAATAGGACAGACCGAGCATATCTTATAGCCTGACCCCCTCCAGTGCCACTCTGAGTTTAGAAGAACCGGCATAGTCCCCCCACACAAGCCCTGACGCCGGCGAGAAGAACCTATCAACCCCTAGGGACAGCCGGCCTCTAGCAGAGGATGTCCGCCATGCTTGTTCAATAACAGCTTGCCGCTACATTGCCGATCAACACAGGCCGAAAGATCGAGTTACCAGTTGCGAAGCGCCCTGTACGGAAGGCCAACATCCACGCACATAAGCGAGGTATCATGTGTATCCCCCCCCCCCGTATTATTTTTTTCTTCTTTTCTGTGCAATTACACATAATAGACTGGCCCAGGGTAGTACTACATATGGAAGTCTCTGCGGTAGACTTAACCCGCCTGGGGTGAGATCACTACACATGCAGACAGGTACGATGGGACAGTGACGTATTGCCAGGGAAAGAGCACAGGCTCACCTTACACCGTGCAAGGGGAGCCGCGAAGCCGTCGGACGAATACACATGATGGGATCACCGAAGGCGAGGAATCATACACCCGAAGGCCCTGCCACATGAGCCAGCCACACAGGGCTGACCTGAAGGATGCAACACGAGTGACTGACGACCTGGCCATCTGGCGCTCCGCCACGCCAGCTGACCAGCCTCACCCCCCCGAGACCGAGTGCCGGGAGGGATACTCCACCAGGGTCTGCTGTGCCATGGCCCGGAACTGATTGAGCGAGCCGCCCACAAAAGCCCCCCGGGGCACCAGTATCCCGTAGCCCGTCCATAGAGAGAATCGGCGCAGCAATGCCACAAATGATATAATGTCCCGGCGGAGACCTTCCTCGGGTGATCGCACGCAAAGACAGACGCTCCGCCGTGTTTTACTGCACCTACTGACGGCGAGTAACACGATGATGTGACACGCGGCCTTACACGCGAGATTATAGAATACTCCGGACCAAACGCGTATTATGTGTTGCGGCGTCGCCCAGCCCCTGGGCCAGCACTCTACAGATGTCTGCATACGAGGCAAGCACTCCATTCGCGCCACCTGGTATGCCCAAGAAGATGAACCATATAACTCGCGTAGTAGTCGAGCTCAGCACTACGCAGTAAAGGGAAAGGGACTGTAAACGTTGGGCTGCAAGCCGCTATCCAAGACTACTAGCCTCCACTATAACATGAGTTAGCGGACCAAGTCTTTGTGTTGGAGACAGCCTTTTCCCTTCTGCCTGACCTCCAACAGCAGCAGGGCAGGCAGGCTCTGGAGCTCCCCTGAAAGGTCCTGATACGGTCTGCCGCCTGTACTGTGCCCCACGTCCAACTGTAAACCTATAGGAGTCCCACCGCAGAGTGCCCCAACCGTCTGCAATAGAAGACAGAGCCAGAGCCGCATGGCCATGCGCGTCTGCCTACTCCCTGACGGCCACTAGTGCATTGCAAGATTCACACAGTTCGGATGTACATGAACCAAAGGCCGTGGCCTGCTGTCCGCGTGGGAACTCCTTTTGTTAATTGGCACATATCGGGCAGGGGTTCTTTCCATCAGGACATAACGTGAGACAGAGTATACCCCGTCCCTGCAATTACTAGGCGCATGAACTGCGTTCAGTTTTTAAAATGTCGGAATGCCTAGAAGCGTCCCCTACCCCTCTTGGACCCAGAGGCCAATGCGCGGGGGGGGGGGTTTTTTTTAGCAGGATGGGGGTGGAGTGGGGGGGGGGGGGGGGGGTGGGGGACACAGGTGAAGGTGATATCTGCGCCTGTCTTTTAATGAAAGAAACTTAAGCCCCCGTTCTACTGACTGCATGAAGGCCCTCTCGAACTGGTCACTCCTGCAGGGCCCAACGACGATTTACCAACAGAGGAATGGCGCGGCAATACAGACAAGACGAATGGGTGGTTCCACCTTGCATGCATGCCTCTCCGTCTATCCACAGTTGGATCTATATCACTTGACCAGACAATCCATGTCTAACCCAACGCAAGTCGCTCGGAAGGAATTTTGACAAGTCCATACCCTCCTCTTGCCTACGTTCCGATCCCTCCACCTGAATACACAGTTGGGGTACGCCCGTTTTTCTCCTCGCCCGGCTCGGTCAGAATTTTATTGACCTAAGTAGAAAACGTAGACACTAAGCCATGACCGGATTGTCATTTGTACGCCAAGAACGTGGCCTCTCTATTAGTGAGTAATGGATATAAGTCCACGGCATCAAGGCATTCTTCTATCCATACGTTGTTGACAAAACCACGCAAATCCTGGGTATATCAGTCGCATGATGTAGCGGAAGCTAGATCAATCATACGACACATAAGATCACAAACTCTGCAGTGCAGTATTATGTATAGCGCCGCTCAATATCCATAGTGTCATTATCTAGCTTAAGCCGGAGTCCGAGTCTTTTTTCCAGTTCCCTTTCAGCGCGATTCAAGTAAATCATTCTGTAGGTAGTGCGGCCGTAATAAAATACACTTTCAGTGGTTAGGCACCGGGTGACCACCGCCTATCGGAGCCCCGGTTCCTCCTGCTGGCCTATCCACGCATCATCTCCTCAATCAGGCATGCACGCGGACCCACACGATGAGGAGCTAAACGACGAGCAGATGGCCTACTCGTCCCGAGATTTTCATCAGCTATATAGGGAATCAGTGTACACCGAGGCACTTTTAATATTATTTTCAATAAAACTTCTGTTCCCTTTTCGTAGAAGACCTCGTCTGGAACCCTGCTAACGCCTTGGTCAGCGCCTCGTGACCTATTCGCAGTGCTTGCCCCACAAGCACGTCGTGGCCGAGGCAGATAACGACCACTCACTTGACTAGACGTGTGCGCCTTCGTCACCAACACGAGTGCACCGGCATTAGCAGGTGTCTGCGTACCGACGCCGCGTGTAGTGTGCCGTCCGCCCAAGGCCCCCCTCCTTTGCTTTTTCGCCCCCCTCCTCAGACGCGCCCCTTCATCTTTGGATCTTGTGTGGCGTTTGCTGTTCCCCTCGCGTCTCCCACCACTTGGGCGCCCTTACCGTCCCTATAGTGGTTGGCTGCTCGATTCCCTACCGCCTTCCTTAGTGGTCTCTGTCCACTTCTGCACACACGCCGCCCAGTCTGTCACCCGCAACTTACTTGCACCCTTGTGCAACTCCATTCCTTTCCGCGCCCCGTCCTGCAGCCCGCCTCGCGGGTCTAATCGCCGTTATAGAATAGATGAACAGCTGGACATACCTTCTGCTGACACGATTGTCCCCCCACACCCGAGTCGTGTAGGTCTGCTACACGATCGCGTACTCAGGTAAAGCGACTTCGTCACCATGCCGTGTTAGCACCTCTCTAAAGTACACGTAACCCGTTTGCGTCATCGATTAGCCCTTGTCGTCTGGAACAGTGGACGCGCAACCCTCGTGCCCCTCTCCGCCCCTTGTCCCCGAGGTGTCCGTGTCCACATCACCGCGCGGAGATTTGCACACACCTCACGAGATCCCCCCGGTGTAAGATTTGTTTTTCTTCGCCGCAATGGTTATGCCTCGGGCCCGCCGCCGTGTGTCGTGTGTCGCGTGCACGAGCTTCAGTCGTTCTAATTGTCTCTGAGTGCTTAGCGCTTACGTGTACAGTAGAGCGACCGACGCGGACTTTAGTGACCTCGTAGAGGACCGAGCCTCCAGCGCCCTAGCTGATCATGCGTTCGTTATTTCCTTCACGCCGTTACTTCAGGTATCCTCGTCCCATTTCTGCCTCGTGCGATGAGGCGTTGTCGTTATGATTTGTCAGATGTACACAGCGCCGAATGATCATCCAGGGTCGCTAGGACATCTGAGAGCATGGTGTAGGCACCTATCTGGAAATTTCCTCCCGAACACACACTGACAGTGCTACGTGCATAGGTCTGCGGTGCCTGATGTCTGAGGGGATGCCGCCCACCCGTTTAAGCGGCCATCCGTCCCGAGGGATGTCTGATGCGCTCCATCACTAGCATGCACACTGGCGCACGAGCCCGTGAGCCGAAACCGATCGTCTTTGCGTATCGCTCGGCCGTAACGCCCTCGGCTCCGACGTGCCTGCGTATCAGAGACTATGTGCTGATCCGCCACACCTGTATTATGCCCGGACGTGAGCTTACTCGTAGTTCGGCGTTTTTCCGTGGCACGTTTCGCGTTCACGATTCGCCTTCCAGGCCCGCACTGGTGCATGTGTACACGGTATAAGTAACTATCTGATGTTGCGTCATAGCTAGATTTTCCCACCCTTCGCCACACGTGCCGGTGAGACTCTGGTCTACCCTGGTCATTCGGAACGTCCGCTGTTTTTTCCGCTCGCCCCTTGTCACGTATTGATCGCGAGCTGATTCCAAAGGCACACTCTGCGTCGTGCCTGTGTGTGTGTGGAAGCTCTGAAGCTCTACCTCTTTGATTCTTCACGTTACGGCGTCGGTATAAACCAACTCGCCCTGGACTGTCTCGCGGGTTGCACAGTCGCCATTTCGGAAGCCGCCGCCCGGGGCGGTCGCCATGCAAAGTGAAGAGCTCGTCGGCTTCTGCGACACTGTTACGATTGAGACTCGACCTGGAGCATGTGAACGGAAACCGCCTCGAAGCGACCTCAGACTGATTCTTTGACTCCAGAGGAGGAGACCAGTGTGGCAGCGAGTTGCCACCATGTGCGACCGCGGGAAACCGCGTATATATAAGACAGACCTGGTGGTTGCATGTAAGCTGCAACTGGTCGCAGTCGTGGTCCGTAAGACGCACCAGCTACGGTATGTGCCCCCATTTGTAGTGGCTAGCGACGATTTGAAGCTCGGCGCAGTAGCGCCAGCCATACTGCTTGCAACCTGAGGCCCAGTTCCTTGTTGATAAAAATGCCACTGCACGTATCGCGGGGCGCCCCCCCGGACCAGAGCACCCGCCAGGATGCATTCCCATTTGGCCACATGGCACCCCAACAGCCCCTGGCAGACGGCATGTTCTGCTGCCACACAAAAACCATGCCTGCGTGATGTGCACATCTTAGCCCATACAGGGGATCACCCATGCTCGGGAAGCAAAGAAGGATGGATAGAGCAAGATCTGTCACACCTGGGCTTGGTATGGAGGTCTGACGGCAGAACGAGGTTGGTAGTAACAGAAGAAGAACCCCCGTAAAGTGCCGTTAGCGCTCCGCCTCCAATAGGCCTCACTCGGGCACACGCCTTGGTGAAAGCCAACCTGAAGCGCGATCTCATATGGACCCAAAGAAAACCAAAGCGGCTCGTGCACAGCGCCCAGGACCTTTGCCCACCTAGACGCCCGAGGAAATATATGCCCAAGGTAGCCTCTGCAATTTGATGACGTGAAGAACCCAACGATCTTGCACTGTGAAGAACACCCACCCCAACGGTTCAGCTTCAGCATACGATCCTGCGCTAAAGTACGCCTCTACTGGAGACTTGCTGCCTGATCCCGATAGATGGTTGAGGCCGAGTCAGCCTCCATAGCAAACGAGGGTAAAAGAGATCCTCTGCGTCGGGGAGATTTTGCTCTTTTCACAGTTGACCCGAAGCCCCTGGACGCGAAAGGTTGCTAGGAGAATACCTCTCCAGGCGGGACGGCGCTTTTAGCCGGCGGCCACCCGCCCCAAAGCGCCATGGCAATCGCCCCATCGCCCGACCTGGAAAGCCGGAGGGGATGTCCCATACCCTTGCCGGCCCGCCCCCACCCCCCCCCCCGTAGACACTCAGTGGTGAGGCACGAGGAGGGCCACCAAGTCTCTGTTCTCGCGGCAGAAAAAGGCTGCCTTCTCAAGACTTAGTACACCTCCTCATGCACTTCCCGGGGAAGAATGCGAACCGGAGGCGGCTGCCGCGCCCGGCCTGCCCGCCCCCCGGAACCAATCATACCCAGCTTTTCTTGAGTGTCGTGGTTTTTTTTTTTTTTGAGGGAGCGGAGAGGAAGGCGGCGAGGCCGCCAGTGACAGACCGACAGCTACTCGGACCCGTGCCCTGGGAAAGCCTAGCGGTCAGCATCTGGATCTGATTCGCAGGCCCCCAACGCCACATCTCTCCTGACGTTGCGCCCAGCCGCAGATGCCGATATCCTCATACTCCCAGCGGCCCTAGCTCGCCCTCCGATGCCAGTACGCGATCGCACATCATGTCCTCTGACCTGCTTTGATCTGCCGTACACAAGATTGATGGACACCTATGCCCCCTTAGTCCGAAAGGACCCTAGCCAAATCGTCGGAAGAAGCACCATGGTGGTTGGGTTGGGGCAGTGCCTTGGAGGAACACTGACGAGAGGCTCCGCGAACCCGAGACGCTACTCGACGGGGTCAGGAAGCTCTCACCGTAACCCTAAGGCATAACTGACCATGAACCGCCAAGTAGCCCTCCGAGAACACAGAGGAGCATAGAGCGGGGATGGCAAGAGGGTCCGATAGCCCCCCAGCTTTAATGCACGGATCATTCAAGGTATACTAGCACCGCATACGCTCTGCCCAGGGCTCATGTTCCCGCACTGCAGAGAACATGACTCATCCATGATGCGCTGCCTCTCAGCGCTGCTGCTAAGCCGCAGCACCGGATGAGAGCAGCTGACCAATCATGAACATCAGATGGATTCGCCAGGAAGACGCACCAACAACCAGAAACGCAAGTTATCGATGCGCGGAAAGCCACTCATTTAAAAAGAAACGCCCGCCGTTGCGCGTCCGACGATTGCGCTCGCACTGAAGCTCTTTTAGAAATTTTTTGAGAAAGTGTAACTCTTTTAGAGAGAGCCACTTGAAGCACCCAGCTGGACGAATCGCGGCAAGACCCACAGAATGGAGTGCAGCGCAGACCCGAGCTTCCGTTACAGCATGCATGGGATGGCAACCCTCCGTGATACCAACGTCACCCAACGCCAGCTGTTTCTACTCGAACACTTGCGGCAGATTCGTCCTGCTAGAATGCTATGGCCACCTCACAGACAGCGAAAGCTGATGTGGATGTTTGACAAGGAACCAGCTCCTTTATACCCGCGCATGCGGGAGCGGGTTAGATGTTCTCCCTCCAGGTGTTGCGCGTGGACGCGAAACACGCACGCCCCAACTTCATTGGCTTGCTTTTTAGTTAACTAACGCGAAGGGAGTTGGGCATGTCGGAGTGAATCACCAATCGTCAGTCACTGAAGTTAACGTAGAACGTGATGCCTGAACTGAATCGCGGAATCTTTTATGAGGCTATTACTGGATAGTACTATAATTACATCTTTAGTAGCATTGTAAGTACACTTGAATGTATATTTCAGCTAAATACCTAAGTTAGTATGCGTGTATACTGCAGCGGTATACTCGGACTAAGTTTCTTTCAACCGTGCAAACTTTACATCATACTTGAAGTATACTACTAGGTCCCTATTTAGATATTAATTTGTATATATTTTGTTACACGAATATCTGAACATACAAAACATCAAAAAGAACAGGGTATCTGCTTGTAAATAAAAACACTTGAATGTGGATATGTTTCATAAATAAAAAATAAAGAAATACACAACATTTTGAACAAAAAGCTGACAAAAAGGCTATGAATTGGATTCAGAACGATAATAAAAACGTAGATAAAGTCGATCAACACACCAAAGCTTGACAGTCATTATTACCTCTTAATTGGTCGACATTACATCAACTTTACAAAGTTTTGATGCTGTTTTATGTCTTGGTCGATATCCTTTGTTAGCTCTTGTGTTAGATTACATGTGGAAGCATCTGTTGTTTCTGTTTCTTCTTCACTTGTGTTTTTTGGATATTCTGTACAGAAGATGTGTAATAGCGCCCTTACAGTATAACAATGAAAACACAGATTCTAGGAACATAATTATAGCTAAAATATATTTAGACTATTTAAGTATAAGTCAAGTATACTTAAATAACATTTTAAGTATATTTCTGAGAAGTAAATAAAGCACATTTCTGAGAAGTACATAAAAAATAGACTAAAAGTATACTTTCCTATTTTTAGCTTAAAAGAAGTATACTAATAGAATTTATTTAGATTTAACACAACATACCACACTTGAACCTAACTTATTTTTGCCTTGTGAAGGGGAAACATAGCGCGGTGGCCAAACGCGCCTGAGGGGTTTAAATGAAGCAGTCCGCTGACAGACTTTAGTCTCACCCCCCCCCCCCCCACCCCCCCCCCCCCCCCCCAGGGACGCCACTAAAATAATCCTTAAACCCCTGTGTCACATCCGTTACCCACCACGCCGTTCTTCTAACATGTATATGGAACTCCGATTGTTCTGTTCCGAAGAACTATGCGAAATACATTTGGGCCGAATGGAGAAGAACTGAAACACGGAACTGATCATTTTTTTTTGATCATATACGAATCTTTTAAACAAGGCCGAATGCGCACCATCGCCCGCTCACACAGAGAAAACTAAATTGTCTTAGGTGATTTGTTTGCCCCCAGATGTGTTTTATCGTCTCGTCTGTTTGTTCTCGGATGGTAATTCTAGTGGATACTCGCCCCCGCTGCATGCACATGTGTCTGTACCGCACGGCAGAGCGGATTGCAATGAGTCATTTCAGTGTCATTTGAGAGTGTTTTTTAATTCCTGTGTCCCCAGTGAAGATGACTACTCATGTTGATTCTGCTTACAGATATCATTGCTGTAGTTATTTGTCAGTTGGTTATTTTATTAATTTAAAATAGAATGGTGCAAAAAAATCATGTTTATTTACACCATTTAAAAATATATATTTTTATTTTTTTTTTAAAATATATGTATAAGGTATATTATAATATATATATTACACACACATATAATCTTTTATATATATAACTAATATAGTACTAAAACTGAAATAAAAATGACAAAAATGTAAACACACTAACAATAAACTTAAACCTAAGCACATGCATATGTATATATAATAATGACATATGTATAATTATAAAATGGCAAATAACAAAAATGCACAATATGGATCGGGCTAATTTGAGGTGGAATTGCCTAACTTAGGTGATTTTAGTATTCACGATTGCATACTATTTAGTACACGTGTGATAGTGAATTTATTATTAATATTTTTTATTATCTTTTGTTTTTTAGTATGTTTATATGTTGTTCATGTGAGTGTTATTTAAGTTCATTGTTATTTTGTACATGCGTGTTAGACTTTTTATTCGTTAGTAATATGTATGGTATATATATATAATAATATGTGTGTGTATATGTAGTATATATATATATTTATAATATATATATAGAAATATGAGGTGCTATATACCATATATATATTCTATATTTAAAAATATTATTAATATAATATTATATTACTGTTTTTATCATAAATTTTTATCTTCTTCTATTTTTAATTAGTTAGTTTTTTCTGTCTTTTTATTTCAGTTTCAGTCATTTAATTCAGTTTTAGTAAATTTAGTTTAAATCCAGAGCCTTTGGCAATAAGGAA